>CM060687.1:108020315-108502815 GCA_030686995.1 Artemisia argyi | reverse complement strand
AGGACATATTCCAGGAATATATGAAGTTTTCCAAGCAAAAGCTTGTTTATGTGTTTTAAGAATAGTCAATAAGTCTATTTTATTCTTTTTTGTAAGTTCGGAAGATATTATCATAGGAAGTAATGACGTTCCTTCTAGAAAAGCATACTCGAGATGTTTTGGGAGTGGTTTGAATTCAAGATCAGTTGGTGATTCCTCTACATATTTCTTTATTTTGTATTCCATATTAAAGGTGATTTGTTCAAAAATGATTTCTTCTTCATCATCGGTTTTGATTTCTTCGATATTCATGGCAATGAATTCGTCAAACTCAGCATAGAGTTTTTCTTCAAGAATCGTTCCTTGAATAGTATGAAGAACTTCCATTCCTTCATTTAGCAAATCGTCAAACTCCTCTTCAAGAATTTCATCAATAACATCAATTCTAAAACATGTGTCATCATTAGAGTAAGAATGTTTCATGGCTAAGTCAATTGAAAAAGATATTCGTTCTTCTCCAACTTCGAGATTTAGTTTCTTTTGTTTGACTCTAATTATAGCATCAGCTGTGTGTAAGAATTGTCTTCTTAGAATTAGAGGAACTTTGTTGTCTTCCTCCATTTCTAAGATGACGAAGTCAACGGGAAAGGTGAATTTTCCAACTTCGACTAGCATGTTTTCTGCTATCCCAATAGGATATTGAAAAGAACGATCAGCTAATCGAACACTCATTTTAGTTGGTTTGAGGGTTTCCAGAGAAATTTTAGCATAGAGAGAATATGGCATGAGATTTATGCTTGCGCCAAGATCGGCCAAGGCGTTGCAAGAGAATGTTTTGCCAAAATTACACAAAATGAGAAAACTTCCGGGATCTCCAAATTTTGGTGGAACTTTATTTTGAATTATAGCTGAAGATTCATCCGTCGAGGATATTTGTTCTAGTTTGTTCTTGTTACTTACAAGTTCTTCCAGGAATTTGCCATAATTCGGTGTTCCTGTAATGACATCGATTAATGGAACATTGATTTGAACAGCACGAATCATGTCTAGGAACTTCCCATATTGTGCTTCCATTTTTTCTTTCCTAAGACGCTGAGGGTATGGAATTTTTGGTTTGTATCGTCTTGGAGCGGGTGTTTCAGGAATTTCTTTTGATTTTTTCTGAGGTGATGGTTCATCTTCCTCCTCACTGTCAAGTTCAACAGCGGGTTGTGTTTGACTAGGATTAGGGGGTGGTTCACATGAAGTACCATGTCTTGTTGTTATGGCATTTACATGTCCATTACGAGCTTGCGGTGGTTGATAAGGTTTAGAAGTACTATGATGCGTGGGAATCGCAACAGGCTTTACCTCTCGAAGGATCTCGAGAAGCTTACAACCCCCACCAGGCAGTGTACCTGATCGTTGTAATATAGTATAGTGACAAGTACCGAGGGATTGATCATTCAGCTTAGGAATAGTGTTGCTAGGATTAGAAAGCCTAAATACTAGTTCTAGAGGTGAGGGATGATTATTTTTGTGTTTTTATATTTTATGGAAAGCAAGTAAAAATCTCGGGTTTTGGAAGAGTGGGCGGAATTAGTTGCTATTCAACTAACCCAATACTACGATGCAATCAAAATAAAATACTGAAAATGAAAGTAAACTAATTTATACTAAAGTTGTGAGCAGTAATTGGAGAAAATGTGTTTACTTAGATTTCACTACTCCCTAGATATCTTTTACACGATAATTACTTGTTATAATTGCATGGATGACGGATCGTATTCCTTAATACCATTCATGGGGTGGCACACATAACTCCCCAATTCTATGAGCTCTTATCTCCTCCTACACCATGCCCAGCACAACTATAGGGATTGTAAACAGTGGCTCATGCATTAAATACAACCAATAAAGACCTAGTGCGCGTTGGTTCATGTTTCTTAAGACGTTCAAGCATGTTACCAATTGGAGATCTGCCAGTTTTCTTAAGACTAACATATAAATCATTCATCCAAGACAAGAATAAACAAGTAATCAACACATAATCAACATCTAGGTTTCATTAGATCTAAGCAAACACAAAAGAGATCTAGCCTAGCATGATAGAATTAAGACAAGAACATGATATAGACAACCAACACATAGACATATTGATTGAATTAGAAGAACACTTATCTTGATTAATCATGCAAGGTATCAAGGGGTTGGAACCCTTGAAAAACCTGTAAAGTTACACCAAAATCGTACTTAGGATTTCTCCCAAAACTTCTCTCTTCAAATGTGAAAAATTAGAAAACTATATATAGAAAAATAGGTTTGACGGCGTCAAGAATAAACTTGTAACGCCGTCACCTCGCCGCCAAAACAATCCTCGGACTGCCTAGATCTACTTCTGACGCCGTCAAGACTTATACACTTCCAGGCCGTCATGACTCTTTTACTCTTGACGCCTGATGAGGCGAAAAATGATCCATTTTTAGGGGGTCATTTAAGCCCGAATTCGAATTTATTTGATCAAATATTGCCCTAAATCGTTCCTTTTGTGATTTTAGGTACTTGGAGAGTGAATTCTGGAAAAGAAGCCATTTCGGACGTTTTTGGAGCATAAAAGTGAAGAAAACGGCAAAGTCTCAAATTTCTATGCTGGGAACAGTGCATGAAGGCGTCAAGAGTTGCTCTTGACGGCGTCAGAGTCCCAAGAATAAAATACCGTGGTTGATGACAGCGTCACATAGGCCGTCATAAGTAGATCAAGGCTGTCCGAGGAAGTATTTGGCGGCGAGATGACGGCGTCACACCCTTTCTCTTGACGCCGTCACCCCAGTTTTCCTATATATAGTTTTCTAGTTTTTTCATTAAAAGAGAGAAGTTATGGTGAAACCCTAAAGACGAATTTGGTGCAACTTTTACAGGTTTTTCAAGGGTTCCAAACCCTTGATACCTTGCATTGTAATTGAGATAAGTGTTCTTCTAATTCAATCAATATGTCTATGTGTTGGTTGTCTTTATCTTGTTCTCAATTCCATTATGCTAGGCTAGATCTCTTTTGTGTTTGCTTAGATCTAATGAAACCTAGATATTGATTATGTGTTAATTACTTGTCTATTCTTGTTTTGGATGAATGATTTTATATGTTAGGCTTAAGAAAACTGGCAGATCTCCAAATGGTAACATGCTTGACGTCTTAAGAAACATGAACCGAGGCGTACTAGGTCTTTATTGGTTGTATTTAATGCATGAGCCACTGTTTACAATCCCTATAGTTGTGCTGGGTCATGGTGTAGGAGGAGATAAGAGCTCATAGAATTGGGGAGTTATGTATGCCACCCCATGAATGGTATTAAGGAATACAATCCGTCATCCATACAATTATAACAAGTAATTAACGTGTAAAAGATATCTAGGGAGTAGTGAAGTCTAAGTAAACACATTTTCTCCAATTACTGCTCACAACCTTAGTTTAATTAGTTTAATTTCATTTTTAGTATTTTATTTTGAATGCATCTTAGTTTTGGGTTAGTTGAATAGCAACTAATTCCGCCCACTCTTCCAAAACCCGAGATTTTACTTGCTTTCCATAAAATATAAAAATACAAAAATAATCACCCCTCATCTTTAGAACTAGTAATTAGGCTTCCTAATCCTAGCGACACTATTCCTAAGCTGAACGATCAATCCCCCGGTACTTGTCACTATACTATACTACAACGATCAGGTACACTGCCTGGTGGGGGTTGTAAGCTTCTCGAGATCCCTCGAGAGGTAAAGCCTGTTGCGATTCCCACGCATCAACGCTCTTCCTACGTGACGCCGTCAAATCTCTTCTTGGTAGTCATGGAAATTCATGAAATTTGCTCTTGACGCCGTCAAGGTTTTGCTCTTGACGCCGTCACCTACTGTTCCCAGCATGGAAAATTAAGACTTTGGCGTTTTCTTCACTTTTATGCTCCAAAAACGTCCGAATTGCTTCCTTTTCCAGATTTCTCTCCCAAAGTACCTAAAATCACAAAAGGAACGATTTAGGGCAATATTTGATCAAATAAATTCAGATTCGGGCTTAAATGACCCCCTAAAACGGATCATTTTTCGCCTCATCATATACCCTTACACTTGAGATTTGCTTGTCCTCAAGCAAATGCGCTTTTATTCTAATCAAAATACAAGATAGGGGTCATTTAACACTAATATAAAAGTAATTACAACAAATAATCGTTCCACTAAAGACCAATAGACAAGCACGGAGGTCATACACAAGCACCTCACAAATAGTGTTTAGATACTCACATCTCTCAGGTGTAAGAAAATGTAAATTACAATATGGAAATGGAAGATATCTCTCACTACCTGTCATAGCAAAATAGATTACCATAGGCTTGGGAAAGGATCAAACCTCCACCACATGGCGTAAGCACCTAGGATAAACTATCAAAGAGGTCTTTTAAAGGGTTGTAACGTTAGGTGTAGGGATATGAAATATACGGTTTTGTTGGATAAAGGAAGTTTTACTGGTGGCGAGTTAACAATCTTGGTTAATTACATGTACAATGTGGCGTTGCTAAGCCAAGACTAGACTCGACTTAAGCTAATAAATGAAAAATAACAAAAACATAAAATGAACATAGAATGAAACGGGATGGTAGTCCGTATGTTTTTTTTTTTTTTCTTTTTCCCTTTTTTTATTATTTTTTTTGCATACACTCTTACCCTACCATCCAAAATAATACATCGTAGGGAATTGAGCATTCCCCTTACACTTGAATCTTTACATACTTTACAATTAACTATTCTAATGACTCGAATTAAGAAAATCAAAACACTTGGAGCACTTTTTAGATTAACGCACATACGGGGGTAATAATATGATGTTCTTCCCCATTACTCCATAAAATAAGTACTTTACCCATGAGTCCCGATCGTCCCAAAACAATATGTACAAGGATATGACTCGACTTAGCAACCATGTAATCAATTAAAAAGTTAACTTAGGGTTTAACAAATAACAATAATGCACTAAAAATGAGCGCATACACGGAAGGCTAAGGCGATTTGGTTGTACATTTAAGTGGGGTGTAACAAATTCTTCCTTTAAGTAAAATGCTTAAAGTTAGAAATGAAAAGATAGGCTCGGAGGGGTGTACTAGGGGTATCGTGTACTAAAAATGAGTACAACGCTAAGGGTGTGGGAAAAATTAGTTGACTTAACTAGCCAAGTAATATGACTTAAATGGTCAAGTAATTATGATACGGGTTTAACACAAGGGTAATCCTAATGCCTCTTATCATGTAGTAAATCCTACCACACGAATGTAGTCTCACTAGCGGTCTCGGGATGCATCACTAACGCAAGTTCTATAATCTACATACTACCGGTACACTCATAAGCACTAATAGTAAATGCTTTTCCTATCAAATCTAAAGGCGAACCTCACATATTTGGGTGGAAAATTTTTCTGAATATACGGTTATGTGCTAGTCATACAATCTCCTATCCATGAGACGCTTGCTATGGCTAAAGTTTCACTCCTAAATGTTGTAAAAAATTTTAAATTTGGCGCTAAAATTGCACTAACAAGTATTTCTCATAGTTTTATTACACATCTACCATCAAACAAAAGAAACTCAAGCGAAAGTGCATATGTAAGGTATCATCTTTTTACCCTCCCCTTACACGTAAGATGAACATTGTCCCCAATGTTCAAGTAAAGAATGTAAAAGTGAAATAAGTAAAAAGAATGAAATCAAATACTCCCCTGATTCGCTCGGTATGGATAATAGGATGGCCAGGTTAAATCTTCCTCCAAGAGAATGAACAATCAAAGCTTCCTTTCCAGAATATAAATCATCTTCTTGTCATACGTAACCTATAAAACCTGACAAAATAGACAAGACAACCTCGCGTAAAATCGGCGGCATCCTATATAAGTTTCTAAATCCTAGAAAACAAGATAAGATATAATGCTTGTGGAATGAAGTTTGCAGATCTCCTGGAGATTATAAAACTTAATAATTCACAAAAACCATAAGACTCCGTTAGAAAAACAAAACCGGTAAAATTTCCAGATTTTAACTCCTGACGCCGTCAAGAGTAAACTCCTGACGCCGTCAGAATGGACCTGCAGAAATTCTTATGTTAAGTTTCCGGAAAATTTCTAGAAAAACTTGGTCCTACTTCCTGGAAAATCCTGCAAAACTTCATTATGACTCAATACAAGCATTTGACTCTAACAAATACGAATATACATGCTCATTTAATATTGTGGAGAATCATGATCGGTTTGTTTCTTAAAAACATATTTGGGGTTTCCCCTTACACTTATCTTTTGCAAAAATACTTCTAGGTGGAGTTAAGACTAGGCCAAAACAACAAAGTAAAGTATTTCCACATTTAGTTTAGAAACATGATCTACCAACAATAAAAATAAAGCATGCATACGGAAGCAAATAACAAACAAACAAATAAAATCACACAAAACATGGGTTGCCTCCCAAGAAGCGCTTTTCTTTATTTACGAGTCTTGTAGCTAGACTCAAGGTCATGGGTTACTACGTGATACGGGTGAGTTCCTCGTTGAGGACATATTTGGGATCAAACTTGTAACACCCCCAATTCATGGATGTAGCGGAATTCGAACTGGGTGTTACTCGACGGCACAATAGTTACAATGATAGAAAACGAACTCCAATTGAGTCGTTTTGAAAAGGTTTATCATTCAAATTATATAAATATCAGAGATTACAAAATGAGGTCCCAATTGGTTCCATGTTTACAATGTATAATAAATGAGTTTTGAATGATAATAAAATTTATAGCCCTCTTGAGTATCCGTGTCCTTCCGTGCCATCCTTGATCGTCATGAACCTGAAATACATGCTTGAGTGGTCAACACAAAGGTTGAGTGATATTCATAGAGTTTGTTAAATCGATTGAACACAATATGTTGGTAGTGTGAGTTATAGGCTCACACCAATGTTTGGAAAACAAAATAGGTAGGCTACGTTATTATACTCCCGGAACATGTATTATACACTAAGCTTATGACACCATAACGTTAACGTGTACCAATATCGATCAGCAGATTTATCCCGGTAGGTACTTTGCTAACATACCTAAATCTCAAATATTAATGCATTTGTTTGAACTTAGTCAATACAAATGGGATTCGTCAATCCCAATAGGCCTATTATTAATATTCGCGCTCACTATTTCTAGTGATTAAATGGTTCATAATAAGGGATCTCGGTTTAGCAAGGTTGGTACTTAGTGATAATAAAACAATCAGGCAAGCATACAATTTAGAAACATTGTGCTCGGTTAAAAATAGCATGTATTCCCCCCAAGGATTTGTAAAACAATTAAGTAATGGAAAGTGGGGCTATGAACTCACCTTAAGTAAGATAGCAAGTAATGAATGTAACGGTTGAATCGTGAAGGTTCTATGAGCAACCTATAATAGAATGTCGCGACTTAGGATTGGAGTAAAGAATATGAAGTAGTGCCTATCTATATATCTTGCATTATAGTCCATGATGTGGTATGATGTATATTGTAAGTCCTTGAAAGAAAAGGTTCATGAAACATGTATGTTTTGTATATCGTTTACTACCGTTCGGGCCGACATAATTCAGAAGTCATGTTAGTAAGCGTTCGAGGAGCCAGGACACTTTAACTCGTAAATCCACAACTCAACTCGACGGCTTACATAATGAACTCCTCACATGAGGCTCCCTACTATTGCAGTAGTTGATGAAATATATAGATATAAGTTTTGATCCGAAAGGTTACATGTCCGATATTTGAATAAACTTAGGAAAGTTTATTAGTACATGAAGATTGTTATTAGGGTATGTTTCATAAGTTTTGTATGACCATTTTCTCTTGGTAATATCTCATGGTTCCCTTTTAAGTGAAGTAGATCCAAATTGCTTGTTCAAGTTCTCGTCAAATTCATTGTTTCATGTTTACGCCTATGTAAGTTGGTATGGTCATTTCGTCATGGCCTAGCCATGACCTTTGGTCCTTGTTCCAAGGTCATGAGACACAACCTTGGCTCTAGCCATGGTTGTGGTCTTGATTATAGGTCATAAGACCTCTTGTTCCTTTCAAAGTATAACCATAATCTTGTGACTTTCGCCTAAAACTGGGCTGTTTAGAATTTGAAGAATTTTATCACTCGGAAAGTGTTTTTAGGTCTCGAGCTTCTTTGATCCAGAACGAAAACGTCGTTCCGGACAACTTTCGTGTTTTAACTTTTTGATGAATCGGACCAGAAGTATGACTTTCAAAACCCAAATTTGATCAGAATGGTATTTAGCAGTTTGCCGCAAAGTTTTGGTAACTTCAAATGGGCGTAACTTTTGACTCGTATACTCGTTTTAGGTGGTTCAAATTGCTATGGTTTCCTTGTTAAGTCCTCTACTGTAATATGTAATGATCCAATATCATAATTTTACCATTTTGGTCGTGGTTTTCCAAGAAAGTCACTAGTTTACTTGTTTTAGTAACTTGTTGTAACAATCAATAACAATAACTTGTTTTGCTCACTTTTATACATCATGGACATGAATACAAGACATAATATAGCACAAATAATATGTAAATAACATGAATATGATTATTTAACAAGAATCAAGTTAGGGTTTGGCTCACAACTTTTGGCTTTCAAAGATGAAAGGAAGTTAACATGTAAGGAAATGGACTTTGATAGACTTGCTTCAACCCTTTTTCACCTCATGCAATCTTTCTACCCTTGGTATTCTTGAAAGAGATGTAATGAAAGTTGAGGTGAATTGAGTGGATTTAAACTCAAGAGAAATCACCAAAGTTCATGAGGTTATGGAAGTGTTTTGATAACCTAAGATCAACTAGGGTTTCCACCTTGAAGAAGCACTTGAATCTTGCTAGAAATTAGAAGGAAATGAGCAAAGGATGGAATGGTTATGGGGTTTGGGGATGCACGGCACAAGAAGGGGGAGAGGGGGCTTATATAGGGTCTTAAGGAGGTTACTTCCTTTGACTTGTCAACACTTGCTCACCAAGTTCTACACATGTTCTCATCTAAGGCCTCCTAGCATGAGATTGAGCCACATAGTGTGAATCCCCCCTCCTAGAGGCGGTTCATGAGCTTGGAGAGCAAGGGTGTGGACTTTTCTTGGTATTATCCAAGATACTTGGTTAGTTTTGACTTCAGGAAATGCCAATCGTAAATGATTAAGCCTCAAAACGTAAAACCGGGTGTCGTAAAATTATGGAACTTGAAAGTATTGATAAACATGTCAATAAGTTCCATAATAAAATATAAAATGAGTGGTAGGTTCCATTTGGGTGTAAAACCCTGCTAAAAACTGGAAACACGGGTCTAAAACGCGTAATACGTAAAACGTACGAATATTGCGTAAAATTGAGAAAAGTAAAATGTTACTTTTCTAATGTTATAAAAATGATTTAAAATGACTTATAATGTCTAGACTGGGCTCAGTCTAGTGTCGGTTGGTATTAAATGTCTTTTAGACATCAAACCGTAAGCCTAAAAATCACGAAATGACTTATAACATCAAGGGATGATTTTTGGTCAATGGAGGAGGGAAAGAATATGTTGACTTTTTCTAAGAAGTTGAAAACTCAAATAGTCTTAGAAACGCGTTTTGTGGTCTAACGGTTAATCGCCCAAACAGTTAAGCGTGCTCATGCGAGAGTAGTACAGGCTTGGGTGACCTGCCGGGAAGTCTTTGGTCATGTTTTTCTCAGTCACGATTAATTCTCAAATAAATCATGAGTGTGTCAAACATTTTTCTGATGCGGGGTCACTTAACGCGGTCGAATTTCGTTGTGCGTAGAATTTCTGAATGTCGTTTTACCCTAAAACGTGTAATTCCTTAATAACTTTCACGAAAGTGAGCTTATGAAAGTTAAACTTTTAATTTTCCATGGAAATGATTTATCACTCGAGAATATCAAATAAAAATCAACTTTCGGGAAAGTTTTCGGGAAAAATGAATAGTAAAAATGAATAGTGAAATTTTCCGGGAAAAGTAATTAACCTGAAAATGTGAATTGTTACAGTCTCTACCCCTTACGGGGAACTTCGTCCCGAAGTTCTATGTGTGTCATATGTTGGAGTGGTGTCGATGAAGAGATGTGGTTACTTATGAGGACTGAAGACTGGGATTACCGATGATGTAGTTTGATTGGTCATTTCAGTGTATGGTGTAGGATGAGGCTTACTTTTATGTAGAAAAGGTATGGTAATAGTCGAATATCAAAGGAAATTGATATAGCAGTCGAATATTAATAGGAATTGATATAGTAGTTGAATATCAAATAGAACTTGATATAGTTGTCAAGTATCAATAGCAATTGATATAGGAATCGAATAATGGATTAAGTGTTGAACATGTGGTTGGACCAAGTCCTGTTTGAATTGTACGGCTGCCCATGCATACGGCTATATGGCTTCGCAATGAGTTCGGTATGACTGCCCATGCATATGGTTACATGGCCTCGCAATGAGTTTGTTTGTTATTGCACTATCATTATGAAAACCAAAATGTAAATCTCGTACTAATGGAAATTGGGATAGTTGTTGCAATCATAGCCTAGTAGGTAATCTGTTGTTGTATCTAGTGTTTATTGACTTCATCTTATGTTATTTCGGATATAAATAAGCCCACTTGTTTATAATTCTTTATTTACATAGAGAGGCATCCCAAACAATGTAACTAAAGGAATATAAACGTATGGTTCGATGATTTATAATTTCTTTATTTAAATGAAAAGGCATCCCAATCCATTCAAATAAGGACATTATAAATCATCCTACTCAAGAATTCCCGACACAACATTCATACTTAGCCGGTGAGTTACAAGGTAATGTATTACGAGATGATACTGGTGTTCCAAAAGTACAAGATGAATATTCAAACTTGTAAAGCTGATGAGGGTACTTGTGGTGTAACTAAGGATGATTTGAGCTTTAAAAGTGCATCAAAATCTGTTAATGAGCTTGTGGTTCCAACGGTTGTGAAGATAATGTTATGATATGTTGATGAACAAAAGTGTGTAGTGTATGCTTAACATTAATACTCTTAGGTATAGATGTTGAGTTTGCTTTAAAAATCTTAAGAGATTTTAAAAGTTTATGATGGAATGGTATCCTTAGGACCTAAACAGGATAGTACTTCTACAGGATGAAGAGAATAATTGATAACTATCCCAAGATAGTAGTTCGGATTATCTCATAAATGAAAAATTTCAAGAATGAAATTAGGTAACACAAATAAGGTGTTAAGATTTCGCTGAGTGGTAAGACATTATCGTGTCTCTAGATTGTTTTAATGTATTCTGGTGGTTTATTGAGTTCATGTAGGAAATCAACCTAAACATAACCCTAGTACAACTACTCTCAGTATTTGAAAATTCTAAGTCGAATATAGTTAGTCAGACTATATTCCACTGTCCCTAGGTTAAATATAGGTGACTAGTCTATATTTAGCCAAGGTTTGATAAAATTTTCAAATACCTAAACTAGGTATACTTTTGATATGTCCGTTGCTTTCGGGAAACTGTCCACTAAACAAAGGCGATGTCAAATCCTTAAGTTGCAAGTCCCGTCCATACAAGACTTGTAACGTATGTTTTCATATTCCATTGCATAGAAGGTAGTAAGGGTAGATACGTATGGAAAGGAAGTTTTAAGTAGTTCTAAAATAGAACATACTTGGCCAAGATCACAAACTTTTAATAATGAAGGTTTCATAAGAAAACTTTGATGAATGTAGAGAAAGTTCAGCTTTTATCGATGATGGATTAGTTTGTCCTTTAGAAATCTCATATTTCTTGTTTTGAAATTGATAGATTGTGACGGGTTTTTGATATCATAAGAAATGATATTGATGATGTGATGGAATAATTCTAGAGACCATTTGCACAAAACACAATGTCTCGGAAGTAGGTTAGACCATTGTGCAATTCACAATGTCTGGGAAGTAGGTTAGGTCATTGTGTGACTCAAAATATTTGAGAAATGATTAAGACCATTGTATCATACAATGTCTTGGAAAATGAATGTGACCATTGTATCTCACAATGTCTTGGAAAATGAATGAGGCCATTGTATCTCACAATGTCTTGAAAAATGAATGAGACCATTGTATCTCACAATGTCTTGGAAAATGAATGAGACCATTGTATCTCACAATGTCTTGAAAAATGAATGAGACCATTGCAATCAGTTACAATGTCTTGGACATATAATGTTGGAGTAGGAACATGATTGGGAGAGTGTGGCTGTGCCGAAATGCCTTAGAATAGGCATACACAGATATGTTTAGTCCATTGTTTAGATAAATGATTGAAAATAAACCGAGTTTATATATCAATATACTAATATGTTCATGTAGCATAAAATGCCTAGTGTGTATATATCAATATACTTATATGTGTTCATGTAGCATAAAATGCTTAGTGTGTATATATCAATATACTTATATGTGTTCATGTAGCATAAAATGCTTAGTGTGTATATATCAATATACTTATATGTGTTCATGTAGCATAAAATGCTTAGTGTGTATATATCAATACACTTATATGTGTTCATGTAGCATAAAATGCTTAGTGTGTATATATCAATATACTTATATGTGTTCATGTAGCATAAAATGCTTAGTGTGTATATATCAATATACTTATATGTGTTCATGTAGCATAAAATGCTTAGTGTGTATATATCAATATACTTATATGTGTTCATGTAGCATAAAATGCTTAGTGTGTATATATCAATATACTTATATGTGTTCATGTAGCATAAAATGCTTACGGGGAAATGCTCAAAAGAGGTATATATATGAATATACTAATATGTTTGTGTAGCATAACATGCTTACTAAGTCCATAATCGTCTGGAGGATGGAAGACACGGAGAGCGGAAGGCTATAAAAATGGTTTTGCTTGTAGTTGTAGTTATAGTTTAGGTCTCAATTAGACCCGTTTCTCTATAACCATGGCTCTGATACCAATCTGTAACACCCCCAATTCATGGATGCAGCGGAATTCGAACTGGGTGTTACTCGACGGCACAATAGTCACAATGATAGAAAACGAACTCCAATTGAGTCGTTTTGAAAAGGTTTATCATTCAAATTATATAAATATCAGAGATTACAAAATGAGGTCCCAATTGGTTCCATATTTACAATGTATAATAAATGAGTTTTGAATGATAATAAAATTTATAGCCCTCTTGAGTATCCGTGTCCTTCCGTGCCATCCTTGATCGTCATGAACCTGAAATACATGCTTGAGAGGTCAACACAAAGGTTGAGTGATATTCATAGAGTTTGTTAAATCGATTGAACACAATATGTTGGTAGTGTGAGTTATAGGCTCACACCAATGTTTGGAAAACAAAACAGGTAGGCTACGTTATTATACGCCCGGAACATGTATTATACACTAAGCTTATGACACCATAACGTTAACGTGTACCAATATCGATCGGCAGATTTATCCCGGTAGGTACTTTGCTAACATACCTAAATCTCAAATATTAATGCATTTGTTTGAACTTAGTCAATACAAATGGGATTCGTCAATCCCAATAGGCCTATTATTAATATTCGCGCTCACTATTTCTAGTGATTAAATGGTTCATAATAAGGGATCTCGGTTTAGCAAGGTTGGTACTTAGTGATAATAAAACAATCAGGCAAGCATACAATTTAGAAACATTGTGCTCGGTTAAAAATAGCATGTATTCCCCCCAAGGGTTTGTAAAACAATTAAGTAATGGAAAGTGGGGCTATGAACTCACCTTAAGTAAGATAGCAAGTAATGAATGTAACGGTTGAATCGTGAAGGTTCTATGAGCAACCTATAATAGAATGTCGCGACTTAGGATTGGAGTAAAGAATATGAAGTAGTGCCTATATATATATATCTTGCATTATAGTCCATGATGTGGTATGATGTATATTGTAAGTCCTTGAAAGAAAAGGTTCATGAAACATGTATGTTTTGTATATCGTTTACTACCGTTCGGGCCGACATAATTCAGAAGTCATGTTAGTAAGCGTTCGAGGAGCCAGGACACTTTAACTCGTAAATCCACAACTCAACTCGACGGCTTACATAATGAACTCCTCACATGAGGCTCCCTACTATTGTAGTAGTTGATGAAATATATAGATATAAGTTTTGATCCGAAAGGTTATATGTCCGATATTTGAATAAACTTAGGAAAGTTTATTAGTACATGAAGATTGTTATTAGGGTATGTTTCATAAGTTTTGTATGACCATTTTCTCTTGGTAATATCTCATGGTTCCCTTTTAAGTGAAGTAGATCCAAATTGCTTGTTCAAGTTCTCGTCAAATTCATTATTTCATGTTTACGCCTATGTAAGTTGGTATGGTCATTTCGTCATGGCCTAGCCATGACCTTTGGTCCTTGTTCCAAGGTCATGAGACACAACCTTGGCTCTAGCCATGGTTGTGGTCTTGATTATAGGTCATAAGACCTCTTGTTCCTTTCAAAGTATAACCATAATCTTGTGACTTTCGCCTAAAACTGGGCTGTTTAGAATTTGAAGAATTTTATCACTCGGAAAGTGTTTTTAGGTCTCGAGCTTCTTTGATCCAGAACGAAAACGTCGTTCCGGACAACTTTCGTGTTTTAACTTTTTGATGAATCGGACCAGAAGTATGACTTTCAAAACCCAAATTTGATCAGAATGGTATTTGGCAGTTTGCCGCAAAGTTTTGGTAACTTCAAATGGGCGTAACTTTTGACTCGTATACTCGTTTTAGGTGGTTCAAATTGCTATGGTTTCCTTGTTAAGTCCTCTACTGTAATATGTAATGATCAAATATCATAATTTTACCATTTTGGTCGTGGTTTTCCAAGAAAGTCACTAGTTTACTTGTTTTAGTAACTTGTTGTAACAATCAATAACAATAACTTGTTTTGCTCACTTTTATACATCATGGACATGAATACAAGACATAATATAGCACAAATAATATGTAAATAACATGAATATGATTATTTAACAAGAATCAAGTTAGGGTTTGGCTCACAACTTTTGGCTTTCAAAGATGAAAGGAAGTTAACATGTAAGGAAATGGACTTTGATAGACTTGCTTCAACCCTTTTTCACCTCATGCAATCTTTCTACCCTTGGTATTCTTGAAAGAGATGTAATGAAAGTTGAGGTGAATTGAGTGGATTTAAACTCAAGAGAAATCACCAAAGTTCATGAGGTTATGGAAGTGTTTTGATAACCTAAGATCAACTAGGGTTTCCACCTTGAAGAAGCACTTGAATCATGCTAGAAATTAGAAGGAAATGAGCAAAGGATGGAATGGTTATGGGGTTTGGGGATGCACGGCACAAGAAGGGGGAGAGGGGGCTTATATAGGGTTTTAAGGAGGTTACTTCCTTTGACTTGTCAACACTTGCTCACCAAGTTCTACACATGTTCTCATCTAAGGCCTCCTAGCATGAGATTGAGCCACATAGTGTGAATCCCCCCTCCTAGAGGCGGTTCATGAGCTTGGAGAGCAAGGGTGTGGACTTTTCTTGGTATTATCCAAGATACTTGGTTAGTTTTGACTCCGGGAAATGCCAATCGTAAATGATTAAGCCTCAAAACGTAAAACCGGGTGTCGTAAAATTATGGAACTTGAAAGTATTGATAAACATGTCAATAAGTTCCATAATAAAATATAAAATGAGTGGTAGGTTCCATTTGGGTGTAAAACCCTGCTAAAAACTGGAAACACGGGTCTAAAACGCGTAATACGTAAAACGTACGAATATTGCGTAAAATTGAGAAAAGTAAAATGTTACTTTTCTAATGTTATAAAAATGATTTAAAATGACTTATAATGTCTAGACTGGGCTCAGTCTAGTGTCGGTTGGTATTAAATGTCTTTTAGACATCAAACCGTAAGCCTAAAAATCACGAAATGACTTATAACATCAAGGGATGATTTTTGGTCAATGGAGGAGGGAAAGAATATGTTGACTTTTTCTAAGAAGTTGAAAACTCAAATAGTCTTAGAAACGCGTTTTGTGGTCTAACGGTTAATCGCCCAAACAGTTAAGCGTGCTCATGCGAGAGTAGTACAGGCTTGGGTGACCTGCCGGGAAGTCTTTGGTCATGTTTTTCTCAGTCACGATTAATTCTCAAATAAATCATGAGTGTGTCAAACATTTTTCTGATGCGGGGTCACTTAACGCGGTCGAATTTCGTTGTGCGTAGAATTTCTGAATGTCGTTTTACCCTAAAACATGTAATTCCTTAATAACTTTCACGAAAGTGAGCTTATGAAAGTTAAACTTTTAATTTTCCATGGAAATGATTTATCACTCGAGAATATCAAATAAAAATCAACTTTCGGGAAAGTTTTCGGGAAAAATGAATAGTAAAAATGAATAGTGAAATTTTCCGGGAAAAGTAATTAACCTGAAAATGTGAATTGTTACAAAACTTAGGTTTCAACTTTCTATCGGTTTCCTTAGTATGGTATGACCTTTCAAACTTTTCCCCATCCGGATCATACAAGGTCATTCTAATATGCCATGACCCGTCACCTTCTTTAGGTGGCTTGTCCCACCTCCATTTACACTTGTCTCCTTCTCTTTTCCATTTATTCCTCTCTATGTTGATGGGCATTACGCTTAATAATTCAATCATCTTCCTAAAGACTAAGGGATCCTCAAAGGGGTCAAGCTCTTCATCTCTAGCTATGAGTTGGTCTACCGAATGTGTCTTTTCAACAAAATCATTTTCTAGATAGAATGGGCATTGAGGTCCTATAAAGTTCCTTTCTATCCAAGGTCTATATCTAGACGGTCTCCTATTCATCTCTACCCAATGCGGTGTCGGTTCATCATCACAATCATAACTATGCTTCTTAACATCATACACCGACCAAGTATCGCCTTCACCTACCGTGATATTGGATTCCTTGCAATCTATCATGGCACTAGCGGTTGCTAAAAATCCTCTTCCTACCAATAATGGGCATGTAGTGTCACTAACCATGTCTAGGACGTGAAAATTCGCTAATATAGTTAACTTTCTTATGTGAACAACTACATCCTTAATCATTCCAACCGGGTGGGCAATACTCCCATCCACTAGCCCTATCAATACCTCCGTTTCCTCTAACTTTCCTAGCTTAAGAGCGGTGAATAAGGACAAGGGAATCAAGTTGAGGCTTGACCCTAAATCGGCTAGTGTGTCGAAAGCTTCGGATCTTCCTATCTTACAAGGCAAAACCAATATACCTGGATCATCAAGCTTTTTAGGCAACTTGTTTTGAACGAAGGCGGTCCCATTTTTACCTAGCTTACACTTCTCATATTTTTCTAGGAGGGCACTATAGTAAGGAGCACGCGCTAAGACATCAATGACGGGGCGTTCAAGGTGAAGTTCTTTGAATTCATCGTCAAGGTCTTACGTAAGAGGTGTTTCAACTATGCTTTTGACCGGCTCTATAGTGGGTGTTTTATTTGATTGGTCCTTTTGGGGAACTTGGTTTTGTTTGAAACACGTGCTCGTTGATTTAACCGAGTAGTATTGTGGACACGAAGTGGGTGACGAAACTGAGGATATGGAATTGATGGTTAGTTTCGGATTCTTGACCGTGTCGCTCGGGAGTGCTACCATTTCTCGGTCATTGAGAACTTTCAACAATGCATCAATCTTAGTGGTCATCTCGCTTTGCTTTTGTTTGAAATCGGCTTCAAACTTAGATATGCGAGCTTCTTGAGATGCCATGAACTTTGACATCAATCCTTCAAGATCGTTGGTACTACCATAGTTGTTAGAAGGATTGTTGTTGAAAGTACGGTTGGATGGTGGACCGTTTGGTTGGTAACGATTTGGCGGATTGGAAGAATTGGGTTGATTTTGTTTCCACCTAAGGTTTGGGTGATTTTTCCAAGAGGGGTTGTATGAATCACCGTAAGTGTTTGGCTCAGGCTTGAAAGTGTACCACTTATCTCCCGCTTCGTCGGTACGCGTGGATGCGTAGTCCGCAAAAGCTGTTCCGGGGAGTTCCATACAATCACGAGTGTCATGGGGACCACTACATAATTCGATTGAAGAAGTGATTTTGTTCACTTGGCTTGAAGGCTTAGGAGCTTCATAAGATTTCATGAATAACTTGACTTGGTACTCAAGTTCCATGATCCTACGGTCGGGAGTGCTAGAATTGTTCGAAGGCAAAGATATTGCCTTGACCGTTTTGTTCAAATCACGGGGATCATTCCAACTTTCGTTGTCATAGAGAGCAAGATCTTCTATGAGTTCCCATGATTGTTCCGCACTAAGATCACGTAGCTTACCACCGGCCGATTGGTCAATGGCTCGCCACGTGGAGATGTCGATATGGTCATAAAAAATTTGGACTTGGAGCCAAAGATCTATGCCATGATGAGGGACTTTTTGGAGTAAGTCCTTGAAACGAGTCCATGCTTCATAAAGAGATTCATTTTGACGTTGTTGGAACATCAAGATGTCATTTCTAAGCTTAGTAGTTCTCCCCGGTAGGAAAAATTGAGCAAGGAAACGAGTGGTGAGATCATCCCATGTGGTGATAGATCCCGCGGGTAAACGCTCAAGCCATTGACTAGCTTCAACATCTAGGTCTATGGAATCTACGATTTTAAGAAAGTCCTTAAGATATTGGTTTGGATCTTCGGAACGAAGTCCATGGAATGCACATCCGCTTTGCACCAACCGGATGGTGTCGGATCGCAAGGGGGTCACATTGGCTCCGGTGAGCTCAATGGTGTTTCGGTAGCCTTGATGGCTAGGTTGGGAATACTCTCCTAAGGTTCGGGGCCTAAGGGGTTCTAATGGTGGGTTTTGTTGTGGTGGGATGACGGGTTCAAAGATGTTACCACCTTGCATGATGTCGGATGGTAAAGAGTTACGAACAAAGGCACGAAGAAATGAGATAGACTAAAGAAGATCTAAAAATATAAAAATAAAATCTTACTAGAAAGGAATCTAGCAAGTAGACCTAATAAAAAGAAATTCTAACCTAGACAATAACTATTCCCCGGGCTGCGGCGCCAAAAACTTGATGCGTGGGAATCGCAACAGGCTTTACCTCTTGAGGGATCTCGAGAAGCTTACAACCCCCACCAGGCAGTGTACCTGATCGTTGTAGTATAGTATAGTGACAAGTACCGGGGGATTGATCGTTCAGCTTAGGAATAGTGTCGCTAGGATTAGAAAGCCTAAATACTAGTTCTAGAGGTGAGGGATGATTATTTTTGTGTTTTTATATTTTATGGAAAGCAAGTAAAAATCTCGGGTTTTGGAAGAGTGGGCGGAATTAGTTGCTATTCAACTAACCCAATACTACGATGCAATCAAAATAAAATACTGAAAATGAAAGTAAACTAATTTATACTAAAGTTGTGAGCAGTAATTGGAGAAAATGTGTTTACTTAGATTTCACTACTCCCTAGATATCTTTTACACGTTAATTACTTGTTATAATTGCATGGATGACGGATCGTATTCCTTAATACCATTCATGGGGTGGCACACATAACTCCCCAATTCTATGAGCTCTTATCTCCTCCTACACCATGCCCAGCACAACTATAGGGATTGTAAACAGTGGCTCATGCATTAAATACAACCAATAAAGACCTAGTGCGTGTTGGTTCATGTTTCTTAAGACGTTCAAGCATGTTACCAATTGGAGATCTGCCAGTTTTCTTAAGCCTAACATATAAATCATTCATCCAAGACAAGAATAAACAAGTAATCAACACATAATCAACATCTAGGTTTCATTAGATCTAAGCAAACACAAAAGAGATCTAGCCTAGCATGATAGAATTAAGACAAGAACATGATATAGACAACCAACACATAGACATATTGATTGAATTAGAAGAACACTAATCTTGATTAATCATGCAAGGTATCAAGGGGTTGGAACCCTTGAAAAACCTGTAAAGTTACACCAAAATCGTACTTAGGGTTTCTCCCAAAACTTCTCTCTTTAAATGTGAAAAATTAGAAAACTATATATAGAAAAATAGGTTTGACGGCATCAAGAATAAACTTGTGACGCCGTCACCTCGCCACCAAAACAATCCTCGGACTGCCTAGATCTACTTCTGACGCCGTCAAGACTTATACACTTCCAGGCCGTCATGACTCTTTTACTCTTGACGCCCTTCCTACGTGACGCCGTCAAATCTCTTCTGGGTAGTCATGGAAATTCATGAAATTTGCTCTTGACGCCATCAAGGTTTTGCTCTTGACGCCGTCACCTACTGTTCCCAACATGGAAAATTAAGACTTTGGCGTTTTATTCACTTTTATGCTCCAAAAACGTCCGAATTGCTTCCTTTTCCAGATTTCTCTCCCAAAGTACCTAAAATCACAAAAGGAACGATTTAGGGCAATATTTGATCAAATAAATTCAGATTCGGGCTTAAATGACCCCCTAAAAACGGAACATTTTTCGCCTCATCATACTACCTCTTGGATTAGGTGTAGTGTTGCTGGGAAGGGATCAAGGTGGTCTATTAGCTTGTTTTTCAGCAAGTCTATCAAATTTTTCTTCCAGATTTTGAATATAGGCTTGGTGGTTCCTTGTTGTGGTTTCAAGTTTGTCTTTGAGATCGTTAAAAGTATTTCTAACGAAAATGTTCGTGGATTGTTGTGACTTAATGAATTCACTCAATTGTTTTTGAATGTCGGGTTTTTCTTCAGAATATGATCGAGGTTGATCACGATTATAATCAGGTCTATCGTTAGAATTCCATTTGTCATTATCTCTATTACGATAGTCATTGTAAAAACGAGATCGTCTAAATGTTTGCATGAATTTGGCTTCTTCTTCTCGAGATATAGGTGTGTCATCATCATTGCAATTTGCAGTTGAATGATTTCCACCACAGTTGTTGCAAGATTCACATCTCTCTTTCATTTCTTTATACTGAGCATCCATTTTGATGGTCATGGCATCCATTCGTGCCATAATTTTGTCAGTATCAAAAATACTACAGCCTTCATTGGCGAAAACAACAGTTTTGCGAAGAGAGGTTTTTAGTTTTTGGTTTTTGGTCCAATCGTGTTTGAGTAAGACTTTGTCTTCGAGTAATTGGTAAGCTTGATTTGGAGTTTTGTACAGGAAAATTCCTCCTGGAGCAGCATTTAAAGCTTCTTGAGTATTCTCGTCAAGTCCATGGTGAAAGATTTTGATTATATTTCCTTTACTTAAACCATGTCCATGACAATTCCTTAGCATTTCTTTCATTTGTAACCATGCTTCAGTTAAAGTTTCTCGATCTCGTTGAGAAAAAGCACGGATTTCACCGAGAAGTCGGTCAAATAAATCTGGGGGAAAGAATCGACTTATAAAGGCGGTGCGAAGTTCATCCCATGTTGCTATGGTTCCTTCGTCAAGTTCATCTAACCAGGTTTTTGCTTCTCCGGTTAGGGATAATGGAAACATCATAAGCCGGATGGCTTCATTTTCTGTTTCTCCATATCTGAACATTTCATAAATTCCAAGGAATTCGTGGATGTGTTTGTGTGGATCAGTTTTGTTTATACCATCAAATTGATTTCCTTTGACAAGGGTAAGATGGTTTCCTTTGATGGCAAACTCATTAGCAGTTTCGGGTAAAGTTATCGCGGGACCAGGAGTAGGAGCAACGGTTCACTCCACATAGGTTCATTGTCAGTTTCGTCCATTGGTTCGTGAAGATGGATGAGATTGATAAAGAATCGATAAATAGAAAGATTGTCAACTGATGGAAATATCTCTTTGGGAGTTTCGGGTCTTAAATCTTTTTGTGATATAGGAACTCGTTTGTTTCGTCTACGTCTTTGATTTATTGTTCTTTCAGATTCTGGTAAAGGACTTTCAAGTTCTTCGTTGGAAGATCGTGTGACCATCCAAAGCAAAGTTGCAAAAATAGAGAAGTTAATTCGGATGAATTAGGCTTCTGAGAGATTTTAATCGGCGTACTTAAGAAAAAGCAAGGCGGTTTTCTGGTAGAATTTTGAATTTTTGAATTTTTCTGGGAAAATATTTCATTACCCAGAAAAGCGGTGCACTTTGAAAAAAAATTCGCCGTGAGCGTGGTGCAAGTGCAGCGGTTTTAATTGAAAACCGGCGGTTACTAGGAACAGAGTAGATGATATTCGCAATGTAACATAGGAATATAATCTAAATGCAACAAAAATGATCAAACAATTAAATAAAAAGAGCAACTAATAGTCCCCGGCAACGGTGCCAAAAAATTTGATGTGTTTCGAAAAGCTTTAAATTTATAAGACTAATTTTACCGATTCCTTATTACTCAAAACACACGGGTAAAAGTATAACCCTTGTTTATAGTAAAGAGTTTTGGTAAGACCAGGTCATTCCACAGGGACTATGGTATGAACTTATATATCAATCAGTTTAATCGAGATGATTTCGAAAACTTATGCAAATGATTTGAAATTCAGATATGGGACAAATATGATTACTTGGATAGTTCGTATAACTCAGTGATGGTATATGATAGTGATCTCAGTAGGTTCAAAAAACGAGTAGTTGTTTTCGTCAAAATAACATTTCATTCGTTAATAGAAATGATTCAAGACTTATGTCTACTAGTCCTTACACGAGTGGTTGACAAGTATAAGTACTAGTTGCAACGTTTCAAACTTGATTGTTTATTTCAATACAAAAGCCATCTCTCCTTCAATTGATCAACATACATAGACATATGTTAAAAACCATAAAATACTAGTTGAATCTTTCGACCCATTTCAATTAGTAATTATAATCAAAGAGATAAACAATGGTGAATAGTTTAGAACACAACAAGATCGTGACATAAACAGGAAATCAACAAGAGATCATAATCATAACTAAACACTTTATTATATTAACATATCCAAGCAACCATAAGGAGTTTAGCCTAACATGGCTTTAATAATCATGCTTATAATGGTAATATCGTATGAAATGATCAACCTACTTTCAGAATTAATGTAATGAAGAAGCTACCATCACTAGCGATCACTACAATTAATATCAAGATTGTATTACAACACTTTTAAAACTTTGACTTATTTCTATCACCCCAATAATTGGAAAGAGGGGTGGATTATTATCAGAGTTATGTTGGTTGTTGGGAAGAGTGATGGTGTATTTGTGTGTTGAAAATGAGGCTCTATTTATAGGCAAAGGGTGACTAGCCAGGCACTGGAATACGCCGCTCTTTAGGAAAAGGTCAGCGGGCTTTGCACTGAATACCGGCGATCATGAAGATAAACTACGGTGACCTTCAGAAAATTTCTTGGAGCCAAAGGGTCATAAATAGAGCTTGAAGGTCGGTGGGCTTCAGATATATGATCGCCGTTCTTAACTTGATTTTACTTAGATTGTGTAGGAATAGATTCGTCCCCATAACTGGCGCTCTTTTCATATAAACTCGGTGCTCTTTACTTGGAATAGGCTTTATCATAAGATAAGCTTGAATTTGCATATTTTTCTTTGGTTCTTAAAGATCTTTGCCAAGAGGACCTGAAATGTATTTTCATGCAATTAAGTATCGAAAGTCCTTACAAATCATATAGAAACTAACAAGTAACGCTATATAAAATATGTATAATTCGAGTGTCATCAGGAACTTTGTCACACATACCCTAGCTCGAATTTCAGTAGTTTTTTAGGGTTTCATACCCTTGTCTCTTCCATGTTTGATTAAAGATAAGTAATCCGTTAATCATTCAATATGTCTATGTGTTGTTTGATTCTATCTTATGCTTGTCTTTCTTTTAACATGCTAGGCTAGGTTTATTTGTGTTTGCTTAGATGTAGTGAAACCTAGTTATTGATTATTGATTGATGGTTGGTTATTAATTGTTGTTGGGTGATTGTTAATCGATGTTAGGCTTAAGAAAACTGGCTAATCTCCTATTCGGTAACTTGCTTGAACGTCTTAAGAAACATGAATCGGATATGTACTACGATTTTAATGGTTGTATTTAATGCATAAGTGACTATTAAGGAGGCCATGGTAAGGATACTTAACGTGTCGCCATAGGAAGAGATAGAAGCTTATAGAGTTGGGGTAGATCGTACACGGCCCCACAATTGGTATTAAGGAATGCAACCCATCACCTACGCAATTTTAACAAGTTTATCAATCAATAAAAGATAACTAGGGAGTAATGAAATCTAAGTAAACACGTTTCCTCCTTTTACAGTTTCACATTTTATTTTATTTTCTTGTCATTTTTATTGCATTAGTAGTTCTTTGGGTTAGTTGACTAGCAACTAATTCCGCCCACTCTTCCGAAACCCGAGATTTTTACTTGTTTTTCATAAAACATAAAAATACAAAAGGAATCATCCCTCACCTTTAGACTAGTTAGATTAATTTCAATCATAACGAACACTATTCCCTGTGGAGAACGATCAATTTCCCGGTACTTTCCACTTCACTATACTACATTGGTCAGGTACACTACCCGGTGGGGATTGTAAGCTTCTCAAGATCCCTTGAGAAGTAAAATTTTCATGTAGACCATAATCCACACATCAAATTTTTTTGGCGCTGCTGCCGTGGAATAGTTGTTGTTTAGGTTGAAATTTATCTTTATTAGGTCTACTCACTAGATTCCTTTCTAGTTAGATTTTTATTTTCTTTTTATAGGTTTTCTTTAGTCTATCTTTTTCTTTGTTCTTTTGTTCGTATCCATTATCATCTGCCATCATGGAAGGTGATAATATCCTTGATCTCATCATCCTAACACAAAAAAACCACCAAAACCCACCTGAACCACCTAGAGCACGCACCCTAGGTGAGTATTCCCAACCAAACCATAAAGGTTACCAAAATTCCATTGAGCTTCCCAAAGAATTCAATTTAGCCCACCTGCGATCCGACACCATCCGGTTGGTGCAAAACGGATGTGCATTCCATGGACATATGTCCGAAGTCCCAATTCAACATCTTAAGGACTTTCTTAACATCGTAGATTCCATTGACCTTAATGGTGCTACTAGAGACACTACCCGATTGTGCCTATTCCATTTCTCTCTTCGTGACCAATCTATCCATTGGCTTGATCGTCTACCCATAGGATCTATCTCGACTTGGGATAATCTCACCACTCGTTTCCTTGCTCAATTTTTCCCACTAATAAGAACTACCAAGCTAAGGAATGACGTCTTAATGTTCCAACAACGTCAAGGGGAAACTCTTTACGAAGCGTAGGCTAGTTTTTAGGACTTATTCCGCTAAGTCCCTCATCATGGCATTGCTCTTTGGCTCCAAATCCAAATCTTTTATGATGGTGTTAATCATTAACCTAGAAGGGCCATAGATGACGCTACGAATGGTAGACTGAGCAAGCTCGGCGTTGATAAGTGTTGGGAGGTCATCAAGGACTTAACACAATACGAAGACGAAGAATGGGACCATCAAATGTTCTTGGAGGAAGGGAGTTTAGATTACATGAATGCAACCCAAGAACAACTATTTGGGAACATCCAAAGGCTTGAGCAATTGATGAGGGCCGAAATGCCTATGGCTAATGCTGAAATGAATCCCATTGGATATGTGAATGCAGTCAGTAAACATCCGTTTCCTGAATTTTCACGACAAGAGGAGTTTGAAGGGATAATGTTGACTTTTGAGAAAAACCAAAAAAGACAGATCCGGCAGTTAGAGGTCCAAATGGAGAACACCCGAAACACCTTTATGGACTTGGCCGAAGGTTTCGTGTCAAGGATTAAGGAAAAGATCAGGGAAGAAGTTGTACCCAAAAAAATCGAAAAGATTTTTGAAATCTCAGTCCCTAGTGAAACAAGCAGCGGTTGGCACAATGAAAAACCTCTCTTTGTGGATTCAACCCAGAATAACTTCTATTCCCATAAGTTTCCTATTGAGAAAGGGAACTCTCACGCCTATAACATAACATCTGAATCACTCAAACCAACTTTGATTCATAGGGTCTCGATGATTTCTCATACCAAACCCATTATCCATAAAACCTCTTTCCAACATTCCAACTTCAAAACGCCAACGTTCCACTTCTTCGATGAAAGCAATTTTGAATATGAAGACGAAGATGACGTTGAAATAAAAAAGATGGGAACCGGAATGGATGAAGAACCATTGGAGCATACTATTTATGACAATCAAAAGCTTAAATCTTTGTCATAAAAATCTTCCAACTTCAAATCCATCCATCAAAACAAAGGATTTGGGTAACCTAAAAATGAAGGTGGTAGACACTTTCCCCACTCAAAATACCAACTTCACCTCACGTGGCATATTTCCACCCTAAGGGTGTGTATCACTACTTTCACCCGTACTTAATCCTAAGTGTAGGGAAAACCTCCCTTATTTCCACTAAATAAGGGTAGATTTAGGCTCGTGACTTGAACAAAAACAAGCGCTTCTTGGGAGGCAACCCAAGTTTCTTTTATTCATTTGTTTTTTTGTTTGTGTGATTTGCTTCCGTATGTATGTTTCATTCTTATTGTTTATTGTTCATGTTTCAAATAAAATTGTGTACTTTATTTTGTCTTTAACATCATCTTAATTACATATAAAGGTATTTTGCAAAAGATAAGGGTAAGGGAAATCTAAATTTGTTTTTAAAAACGGATTGAGCATGAACGACAACAATGAGATATAAACATACATATTAGTATTTGTTTGAGTCAAATGTTTGTATCGAGTCATAATGATTGTTTTGCAGGATTTCAGGAATTAGAACATAGGTTTTTCCAGAAATTTTCCGGAAACAAATTAAAGAATTTCGCCAGGTCAATTCTGACGGCGTCAGGCATCACCTGACGACGTCAGGAACAATTTTCTGGAAATTTTGTAGGTTTTGTTTTTCTGCCGAAATTGTAAAGTTTTGTGAAATATGTATTTTATAACCTCCAGGTATCTGCAAACAATCATTCCACAAGCATTATATCTTTACTTGCTTTCTAGGATTCAATTTTATGTAGATTTACCGCCGATTTTATGCGAGGTTTTCATGTTTGTTTTATCAGATAATTAACAGGCTATATTGGACAAGAAGATGTACATGGAGAATCAAGCTTTTGGAGCTGCTCTAATCTTGAAGTTTTCACATTTTCTTGAAGGAAGATTTAACCATGTTACTACATCATCCACATCGAACGAATCAGGGGAGTATTTGTTTCTCTTTTATTTTCCTTTACTTTTACTTTCTTTCAATTGAACATTGGGGACAATGTTTAGCTTAAGTGTAAGGGGAGGGTAAATGAAGATTCCTTAGAGATTACAATTGCGCTTGATTTTTGTCTTGCCCAATAGTAGATGTGTAATAAACTGAGATAAACACTTGTTAGGGTAATTTTAGCACCAAATTTAAAATTTTTTGCTACATGTAGGAGTGAAACCTTAGTCTTAATAAGCATCTCATGGATAGGAGTTATATGACTAGCACAAATAAACCGTACCACTAAAAAATTTCCACCCCAAATTTGTGAGGTTCGCCCCTAGATTTGATAGGAAAAGCCTTAGTGCTTATGTGTGTACATGTAGCATCTATGTTAGGTCACCATTTCTACAACATAATCACTTAAGAATTCTAGAGAGAGAAAGAGAGTTTAGAGAGAGAGAGTGGAAGGAACTCCTAAGAATGGAATGAATGAAAATGAAATTACCAAGAGAACCAACCCCTCTCAAAGGAGAGGTTACATAGTATTTATAGGTGAGGACTAGGGCAACACTCCCTTCCTCCCTATCTTGAAAATGAAATGGGCTTAAGGCCCATGGGCTTGCTACATAAGCCTTAAGATTAAATAAACATACAAGCCTTAGCAACCTATTACAAGTAAATGACCGAGACTTGATAAATAGTAAAACTACGTTCCCAACAATCTCCCCCTAAGGGTCGGTCATCAAGGTTGCTTGACGTCTTCGTCTTAATCTTTGACTTTCAATGCTTTAGACGTCTTCTAAATCATTCATCGTTCTTTGTTCTTTGTTGATGTAGTTGTGATCATCTTATTACAAAAATGTAATGACCGAGACTTGAATAAATATAAAAGTATGTTCCCAACAATCTCCCCCTAAGGGTCGGTCATCACGGTTGCTTGACGTCTTCTTCTTTGTCTTTGACTTTTGACTCGTATAACTTAAGACGTCTTCAAAAGAGAGTGGGTGTTCTTTTGATTCATTGTTCATTGTTTGTAATAGATGTGGTAGTGATCATATTATGAAGTTATCTGCCATGCGTCACTTCTGCGTCTGTGGTGGTCGTCGTCCATTCCAACATGCTCATACACCTTTAAACTTAGACATTCACATGCACTTAGTTCCCTTTCATTCACATAGATCTTTAGTCCTTAAACTTTGTAGATTCTTATTTTTGGCGTAGAATCTAATTTTGAACATTGTGTTGCTTAGATCTTTGAGGGAGCTTTTGTTGACTTCAAGATGTATGTATGAGCATGCGGAATCAGTCTTCATGGAGATGATATGTCCCTGAAAGTAAACAGTTAGCAATAAACAACCGGTACTTACAGATAAGAAATTAGAGATCGTCAACAGCATAGTGTGAAGACTCCTTCTAATCCTTATCCAGGCCGTTCCCATATCAGATACCCCCGAAGGAGCTTACGAGACCTACTAGGTAGCTCAATGACTGGGTGAGTCGCTGGGGATCACTCCACGACTGTAGACCGTTAGAAACCACATCAAACACTAAGCGTAACTTACGAGGAGTTACAGAAGTGACCTGTCAAGGCTGTTAGATGATGACCCTGACAGGAGTTTCCGTTCAATCATTGAGAAATACTTATGCAATTCTCTCATAAACGTTCTAGGCAGATTGCTAAGATGTGCGAAGGACTCGATAATTTACATCTGGTGCCCATTGATGCAGAACACCAGTTGTAGAAAATACTAAGTGTTCCTAAGAGATCTTTGATGTATCTCATGGCTCTTGACTCGATAAGTGCTCACTTAGGTTTCCTATACGGAGACTAGGGAGGGGTCTCCTGCTTCAATATCAACTATCTCTAAGAGATAAGTCGATAGATTACACTGGTTCCCCGTGAGAATGAAACAAGCTCTTTTAAGAGAACTTGAGTGGTTAAGAAGGTTTAGTGCATTGCGTCACTGGGTCCATGACGACTTAATCTTCAATACCGATGTTGTCTTTGCAACAACCAGTAGCATATGAATTGAACCCGGTGTCTGCCCTAAGGTTGAACATATGGAGGGCTATTTCTTTTCACCCTTTTCTTTACTTTTCTTTTTAATTCTTCAACCCCTTCTTTCTCCTTTCATTCTTTACTCCTTTTTTCGTATCATACCTAAGGACTTCTAGTTCTAACTATTGGTGATGTCCTTGGGTAGATCCCTCCGGCTTAGGCGGATCATAGGACGGTTATTCCTAACCTTAGTCACCTTATAACTCCATGACTATTCCTATAACGGCCATTTAAACCTTTGAAAATCTCTCAAAGTGTTTGTGCTAATCAAACATTTTGTTTAACACTTTGAGAGTTTTATGTTTTACTTATGAAGGGCTCCCCCTTCACATGTGCTCATATGTATTTAATAAATTTGCACATGCGGGACGAGCGAGAACTTTTGAATTGATCCACTTTCAGTGAACAAGACCGATTCGAGACACGCTTACATCACTAGTTAGACTAGCTTGAAGTTATTACCCAGCCTGGTCAAGTCCACAGAAAGTTTCTCGAAACGGTACATTTCTACTAAGACTAGTCCTTTTCGAGACACGCTTACGTGGCTAGTTAAAGAGTTCCATTGTCAGCTTTTAGGTGACAACTAGCTCTAGTAACTAACTTGATGTTATTACCCGTCGAGGAAAAGTCTTTTCGAATTTACTAACTTTTATGTTTCGTCAGTTCCTGGGTGAATCTGAGTCTAGCTCGCATGAGATTTGACATTTCAGCAACTTTTAACTTTCATATTTTAATCATTTTCCTTTTCTCCCCCTCAAAAATAGCATATAAGATGTTGTTTTTGACAAACATTTGATTAAAATATGCTTTTTGAGTCTTATGGGGAGATATCAACAAGAACTTTTGTTTTTCCGAAACGATGAGTTTTCAAGTGCTCCCCCTCAACAAGTGAATACTCATTGAGGTGAAATACTTGTCTTTTGAGCAGAATTATGAAAATCAGAAAATGTTTGATTAATTCTACTCAAAAGTAAGAAGCCTTCGCTCCTTATATAAGGATTGAGGCACTAAAGCGTACCTCAGGGTCCTTTAATTACAAGCACGGGTTGTACACTGTTATGTGTGCACAAACCATCAAAACATGATTTTGACAAAGCATTTTGATTTTGAATACTCCCCCTCAAAACGAGCATGTGTTTTGACATTTTTAAACTTTGGAGCGAATTGGGGAGTAAAGGTTTGAAAAATCTTGAGCAAAATTTTGAAAAACCTTTTGAAAATTTTTGAATAAATTTTGCTCAAGATTAAGAAGTTTTAGATAAGCTTCGCATGAAAAACTTCTTCTTGTTTTTAAGGATAAGTGCGCGTTTGGTTTTAAAGAACGGTTTAGCAAGGCACTTTCCTTTCTTTGAAACTCGAGTTGTGCACTGAAATGTGTGCACAAGTCGTTGTTTTTATACAAAATTAGTTTTCTATTAAACAAAAACACTCCCTCTCAAATAATGAACATTATTCGAGAGATAGTCTTCTTGAGCAGAATTTAGAATCGTATTAATGAAATACTTTTTGAAAAAATTCGAGAGATGATTCTGCTCAAGGTTTTAGAAAACATAATCAAGTATTATACAACATAGAATGCTTGAAATTCAAAACTCTTTTACTGTTGAAAGTTGTTTGAGACTCAGAGTCTCTCTTTTGAGTTTTAAAATCTGAAAATGATTTCCATCTAAAGTTGAACCTCATGGGTTCTTTTTTGAAGATTTGTTTTTGTGATGAATGGAAAACTTCCGGTATTTGGGATGTTCAGATCTGAGACATTCTTTTATTGAAGCCAAAGCATTTCAGATTTTGAAAATATGAAAGGTTTTGAATGACTTTGCTTTGGTCTCCACACTTGTTTTACCGGTGTAAGACAAGAGTGTAGAGTTTGGAAAAAATTTGTTTCTTACCATTTTGAATCCATTTACCCGTTTAGCCTTTAAACACATTTTGTCCTTTGACTTCAAAATATGTTCCACAAGAAACATTTTGTCGAATGTTGAAATTTTGACTTTCAATGAGATGACATGTAGTTGCACACAGAGAAAATGCATCAGGCACAAACAAATATAAGATGAATAAAAAAATCTCATTCTAAATCAACCTAAGTGCTCAGAATTCTCAGATTAGCACACAAAATCACAGATTAATTCATTCTTTCACTCGAAATTTTCCAATTATGATTATGGTTTGGGTTTATGATTTGAGTCTAAGCACACTTGTTAGCATCATAATGCCTGAATATTAAACAAACAAACGTCCTAGTGATAGCAGCAAAGACATCGACATCTTAAACCCTAAATCTCATGATTCTAAACCTATGTTGATCCTGATGGAGCAACTACACCAATCGAGCATTCTTTAGTGTTCTCTAAAGCTATATACACAAGTTAATTAGACTAAACACATAAAAATTGAAAGCCCTGATTGATAATTACATAAACCCTAGTTTCTGATTATGCCTTTTTGACCGTTGAAAACACTTGAAACATTTAGAGAATGATTAGACAACAACCATGAAGAAGTTAGAAACTCACAATCGGGGACATTCGAGGATAAAAAAAATCGTTAGTCTGAATCGTGAGGTTTATCGATTATGTGTGATACTTTTGAGAATATTTAAAGAAACATTTATTAGAGCCCGTTTTATTTTCCATGCAAGATCCTTTTTTGTGAATCTTTACTCATTAAAGGTTAATTACTTTTCCATTTGAAGTCCAAACAAGGTTAACTTGGAATCATTGCAGAAAGAATTTCCTTTCTCCCCCTCGAATTAGCATATATTTTGTGAAACCTTTTTGTACATTTTAATTCGAGAGATCATAGAAGTTTTTGAAAATGAGATTTTAATACAAATGATGAAGAAACATTTTATCCTTTAAGAATTATGATGAGGTGTGCAAACTTCATGATAATGTGAAAAGTTTTCTCCCCCTCAAAACATGTTCTATTTTGACAGAGAAAAGCAAAATTTGTTTAAATGGAGGAACATAGTTTTGAAGATTTGAAGTTTGTACACAAAGAAAGAAGATTCTTTTTGTAAAAAAAAATATTTTACAGAAAGACTTTGATGTTTGACTCTTCTTAGGTTTTTAAGAAAATTTTGCAAATCATATGGAGTCAAACATCACATACCATTTTGGTGAATTAAAGCAACAAACCTTGATGGAGGTAATTATCTCGCATGTGAGCAGGATCCAAATTGCGTGTAGACGACTCAGTAATGTCAGGAATGAGTTGAGCCGGTGCAAACGGATTAAAGAACGCATCAGGATCATGCTCTGCGGGTTGTGGAGCTGATTGTGGTGTTGGATCTTCAGCTGAATGGCGGGAGTTAGAAACAGTTTGTTCTGCTGTAGATGGTGATGCAATTGGAGGACCGTTTCTCTCAACAGTTGTAGTCGTTTGTTGAGGTGAGTCTGGTACTGGAATGTTTTCAGGTTGAGCAGCGGAATTAGGTGAGACCTCAGTAGAACGGTATTCAATTGTATCATCAAATAGTGGAGCAAACAAGGTTTCCAATTCTTTGCAGTTGAGTGGCAATGGTTCAGCCGAAGATTCCGGAGAGTGAAGACGGTTGAATTCGGGTCCTAAGTTGTGTTGCTCAGAAGCCATTGCTGAAGTGCTTTTAAACGGTTGATTGCGGGTCCTAAGCTGTTGTGCTCAGAAGCCATTGCTGAAGTGCTTTTAAACGGTTGATTGCGGGTCCTAAGCTGTTGTGCTCAAAAGCCATTACATTAAGCTCGGGTCCGAAACTGAGTTGTTCCGAAGCCATTGCTGAAGAATCTGCAAAGAAAGAAAGAAGAGACAAGAAAACAGAGAACAAGGATCCCCAAGAGTAACTGGGTTCCAGATGTTAGAAGCATAAAGATGTAGTGTCAATTATCTTCTTGACATTCGAACACACAATACCGATGGTTTTCATTCTAGTCTCAGAGGTAGAAGTTGTGGAGATCACATTAGTTTTTGTGCAAATGTCTAAAATCTTTCCTGTAGGAATCCACCTAAGACCAATTGATTTGAAAATTCTACCCGTGGGCACCCACCTAGTGTTAGATCTAGGAGAAGTTTTCCTTTTAGATGCAGTTGAATGAAATGTGGGAGCATCACTTCGTTGAGAAAACCTACGTCCTATATTGATCCACTTCTTAGGTTTTTGACTTATGACTTTTGGTTCAACAGGTTTGTTTGTCTTAGTCGATTGAGCCTTTTCAAGTGAATTTCCCTTTTGAAGATATTTTAAAGCACCAACAACATGATTATTTACGCAACTACTCTTAGAAGCTAGCCAATTCCTATTAGTTTGTTGTATACTCTTAGGTTTTGGAGTGCTACTACAAGCAGTGTTTTGTACTACAGTGGAAGGCATCACATGAGGTTTTGAACCTAGAATTCCATCCTTTTGAAGTAGCGCCTTTTTCCTAGCCTTTTCTAGATCATAGTTCTTGTACATGTCATATTTTCCATAAAACTCTTTACTTTTAATGCTCGTTTTAGACACTATTTTTGAACTGATCCTAGATGAGCCAGGTATAATCACGTGTTGAGATTTAGCAGACACAGATGCATTTTCCTTAGGCCAAGAATGTGGAGTGACTGGTTTTGTTATATTGTTTTTCTCAACAACTTGGGAGGCAAACCGAGGTTTTGAAAATTTAGGTCGTTCAGATTTAAATGCAGTTGGTTATCGAACCACTGATTGTTTTCTGTTTGTTTGAGAAGGTTGTTTCCCCAAGATTGATGGTTTTGCAAACTTAGTATCCACACTCTGGCCAGTCAGTCTTCTTAATTTGTTGTGTAATGCAGCATGTGCAAACACCTTTTCTTGAATTTGACCTTTTAAAAGCTCATTTTCTTTAACTAATGTATCCACACGTTTTCTTTGTTCATTCAAAAATTGACCATTGTTGCCTGAATTTATAGATTCGTTTTGCATTTGAAGTTCAAGTGAGATGCAATGTGCCTCTAGTTTTGAAAAATCTTTATGACACTGGGCAATGGTCTTTTTGAGAAGAAGGTTTTCAGACTCAAGAGTTTGGTATGATGTTTCAGTAATTGGATTATCAGGTAAGGACTCAGACTCAGAATGTATTACTAGACATTGAACAACATCCTGGTCAACCTCTCCTTCATTACTGAAGTTAGGTTGCTCAGATTGTTGTTTCTCATATGCAGGCATAATATGATCAACAGTAGATTGTACCTCAACCATTTGCTCTATGTCAAAGTTTGGTTCTTTGTCATAGATGGGTATGAAATCTTCCTCATCCATCTGTCCTTTGTCAAGGTTGGGCTCTGAGTCATAGAAGGGTATGATCTCTGCACAATCTGCATCTTCATCATTTCCCAATCTGCTGTTGTCATCCTGCACTTCTGATTCTGTCCCTTTGCTTTCTATGACACCCACATTAGCTTTCAATGAATCATCTTTATGAACTTGCTCTTCTTGAATCTGCAACTTCTATTCTTTGATAGCACTCAGATGAAGTGATCTTTCATTAAGCATAAATTCTAAGCGGTTTAGGCGTGAAACAAGTTGATCTCTAAAATCTTCAACCTCCATACTTGTGATGTTCTCTCTCCATACATTGCTTTCATATTTATAGTGTATGAGAGATTTAAAATGGAATGCCATGAACACTTTAAACTGAGCCTTGAGCGCTCTAAATCCTGCCATGCAATCACTTCCCTGTTCAATTTGTTTTTCAATTTGAACAATGTTTTCTCGGAGTTTCCTTTGGAAGGTTAGACGATCCATTCCAGTTCCGAAGAATGCATTAAAGGTACCCCCCGTAGGAAACCATGCATCTGAGAGAATCTTGCATTGAGTCTTAACTGATTCAAAATGAGCTAAGCAATTTTCTGTAGAATTGATGGCTCTTTTCTCAGCTTCAGTCATCTTTCTCTCAAATGGGTCTTTAGAGTCATCAGAAGCATTTGTGTCGTATACTGGTTCAATATCATCCATGACACCCGAATTATCTTCCAATATTTTAACCTCATTGCCTACATTAGCTACATTTGCAGTATTCTCACCATTCCCAACCAGCCTTTGAGTAATACTTCCTTGTATCACAACTCTTTCACCTTGCTTGATAGCTCGATTTCGGGAATTTCGGGAATTTGATAAAGCCTGACTCGTAAATTGTATGAAGTCTGAGATGATTCTGCTGTGACTTAGTTCATGCATTTGAGACCTTGATTGATACATTTTCTCTCTGTTTAATCTCACAACTGGATCTTCAGAATTATCAGACTCATACTCTGAGCCAGTATTAATCATGTGAAATTCCTGCATGTTTACCATTAACATCACATCTGCAGTATCGATTTCCAAATCCGCAGTATTGGATTCCAAATCAGCATATTCATCATCAGATGTAATATCTCCCATGACACTTTGCAAAACCTCATTGAGATTACTCCCTTCAACTTCCATTTGACTAAGTGTGGCATTGTATTCAACATTATCGTCAAAGACTGGAGTTGAATCATAATCCTGAGCTTCCTCATCTGCAATATTTTCTGTATATGCCAAGAATGACATGCTTGGTTCGATAAGATCTTCTTCATCATCAGTATCTTTCATTGTGTTTAAGCATTCCGAAGTTGAAGTTATATCGCCATTGCCTTTCTTAGAAGATACTTGACTAAGCTTCACTAGATTTTGCAGAAGAGATTGCACATTATTATGTAGTGTTGCAGGATGGTACTGTGGAATGAAGATAGGCTCAGGTGCATTCGGAGGATTGAAGAAGACACCATTTGGAGTGTGAATTAAGGATCCATGGTCAACAGCTGGAGCAGGGAGAATGGTCTTCAGAGGATTCATGCTTAAACAGGATTCAAGAATTTGCATCATTCTGATGTGATGAAGTTCTTCTGTACGATGCATAGCTTCAAGATATTTCCACATTTCATAAGCACTGGCTTGAAAGTCCATATTCATGTAAATTGAATTGGGAAGGGCTAATGTCATGAACCATGCAGCCTGATGGTCAGCATCGTACTGAGCAAGTTCAGTAGCATTCAAATCTTCATCAGTTTGTAGTCTGATAATCCCTGTTGAGTCAGCAAGAGATATCATTTTGTATGGACCATCTTGAATGGATTTAAGCATGAGATCTGCAGCAGGACGATCCGTGAGCCATTGTAGAAATCTCCGTTTCCAAACAGTATACGTTCCTGGTAGCAACATTGGAGGCCTTGATTCATTGCCAAAGAGCAGAACATGGCGAATGAGGGAGCTGTGACTTTGTTGTTGATGATACTGTTGCTGATGAGAATATTGGTGAGGAAGGTAGTTGAAAGAAGGTGATTGAGACGTTGTAGATGACATTGCTCTCCCCCTTGATTGTTGCGATGTAATCGAAAAAAAATCAAGCGAAATGTCACACGCAAGGTCGAAATAGTGATTTCTGGTTATCCCTCCAAAATAAATTTGAAAAAATTTTCTCCCCCAAAATTTGAAAATCACTATGAAATGCAATTTAAAGGTTGCAAGAAAAATTTGAGTTTCAAAAATTTTGCCGCCAAATTTCACCGAAAAAATTTGAATTTTGGCCTAAAAATTTGAATTTTGGGCCAAAATTTTCAACGTTATACCAAAATTTAAATTTCGCGTAAAAATTGAACGTTTAGTCTCCTGTAGAAAATAAATTTTACTCAAAAAGAGAAAGATAAGAAGGAAAAAACTTTGTAAAGATGAGATGATGTGATTATGTTAGATTTGGATCTTTTAAGGATAAATAAAGGTTTAAATTTTAATTTGATTTGTACACATGAAAAAAAAAAAGTTTGTGTCCTAACTCGGTATGTCAATTTGTCTTCAAACTCGATATGTCAATTTAGGGTTTCTAACTCGATAAGTAAGGTTGGTATCTAACTCGATAACTTGAAAGGGTTTCAAACTCGATATGTCAATTTAGGGTTTCTAACTCGATAAGTAAGGTTGGTGACTAACTCGATAACTTGAAAGGGTTTCAAACTCGATATGTTGTTAGGTTACTAACTCGATATGTTTCTGAATGTTTCTAACTTGATATGTATCCTAACTCGATAGGTGGTCTTGATTTGGGCAGAGTATCCCCTTAGTTAGAGTCACAATTGTCCTAACTCGATAAACGATTAGGTAAACAAGGCTAACTCGCCAAAATCCAAAACTCCAAACTCGATAAAAAACACGTAACTCGATAGGTCTTATAACACCTAACTCGATAGAACATCAAATACCCCTAACTCGATAGAAGATTGACACCTAACTCGATATAATCTTTAAAATCAACCCCTAACTCGATAGAATATGACTTCTAACTCGATAGAACATAAAATAGACCCCTAACTTGATAATAATTGACACCTAACTCGATAGAATAAACCCTTAACTCGATAGACAATTTGATGAACAGTACCACGCTTATTTTATTTTTTTATTTTATTTTTTTATTTTATTTTATTTTTTTTTAAGAAAATCACTTTAAAAAACCAAGTTTTTCTACCACTTGTTAGGTCACCATTTCTACAACATAATCACTTAAGAATTCTAGAGAGAGAAAAAGAGTTTAGAGAGAGAGAGTGGAAGGAACTCTTAAGAATGGAATGAATGAAAATAAAATTACCAAGAGAACCAACCCCTCTCAAAGGAGAGGTTACATAGTATTTATAGGTGAGGACTAGGGCAACACTCCCTTCCTCCCTATCTTGAAAATGAAATGGGCTTAAGGCCCATGGGCTTGCTACATAAGCCTTAAGATTAAATAAACATACAAGCCTTAGCAACCTATTACAAGTAAATGACCGAGACTTGATAAATAGTAAAACTACGTTCCCAACAATCTAGATTTTAGAACTTGCGTTAGTGATTCATTCCAAGACCACATGTAAGACTACATTCGTGTAGATGGAATTACTACATTATAAGAGGCATAGGATAACCCATGTTTTTAAGCCTGTTTCTTTTTGTAATTACATTGATTTCATTGGTCAAGTAATTTCCCCACACCCTTACGTTGTACTCATTTTTAGTACACGATACCCCTAGTACACCATTCAGAGCCTATCTTTTTCGTTTCTAACTTTAAGCATTTTACTTCAAGGAAGAATTTGTTTACAATCCACCCCCAACTGTACACCCAAATCGCCTTAGCCTTCCTTGTATGCACTCATCTTTAGTGCATTATTGTTACAACATTTGTTTAAACCCTTAGTTAATTGTCTAATTGATTACATGGTTGCTAAGTCGAGTCATATCTTGTACATATTGTTTTGGGATGATTGGGACTAATGGATAAAGCGCTATTGTTATGGAGTAATGGGGAAGAACATCATTTATCACCCCTTATGTGCGTTAATATTTTAAAGTACTCCAATTGTTTTGATTATCTTGATTCGAGTCTTTAGATTAGTTACATGTAAAGTATGTAAAATTTCAACAGTAAGGGAAGAACCGAGCCCCCTTGATTTATTATTTTGGATGGTAGGGCAAGAATGTATAAAAAAAATCAAAAAAATCAAGAAAAATGAAAAAAAATAGAAAAAGAAAAAGAGAAAAACATATGGACTACCATCCCGTTTCCTTTTGTTTTCATTTGAGTTTATGTTATTTATTTATTAGCCTAAGTTGAGTCGAGTCTTGGCTTAGCAACGCCGCATTGTACATGTAATTAACTAAGATGATTGACTTTCCACCAGTAAAATATCCCTTTATCCAACAAACCGTGTTTTCCATATCCCTACACCTAACGTTAAAACCTTTAAAAAGACCTCTTTGATAGTTTTTCCTAGGTGCTTACGCCAAGTGGTGGATGTTTTTGATCCTTTCCCAAGCCTATGGTAATCTACTTACTATGACAGGTAGTGAGTGATATTTTTCCATTTCCATTAGTTATATTTTGTTTTATGACACCCGAGAGATGAGAGTATCCAAACACTATTTGTGAGGTGCTAGTATATAAACTCCGTGCTTGTTTTGATTAAGGTGGAGCGATCATGTGTTGTAATTACTTTTATATTATTGTTAAATGACCCCTAACTTGTATTTGATTAGAATAAAAGCTCATTTGCTTGAGGACAAGCAAATCTCAAGTGTAAGGGTATTTGATGAGGCGAAATTTGTTACGCTTTTAAAGGGCCATTTAACCCTTAAGTCGTGATAATATGATCAATTATTACCCTAAATCGTTCCTTTTGTCATTTTAGGTACTTTGGAGAAGAATTCTGGAAAACATAGCATTTTAGATGTTTATGGAGCATAAAGTGAAGAAAACGACAAAGTCAAGAATCCAAGCTGGAAATTACACCTGACAGCGTCACCTATTCCTAAGGGACGGCGTCAGCCTTTGTGACAAGAGGTGGAAATTACTTTTACACTTGACGCGCCAGAAGAATTTTTGGGCATAAACAAGTGACGGCGTCACCCTTTACCAAGAGTAGGCCGTCACATGTAACTTTAAAGCGTGATGGCCCAGAATCCTTATAAAGTGACGGTGATGGCGTCAAGAAGTTGGATTGGGCGACAAGAAACCCTATCCGCGGTGAGATGATGACGTCAACCATTAAAAGGTGACGCCGTCACCCTTGTAAATCTATATATAGTTTTTGATTTTTCATTCATTGTGGTGCAACTTTGGAGAGGAAGTTTGTCACAAAAACCCTAGGTCGAATTTCAGAAGTTTTTAAGGGTTTCATACCCTTGTTTCTTCCATGTTTGATTAAAGAAGTAATCCATTAATCATTCAATATGTCTATGTGTTGTTTGATTCTATCTTATGCTTGTCTTTCTTTTAACATGCTAGGCTAGGTTTATTTGTGTTTGCTTAGATGTAGTGAAACCTAGTTATTGATTATTGATTGATGGTTGGTTATTAATTGTTGTTGGGTGATTGTTAATCAATGTTAGGCTAAAGAAAACTGGCTAATCTCCTATTCAGTAACTTGCTTGACGTCTTAAGAAACATGGATCGGATGTGTACTACGATTTTAATGGTTTTATTTAATGCATAAGTGACTATTAAGGAGGCCATGGTAAGGATACTTAATTTGTCGCCATAGGAAGAGATAGAAGCTTATAGAGTTGGGGAAGATCGTACACGACCCCACAATTGGTATTAAGGAATGCAACGCGTCACCCACGCAATTGTAACAAGCTTATCAATCAATAAAAGATAACTAGGGAGTAATGAAATCTAAGTAAACACGTTTTCTCCATTTGTAGTTTCACATGTTATTTTATTTTCTTGTCATTTTTATTGCATTAGTAGTTATTTGGGTTAGTTGACTAGCAACTAATTCCGCCCACTCTTCCAAAACCCGAGATTTTTACTTGCCTTTCAGAAAACATAAAAATAAAAAAAGAATCATCCCTCACCTCTAGACCTAGTTAGATTAATTTCAATCCTAACGAACACTATTCCCTGTGGAGAACGATCAATCCTCCGGTACTTGCCACTTCACTATACTACATCGGTCAGGTACACTGCCTGGTGGGGATTGTATGCTTCTCAAGATCCCTTGAGAAGTAAAACTTTCGTGTAGACCACAATCCGCACATCATTTAACAAGTTAGCTTAAGTTTATTTGTGTTTGCTTAGATCTAGTGAAACCTAGCTATTGAATATTGGTTTGTTGTCTCTTGTTTAGTTTATTGCCTCCCGTTAGGATAAGAAAACTGGCTAACCTTGTATATGTAACTAGCTTGAACGTCTTAGAAACGCAACTGTAGATTCTCGTTGTATTTATTGTGTGAATTGCGGCTTGAAGATCCTACATAACTTAATAGACTTTAAGGGATTTAGGGAATACTAAGATTCATAGAGTTGGGGACTTAGGCACCTCCCCACGACCAATATTAAAGAATACAGTGCTTCAACTAAAACAAGGACTTGACAATTCAACAAATCAGTAGGAGATAACTAGGGAGTAATTATATCTAAGTAAACATGTTTTCCTCCTCATAAGTAGTCACCACTTTTATTTTCTGTTTTAATTAGTTTTAATTAATTTTATAATTATTAATTTTTTGTGTTAGTTGACTAGCAACTAATTCTGCCCACTCCTTCAAAATCGAGATTTTAACCCGCTTTCATAAAAATAAAAAAACACAAAAGAATAATCCCTCACCTCTAGACCTGTCTCGTCATACATCTTGACCTAACGGCACTATTCCCCTAGAGAACGATCAATCCCCTGGACTTACCTATACTACACTACAACGGTTGGGTACACTGCCTAGGAGATTGTAAAACTTTTTTGTGAAGGTTACAAACCCCACATCAAATTTTTGGCGCCGCTGCCGGGTTATAGTTATTGTTTAGGTTCAATTTCTATCGTTTAGGTCTACTCACTAGATCCTATCAAGTGAGGGTTTATTTTATTTTTATTAGCTTTCTTTAGTCTATCTTTTAGGATTCAATTTAGTTAATTTAGATAATTAAAATACTGATAGATTAAGTGTTAACGTCCACTCTTAGTAATCGGCACCCTACTTACCAACGAACCTAATGTTGATCAGGTACACTGCCCGTTAGTATTAGTTAATAGGTAAATTCAGCAAAACATAAATAGTAAACCTTGATAAATAATTACCTATACCCAACGACACACATCAGTCAGCTTCTCACCTGCATTATCATCCAAGTCAAGGTCAGCAACATGCAACTCAGGATTCTTCGCAATCACTTTCTTGGAAGTCACGTGAGAACCCAGGCATATAACCCTCTTCTAAACACGAAGAAAAACATCTTGATACTCTGCAGAATAGAGCGAATTTGTAGAAACTAGAAAGGGGGTTAAATAGTTTAACCTTTCTTTTTACTTGCTAAAACGTTTCGCCGTTTTTATTTCTGGTTAATATTCTTTTGCAAACTTGTTGATTTCTACTTGTTATGTGATATCTATAAGCTACAAACAAACATAAAAAAACATGTAATGTAATGAGTAAGGAAAGAACACAACCAAGAGACGCGGCGATTTATAGTGGTTCGGTATGAAGCTCACTCCTTCGTCCTACTCCACTCCCCGAGTACCACACTCGAGAGTTATCAATCACTATATCAACACACTCCTTCAGGCAGAGCAATCCGTACACAAGCTTACACAAGGTTTAACGACACTAAGCGGAATGTCGAGTTCAAATCGTAGCTAGAACCAATCTACTCCAAGGCCTAAGTGGCCACATGAACAAGCACTCTTGTCCAACATGAATCTTCACCCGATCCAAGCCTTCACACAAATAGTATACTTGGATATTCACCCAATCCAAGCCTTTACATGAGACACACTTAGATCGTCACCCTATCTAATCCTTCACACTAAGACTTACTTGGATCATCACCCGATCCAAGCCTTCACATAAGACACACTTGGATCATCACCCTATCCAAGCCTTCACACTAGACACACTTTGATCATCACCCGATCCAAGACTTCACACTATACACACTTGGATAATCACCTGATCCAAGCCTTCACACAATGACTCAGCTAAGTCCTAACCTACACACTAGGACATCACACTCGAGAGTTCTTCTCTTGCATTTTGCGGAAGAGGAACACACTTTAACATCTCGAATCTTCATCTACGTCGATAGTTCTTCTCTTGCATATTGCGGAAAAGGAAATCACTTATAAACATATACCAACATGTTATAGTGATCAAAGAAGAAAGAAAAATAAAACAGAAAGTTTTTGTATGCGGAAGACCATTTTTTCTGAAGAGGAACAGTTCAGTATTTATACATGACGGGAGGGAGGTGGCGGTTCCTTAAATAGGCGACGGTCCTTAATCATTAAGGGACCGCCGACCACTTTAATTGTAACACCCCAACCCGGCATGGGTCCGGAGCGCTACAGTATGGTGACATATTAAAGCATACAAAGCATACGACACAAACGGAAGACTTAATACAAAAGGTTACAAGGGAACAATCTAAAAATACAAAAGGAATACAAAAACTATAAGGGAAAGGAAAATATAAACTCAACAAAGTCTAATTTAATCCAAGTCCAAAACTTGTCCAGATGTAATGGGCTTCTAGTCCATGGGGTAGTCCACTAATGCTCCTATGTACTCTTCACCCAAACCCAGCTTCCAACCTAAAACCTACCACAGGAAAAGGAAATGCGGCTGAGCTACGAAAGCTCAGTGAACAGATATATATGCAACAAATAAACGAAACGTAAATAAATATAAGAAAAGAAATCAAAAGCTCTAGCTGAAAAAGGATGTCATCTGTCAAATGAATAAGAGATCAAGATCAACGGAACAATATCATAAGTCAAATCAAAAAGAAGCATCATAGATATATCAAGCATAAACAAATCATAAGAAGATCAAGAGCACGTATCAACAAAGGCGTGTCTACCAGAGCCATTCCAATAGACACAACGAAACACAAGAAAGCCATGAGCCGACCAACCCAAGCCACTCGAATAGGTCTCAAAATCACATAATCACATATCCATCATATCCAAAAGTTGTACATGGCGTATCGAAATAAATATTAGGATGCATCCATACACCCCGACAAAACAAAATCATATATGCACCCTGCTTACATGACAGGTATACACATACATCAAAAATGGCCAAGAGCTCTCATATCATATCAAAATGAAGGGGGACGCAGTGGACAAAAACCCGCCTCCACTGACAGCGACATGCCATTGGTGCCATCAATGACATGGCCATGGACTCCCCATGACTGGCTAATAAACTCGGGCATAAAAATGAAACGAAACATATCATATCATAGCATATATCAAAGATCATGTCAACAAAGAATATCAACAAATTATATCAAAGGATCACATCATAGGATCACATCATACGAATCATAACAAAGGATCATAACAACGAATCATAACAAAGGATCATATCAATGAAGCATATCAAAGCAAGTGAGTCAAATTCAAAGATCAATAAGTCATGAGAGAGAGAAAACACCATTACTGAAAAAGGGTAGAATATCTATACCTTAAACCGTCAACGAAACCACATCATAACATAAGAATATGAAGTCACTCCTTCTTCAGCGAATCTATACGAATTAATGATTGGCTATTTATTAATAATTTATTTTAGATCAGATTACTCGTTTTAGTCGGCTTTCCATTTTTAGTAACTTTCCATTTATAGCAGCTTTCCAAAATAGTAATTATCCATAAGTTTCCCGTTTTAGCACAATTCTATGTTTAGTCATTTTCATTCTCTACTGGCTCCTCGACAAAGTTCAACTTATCATCAATCCAAATCTCTTTCAATGGGATGACGAGAGTTTCATCCGATAGGCACTTCTTCAAATTTGATACATGGAAGGTGTTATGTACTCTACTGAGCTCCTTGGGGAGTTCAAGTTTGTACGCCACCGGACCAATCCTTTCAATGATCTTGAATGGTCCAACGTATCTTGGATTTAACTTTCAACATTTTCCAAATCTAATCATTCCTTTCCAAGAAGATACCTTCAGCATAACTCTGTCTCCGACTTGAAATTCTATTGGTTTTCGTCTCACATCGGCATAACTCTTTTATGGGTCTCTGGCAGCTTGCAACCGCTGTCTAATTTGCACTATCTTCTCAGTTTTCTCATGAACAAGCTCGGGTCCTGAGAGCTGAACATCTCCAATTTCTTCCCAACAGACTGGTGATCGACACTTTCGACCATAGAGGACTTCAAACGGTGTGGCCTTGATACTGGCATGATAACTATTGTTGTAAGAGAATTCCGCTAAGGGTAAGTGTTTATCCCAACGTTTTCCAAATTCGATCACGTAAGCTCGTAGCATGTCTTCTATGGTTTGGATAGTCCTCTCACTTTGGCCATCAGTTTGCGGATGATAGGCGGTACTCATATATAACTTAGTTACCAAGGCTTTCAGTAATGATTGCCAAAAGTTAGATGTGAAACGGCTGTCTCGATCTGAGATGATAGAAGTTGGCACTTCATGCCGTGAAACTATTTCCTTCAGATATAACCGAGCAAAAGTGCTCATATAATCGGTCTCTTTGATTGGCAAGAAATGCGTGGATTTAGTAAGACGATCGACAATGACCCATATAGTGTCAAATCCACCCGATGTTTTGGGTAATTTTGTAATGAATTCCATTGTAATCCTCTCCCATTTCCACATTGGAAGCTCTGGTTGAATCAACAAGCTAGATGGCTTTTGATATTCAGCCTTTACTCTTGAGCATGTCAAACATTTCCTGAGAAACTCTGCAATGTCGCTTTCATGTTTGGCCACCAATATAACTTCTTGAGATCTTGATGCTTCTTGTCTGAACAAGGATGAATAGAATATTTAGATTTATGGTATTCGTGCATGATGAGGTCATGTATTCCTCCATATAGTGGAATCCAACTTATGTCCTTGAAACACAATCTCCCATCTGGTTTCTTCATGAATCCATTCTCACTCTCCGGCATGCCATAAATCTTTTCCTTTGGCCTATTCTCTTCTCTAAGGGCTTCTGCTTGAGCTTCTAGAATTTGTGATGGAAGTGGTGATCTAATTGTCAATCCCAAAGATCTGACTCTAAGGGGACTAATTCATTCCTTTCTACTTAAGGCATCTGCTACAACATTTGCTTTTCCAGGATGATAACGAATTTCACAATCATATTCACTGGGTAACTCCAACCAACAGCGTAGCCTCATGTTCAACTCCTTTTGATCTAAAATGTGCTGGAGAATTTTGTGATCGGTGAATACCGTACACTTGGTACCATACAGGTAATGTCTCCATAGCTTAAGGGCAAATACTACCGCTCCTAGTTCTAGATCATGGGTAGTGTAGTTTTCTTCATGAGGTTTGAGCTGTCGGGAAGCATATGCGATTACCTTATTCCTTTGCATCAACACCGCGCCTAAACCTTGGATTGATGCGTCGCAATATACTATGAAGTCTTCACTTCCTTCGGGTAATGCTAATACCGGGGCTTCACAAAGCTTCTGCTTCAATAGTTGGAACGACAATTCTTGCTCTTCTCCCCAGTCAAACTTCTTCTTCTTCTGGGTTAACTCAGTCAAAGGTATAGCAATCTTAGAGAAACCTTAAATGAATCTTTGGTAGTATCCAACAAGACCTAAAAATTGACGAATCTTTGTAGGACTGGTAGGAGATGCCCAATTTTTAACAACTTCGATCTTGGCCGGGTCCACATGGATACCTTTTCTATTAATCACATGCCCAAGAAATTGTACTTTCTCAATCCAAAAATCACACTTGGAAATTTTGGCGTACAATTTCTCGTCTTTGAGCAGTTCCAAGATAGTCTTCAGGTGTTCAGCGTGCTCTTCTTTACTACGGGAATAGACAACAATATCATCGATGAACACAATCACGAACTTGTCCAAATAAGGTTTGCACATTCGGTTCATTAAGTCCATAAATACAACGGATACATTTGTTAGACCGAACGGCATTACTTGGAATTCGTAGTGACCGTATCTTGTCTTGAAAGCTGTCTTAGGAATATCTTTATCCCTAACTCTCAGTTGATGATAACCCAACATTAGATTAATTTTCGAGTAGACACTCGATCCTTGCAATTGATCGAACAGGTCGTCTATTCTAGGTAACGGGTATCGATTCTTAATGGTCAGTTTGTTCAACTCACGGTAATTGATACACATCCAAAAAGATCCATCTTTCTTCTTGACGAACAACACCAGAGCTCCCCAAGGCGATGAACTTGGGCGGATGAATCCCATATCTGACAATTCTTCTAATTGTTCAGATAACTCCTTCATTTCGGATGGCGCTAACCTATAAGGTGCTCGTGTCACTGGTGCTGCTCCCAGTACCAAATCAATCCGAAATTCCACTTGACGAGCTGGAGGAAGACCAAGCAACTCCTCGGGAAATACCTCAGGAAAATCCTTAACTACTAGGACGTATTTGAGTCGATTCTCCTCCAACTTCTTCTCCATGACTTGAGCCAAAAAGGCATGACATCCTCTTTCGATGTACTTTACGATTTTGATGCAGGAAATGATGCTTAGGCGAGTTTTACTCCGCTCACCGCGAACGATTAGGGTTTCATCTTTGAGAGGAATGTGAACGACCTTCTAGTTAAAAATGATCCTAGCGTGGTTCTTGGATTGCCAATCGATTCCTCTAACGATGTCAAAACTACCAAGTCTAATTGGCATGAGGTCTATGTCGAAAAGTTGATTGACTAGGAGTAGAGTGCAACCCCAGATTATGGTGTTAGTGTTTACTAGTTTTCCATCTGCTAGTTCTATTTTGTATGTGGTGTTTAGTTTGGTTAGGGTGGTTTTAAGTAGGGAAGCAAAATAAGTAGATACGAAACTTTTGTCGGCTCCAAATAAAACTTTAGCAAGGCGGTTGCTAAGTAAAAACTTACCCGTGACTACATTAGAGTCTTGTTAAGCGTTTCCTTCCCCTAGCACATACACTCTCCCATGAGCATTGTTGTTCTAGTTCGGAGACTGATTCCTGTAGTGTCCTCTTGCTCCACAACTATGGCACACTACAGCCACTGGTTGCAAGTTGGCTCCCGTGGCTTTGCAATCCTTGGTATTGTGACCGGTCCTCTGGAACCTCCCACACTTAGCATAATACGGTCCATTGTGGTGAATCCCACACTTATTGCACAGAGGGGTGTTTCCAACATAGCCATTGGTCCTAGCTAGTGCGGCGACGTAAGCCCTGGCGGCTTCTTGTCTACGGTTTTATTGGTTATGATGATTGTTCCTATCTTGCTGGTAGTTGTGGCTGTTGTTGTTCTTTAGAGTTGTCCTTCGATCATCAAACTTCCATTTGTGATCATTGCTTCCTTGAGAAGAGTTACGCTTAATCCCCTGTCTAGCAGTCTTTGGGCAATCGAAATTGCTTCTTCCAAAGATTGAGGCTTTGACGAGGTGACATTTCCTTCGATACTCCTTGGCAACCCTTCAATATACTTCTCCAGTAACTTCCCAAGATCTGGTACCTTAGAAGGACATAGCTACGCAAGCTCCTAAAATCTTTTGTCGTATGTCTTAAGGTTGTTCCCTTTCACGACCAACTGATGAAACTGATCCTTTAGGTTCTTAATCTCTGCTTGTGGGCAGAACTTCTTCAACATTGTCTCCTTAAAGTTGGCCCAGGTGATCTGATAAGCTTCCTCTATGCCTATTGTCTGAGCAGTTGTGTTCCACCACGACAAAGCATCCTCCAACAGAGTTCCAGTAGCAAACGAGTTTACTGTCAGCGGTATAACCGCTTCTTACAAACACAGTCTCAGATTGCTCAAACCAACGAGCAAGTTATGTCACTCCCTCAGTACCCTTAAAGTAAGATGGCTTACAAGCCATAAAGTCCTTATAGGTACATTTGCGAGTCGCAGTAGTCTCACTTTCTGCAGTTGGTCGATTGTTGCTACTCGATTGCACCATGGCTACTGCCTGATGCTCCAATTCTGCAGCGACACTGTCGGCAACTAACTTCTTGATAGCGGCTGAGTCATGGCCGGTTCTAGGGTTGTAGTTGCGGTTTTCCTACGGGGCATATCTCTATAAATATCACAAGTGCATATGTTAAGTTTTGAACATCTTTATAACCAATCAAAATATTTTAACCAACTCATAATAGTCAAGATCATCACATAATGTAACACAATCACACCATGAATACATACATCAAGCATAAACCATATCAAATAATCATCACGAAATGTCTGAATACAATCACAACACGCATGGAATTTATAATGAATCTCAATATGGCGATGCACAATAGTATCACAACACAAGATCAAAACAACCATAGAAACATAAATTAATATCAATAAATAGCAATCATAACTAACAATAATGTTTTAATAATTTGCTCAAGTGTTTACAAAAAAAACATAGTACAAGATTATTAATGCCACGCAGGGCAAGTTAAGATGTCAACTGCTACAATGATACATGGATAATCTATGAAGCACCGGGTGCATCCCCTGATCTGCGCTCTAGACCTCTGACTAACTCAGTCAACACATCTATCCTTTGATCCCTAACTCTCTCTCTAGTATGCATCTCCTCAAGGGTACCTCTGAGGGTGTGGGTGGTGCTGTTGGTTGCTGCTAACTCTTCAATCTGATGCTCGATCATCTGTTGCATCGCTACCGCAATCTCTCTCAACTTCTGGGTCTCATGACTCTGAACGTCAACTCTATGTCCAAACTTAGTAATGATCTCCCTAGCCTATTCCAATTGAGTACTCATCAGATCAAAGACCTCTTCCATAGCTAGTCTACCTACTACGAGGTTCTTAACCTCCTCCCGGATATTCTCGATGTAAAACCCTAAAATCTCGAATATCTAAATTACGTATAATTTTAAAATTTATAAATAACGTTACAAATAATAAAACATGAATATAATTTAATCAACTAACCGAAAATCCATAAAACTTTAACGGCACGTCATTTTCAGGGATCTTTAAATATTTTTGAAACTCCAAAATAGTGTTGTGACCTAAATAAAATACGAGTACTATTTTCCGCAACACGAATAATTATTTGGGGCCGTTTCCTTCTTGTACACGAACTTATAACAACAAATAAACCCACAACTAATTTAACCCATTTAAGTAGCCCATGATTTCTTGTTGCTTTGCCCCATTCGACCCATACAAGGCATAAAAATTAAAGGAGGACCAAACGTTTTTTTTCACACAAACACAAAACACATGGTGTTCTTTTAAAAAACCCTAGCCCTAGTTTTCTCAAAAAGATCACGGCATATTTTTCTTCTTCTAGTTCTTCTTCCTGTTCGAACAACAAAGGAGATCAAGAGCAAGCTTGGAGGGTACTTTTCACTTGGTATCTTGTTGGTACGCATAGGGGTTCAAGAATAGTCGTTCTCGATATTCCTTGGTTCTATTCACTCGGTCCTAAAATCTGTCAAGGCTAGGTATTACTTATTCTAGTTTTTCTTTTGATTTCATTCACGCCTAGAATTGTTGTTTAACAAGTAGAAATCGGATGATGTGGTGTAAGGGCCATACGCATGGAAATATAATCAATATATATACCACATAAAATGATGAAACGCTTAACACATGAACTGATTGATCTATACATATTGATCTCAGAATTTGACATAAAAATCATAAGTTTCGTCACATATATAACAATTTAACTCCCTTAGTAATCGACCTATAATATTTGTGCATTAACATGTATATGATGAAGTTGGGATCGAGTGTTATACAACCTATAAGAACCTGTTTTGTATCTGATATAAACTGACATATGTATGTGCATGAATCTGGATTCAACTTGTGTTTTAAATCAAAAATGATGTGGTAACATGTTGGTGGGGTCGAGTGGTTTTTAAAACTGATAAGGTATCATAAAGTTAGATATTATTCGAATGGGATTATGGGGTTAAGCAAGTGATATTTTCGAGTGGGTTTGTGGGTAAAATGGGTTTAACGAGATAAAGGTGTTGCTTGTTTTGATTTCTTCATGCCGCATGATAATATAAGGAAGGTGTCTCGGTTTGGTTTTTGTGCACAAAAAGGGTCTCGACATTCTTTTTTTTTTTTTGGATCTTGAAACATGTACTATTCGACCTAGGTTTTGTTTTTTTTTTTTTTTTTATTCTTTTGATTCGACCTATAGATAAATCGAGTAGAGTCTTGGGTTCTTTCCTTAGGTTCGGTTCACATGAAATAACGAATGGGGTTTTGTTGCATTTTTCTTTTGATTCATGTACATACAATAACAAAGAAGGTGTAGTTGTTTTGAAAATCCTAGAAGACCTATCACAATAATAATATTAGCCCAATAGTGTATTTGAAATAAATTGGAACATGAAAATTATATTTTGTAAGTGATACTAAAACTTAAATACTTGTGTGTTAAATTGTAAATATTAAATCTCAAGGGACCTTGGGGGTAAAACACGTAAATACTTGAAACTTGTGAATTTAATACGTAAATTATATAATATTGTAAGTAAAGGGTTTAAATTGTAATTATTAAAAATTGAGGGACTAAACGGTAAATAAACCTTAAACCATATAATGATGTTATTATTAACCCTAAACTTCTATTAATTACTAAAATAAACCCTAAACCGTAAATACGATACTTATGAACTGTTAACCTAATTTCCTATTTCGGAAACCGGCTAATTATGGAAACCTGATAATTATGAAAAGTTACTATTTTTAGAAAGTTACTTAAAATAGAAAGTTATAAAAAGAGAAAGTATACTAAAATGACTAACCTAATGGACTTAAAGTAATACTTGGTAATTGATTCGTATAGGTTTCGTGAAGCGGGAGTAATTCGTTTCATATTCATTCGTGTGACTTCCTCCTTGATTTGCTTTCGGTTAAGGTACAGATATTCTGACCTTCTTACAGGTTTCTCATGAACTCTTGTTCATTCCTTTGATTGTGACCCTTGTTATGTTCCCTCTAAATTGTGAACCCTTGATATGCTTCCTTTGTCTTGTGTAGGATCTAAACCTTGATAGATCTCGAGCCAATAGATCGTTAGCCTAATAATGTAATCACTAGTAAGACTAAATAGATAATCTTTGTGAGCTTGTAGTTATTGCGGAATATAAAAACAAACTGTATACTAAACTTTGATCCTCTATAGATCAATATTCTTTTACTATCTTCCTTGACTGTTGCTCAGATGATTCTTCAAAAATGTGAACTTTTCCTTTTTTCACTCTCTTTCTTTGAAATTCTACATCAGCAACATCCACTGTGTCTTGATTTGTTTCCACTGTACCTTTATTAGTTTCAACTGCTTCAGCAAAAATTTCCTTAGATCCCACTACTTCTTCTCTCTTGAACATCATCAATGTTGGAACCATAGTTTTACTATTTTATCAAGTCTCGGTCATTTGTAATAATGCTAGGTTGCTTAGTTATTATTTACTATCATTTACATTTTGTATTAAGTTTACTAGGCTTAAGAATGAGGTCCATGGGCCTCAAGCCCATACGTTTCATGTAAAGGGAAGGAGTAGGAATGTTGCCCTAGCTCCTTTCCTATAAATACTAGTCTTAGGCCTCTTGTAAACTTGGTTGGTTATTTGAAAACATTAAGGAAACTCTTGCATTTCACTTTCTCAAATTTCTCATAATCATCCCACTCTCATTCTCATCTCATTTCTCTTTATATCATACTTGTGTTTACATAATGGTGACCCAACAAGTGGTATCATTCGCTAGAGGAAGGTGTAGTTATTGTTTTCATTGATTTATATCTTAAAAATCGTTTTTTTTTTATCGAATTTTTTGTGAAAATTTTAAACTTTCTTGTTAGTTTCTTGGTTTTTCTCACATCTTTGCTTACAAACTTGTGTTTAAAATCAAAACTAACCAAAAAGTTCAAAACTTTTTACAAAAATATTCGATTTTGGTTACTTGTACTTTTATCGAAATTTTTTAAGTTTGGAAAATTTCCTAAAGTTTTCTACTTTCTTAAAGATCTACTCATTTTACAAATAAAAGTACAAGTATCTTGAAATAAAAACAAGTTTTAGGATTGCTTTCTTTGATAAACAAAAACTTACAAGTTATCGAGATCTTCTCCAAGTGCACTACCTCGACTTCGTTTGTGTGGACTCGGTATTTTCTTTCTTGTATAAGGAAGTTAAGTACTTCGACATTTGGAAAGTTTTCGAAATTGTAAAATTTCGAAAATTATTTTTTCTCGTTATCGCAAACGTTCGTGCCTTTATCGCAAACGTTTTTCGAAAACCTGAAAAATATCGAAATCTTAGTTTTTCGATAACCTAAAAAGTTTCAAAATCTTAGTTTTTCGAAAACCTGAAAAATATCAAAATCTTAGTTTTTCGATAACCTGCAAAGTTTTTCGAAATCTTATTTCTCGATAAACTGTCTTTGTCTCGCAAACCTTGTTTCTCGATAATCTGCCAAAGTTTCTCGATACTTAGATTTTTCTACACTTTCTACAAGATCCATTTCTACACAAGTGTTCTAAGATGTCTCAGCCACCGAATCACTACTTTCCTCATGTTCAACAACAAACACCTCAGCAACAACAACCTCAGCAGTATCAGCAACAACATTACCTTCCGCACCAGATGAATCAACAACCTCCTAAATACAATCCACAACAACATTACCTAATGATGCAACAACAGCTCATTCCTCAACAACTACCATATCAAGTGCCACTACAAAACACTCAGTTTTCCTCCAAACAACCTCACTGGTTTGACAGAATGTGTGAAGTCATTACAACTCAACAATCCCGACATGAGGCAGGATCACTTGAGACACCTCCAATGCTAACACCTGGTAACTATGTGCAATGGTCAAGTCGATTCTTACGCTTTCTTGAACTTAAGAAACCTCATGGGCACTTCTTAAAGCAAGTGATACTTGAAGGACCATTTGAGTGGCCAACACGATTTGAAGCTGGTGATCCAAATGCTGATCCTCCACGTCCTCCTGGTGATAGACCCCTTCCAGAATCTTCACTCTCTGAAGAACAGAAACTACATCGTGAAGCTGATCAGTATGCAATGGCTTATATACTTCAAGGTATACCCAATCCGATCTATCGCAGTGTCGATGCCCAGAAAACAGCCAAAGCTATGTGGGAACACGTTCATCTCCTCATGGAAGGCACTCAATTGAACAAAGATGACATGGAATCCAAGCTTTACATGGAATACACTGACATCACAATTGAACCTGGAGAGTCACTTGAATCCTACTATCATCGTTTCACAAATGTGGTCAATGATCTGGAACGTCATAAAATCACAGTACCAAGGATCGCTGTGAACTCCAAATTTGTTGGTAGTCTTGGCCCTGATTGGCATAAATATGTGACATTTGTTCGTCAAACGAAGAATCTTCATGATGCTCCATATGGGTTGTTGTATGATTTTCTGAAACACCATGAACCTGAAGTGGAAAAAGATCGAGCTCTACGAGGAGGATACACACCAACAACAACACCAAATTCTTTAGCTCTCGTAGCTCAATCTCCCTATGCTCCACCACCAATGTCAAATCATGCATATGTTCAAGAGCAGAACTACTTCAGTTATCCACAATCTTCCACCTCGAACCAAATGGTCCCTTATGATTCATCTCCACAAGATTCTTCTACTCTACTTGTTCCATCACACAACAATGATGCTGTGTACTACTCCAACTCCAATGATGATGACGATGATGACTTTAATACGTTGAATCAGGGACTTGCTCTTATTGCTTGTGCATTCAGCAAATTCTCCAACAAAACAAACAACCGTCAACGTTCATCTTCAAACACAAGAAATCAAGCTGTTGTTAATGATGGAAGAGTGGAAATTCAGAATCGTAGCTATGGTCGATCTGGTTCAGAAAGCTCTTCAGGAAATTATGGGAATGGTCAAAGGTTTAGTAACAATACCGGGTTCAGAAACAACTCAGCATCTCCTCAACAAAGGTCTGACTTAGTTGCTACAAGGAACTCCAGCTCAGGGAATGCAGTTTGGTGCTACAATTGCAATGAACAAGGTCATATAGCTACAGCATGTCCCAAACCGAGAACTCGGGGTAGTAAGTTTCACAAGCAGGCATTACTCATGGCTCTTCAAGATGAAAAAGATGGACATTTCCCTGAACAGGACAACAACTTCATGGCAAATGTGAACAACGATGATGACATGGAAGATCTGGAAGCCAATGCTGCTGTGATGCTTATGGCCAACATGCATGTAACAACCCGCATTTTCGGGACATTTCTCCTATTCACTATTCATCGGTTACTATTCATCGGTTACTATTCATCATTTACTATTCACCGGTCACTATTCATCATTTTACTATTCATCGTTTCGGAGTCAGTTTGTGATTCCGAGAAGCATTCAGAAATTTTACTATTCATGTGACACTATTCATTTCCGGAAGGAAATCACTATTCACGATTGTCGTTCGTCATTTCGTAAGCTGAGTTTACGAGTCTTCAAATTCGCGTAACCAGTTAGGTTTAGCTGAGAATTCATGCATCATTCATTAATGACATTTCGTATAGACTGGATTAGTCTACACATCATCATCACATTAGTTACTACACGGATATGCATTATTTCCATTTACGTATGCTTAATTTGTAATTAACGATTACCACTCAGTTTTACTACTAACGTATACCCAATACTCCCGACTATGATCCTAACATATTTACATACTCATAATAATAATATAAAAATTATATTATTAATTTACCCGGTGTTTTAAAATCAATGGTTATACTTTACGGTCGGAGCTTATAACTCCGTCGGTTTGCGTTATTGCAATACGATAATTATTTCAACACCCGATTCTCATCAGGAATAATATTTTACAACTTTTACAACTTCGTCGTATTTTATTTCACCTCGGTAACATTTATTTTTAGTTAACTCGGTACCCGATAACGCCTAATACACAAAAGAATTAAACTAATACTTGCACTTTGGGAGACATAAGCATTAATGAGCTCACAAACTACACTCCTTGTTTCCTTCCTTTTTGAGCCCCCCCCCCCCCCCCTAGTACCCTTGGACCAAGACCATTGAAATTTTGACCATTGACTACATCTACCAATATATATATATATACTACACTTCACTACATCTTTCATTTTAACACATCAAACTAGCACAAAACTTTCCTTTCTTCCTCCCTTGTGTATATTCGGCCAAATCAAGATCAAGAAGAAGAAATCACTAATTTTTCAAGATCAAGGTGTTTATCAAGTCCTAGTTATGATCTAGTTGGGGTTTTGTGGTAAAAACCCAAGAATATTAATCAATTTCTCATTAAATCACCTCAAATATTCAAGTAAGCTTCAAAAACACTTTTGATCTTTTCATACTTTCATTACTTTATATTTTTATGTATTTTCAAGAAATATTGGTAAAACATGCAAGTATGTAAGATCCATACCACTTATTACTCATTTTGTTTTTATAAACACTAGATCTATAATTTTTACTAGTAATCTCATTAGATCCACCGAGATTGGTGATGTTTAGGAACCCATGACACCCTAAGAAGGTGTATGGTAGGATTTGGTATTTGTGAAGTTGATTTGAGATGGTTTGGTTAAGCTTTGAACAACCCTTGAACTAGAAAAGTTGATTTTTGACAAACTTTCAAAGCTGCTGTCCATTTCTGTAAAACGAGGGAAACTCAGGGTCTAGGGTGTAACTTTGGACCAAAGATTTAGAAAATACATTCCGAGACGAAACTATGGCCGAAAACGGGGATAAAATCCGAGTTACGACGAAAAAGATATGCTATTTTCAAGATTAACGACTAAAACTATATTTTCTGAAATATGAATCTGTCCCGATTTTTCTATCTAGGAAAACTGAGATTTGATGATATCTAGACTAGCCGAGACCTTGAGAAACCTAAAGTATACTTGATTACCTTCGCGGGGATATAAAGAACATAGAAAACGGGCTTATAACGAAAAAGATACAAGTGTTTGAAATCCGACGATATATATATATTTCCATCAGCTTTTTACACTAATAGAGTTTTGACGTAAACTGTCTTTGCAAGACACCACTTTCTTGGCTATTTTTCTTTATGATCGGATCAGTTTGAGTCCGAGCCGTAGTTTTATGAAATCAAGATCTCCCAGCAAGCTTTTCAAATCAATTGGCCGTTTGATCATTGGACTCGTAACGAATAAACTACGACCTCATCTATATACCCGATAAACTATATATATTTTGACAGCTTTTGCTATAATGAAATTTTCTAAGTGTTGAACATAATATTTTCAAATAACAACAATAAGAGTCGATTTTCTCATCGATCAAGACCCGTATAGCCAAAAGTTAAATAACACGACTTCAAGATATTGTTACAAGGTTTTCAAAAACACCGAGCTTGACCATTAACACTTAACGTACAATATTTCGCGACTAGTTTTGCGAGGCCATTTTGGTCATATTTTCAAGTAATGAAAATGTTATTTTTGCGGCGAAAACCTTATATTTACCGATAAAACACCAAACGAGGATCGTGGAGTACCGTTTCAACATATTTACATGAAAAGTGGTTATTAACTTAACGAGACGTCAAAAATGTATTTTTGACGATAAACACTATTTTCAAAACTAACGAGTGGTATCGATAGCATACGTACTTGCATGTGTAGCATCATTTCGTTTCTTACATGAGAAACTATCATTCATATTAGGTTGCGATTAGAGATCGTGCCTCATTTCAGTGTATCCACTTTTGTCATCATAGCTATCGCACCAGGTGAGTTCATACCCCCTACTTTTACTTGTTTTTATAACTGTTTTGGGGGAGAATACATGCTCGTTTTTGACTAAACTCAATGCTTGAATGCGCAATTGTTTACTTAAACACTAATGTTTCTTTGAAGGCTTGATTGATTATTCAAATGCACCTATGTGTATATCGGTTGCATACTTGATTATTTTCTCGCATACACAAGCGTTTTATAAACATGCAACACTTTATGAACTCTTGCTTTTATGCAACACACTTTATGAACTCTTGCTCTTATGCAACACACTTTATGAACTCTTGCTTTTATGCAACACACTTTATGAACTCTTGCTTTTATGCAACACACTTTATGAACTATTGCTTTTATGCAACACACTTTATGAACTCTTGCTCTTATGCAACACACTTTATGAACTCTTGCTTTTATGCAACACACTTTATGAACTGTTGCTTTTATGCAAACACTTTTATGGACCATACTGAAACTTATGTTTTATCTAAACTATTACGCGGATTAGCCTAAGCCCTTGAATCCCACTATGCCCAAACTCATGAACCGTCAATTCCTGCTGGGAAGCGCGAATGTTATAAATAGATCTATTGGTGGTGACTCCCCCGTTCGGTTTGACCGGATAGGCAAACGCGAGCGTATAACATGTCGAATTACAAGTGTAACGGGATAAACACTTGCCGGGCCTTTATATTTAACATGCTTCTAGAGCATGCACACTGTTATAGCTTCGGTTGCATGAACTTAGCGCTAGCGTAATAGACTATTTTTTTTTATGTGATATTATATTTGTTGTAATGATCACACACTCTACTCATGGTCCACAATCCTGATTTTACTGTAAGGTAAACTTTATTATGACATTGTGAGCCACACAATGGTCACAAAACTCTCTATTGAACTCACAACACTATTGTTTTAATACAAACTTATGAACTCACCAACCTCGTGTTGACACTCTTTAGCATGTATTTTCAGGTTTTAAGCAATGGCACGCTACTGGAGGTTTTGGCAGGGCATGGCATGGTCATAGAAGACTCTGATATTCACTTGGGGACCATTTTAAACTATTTTACGGGCCTACTTCCGCACTATATTTTAACGATGTAAATTCAATACTATTGGTTAAATGATTTTATTCTAAATGATTGAAGTGAAAACCAGTTTTGAACTTGTGTTGTAATACCAATTAAGTTACACCCCAGCTACATGTATACTTCCGCTGGACCCGATTTTGGGGGTGTGACAATGCAGGAACTTAAGCTCAATGATTCAGGTCCAGTATATGACACTGACGGCTTGTCTCAGGTACATGACCTCAATGCATGCTTTATTAATGAAATAGTCTCACCTTCTGCTTATGAATCAGATATGGCGCAAGTTGTTCCATCTATATCATCTTCATCCTCTCAAAAAGATGAACAAATAAGCACAGTTGTCATATTTGATGATGACACAGTTGTTTCATTTGATGATCCAATTGAGAACGATAAATATGATCAGTTAGAACAACATGAACCATCATTTGATCCAGACCCTGACCTCATATTGTTATCTAAACAACTGGATGCTCAACAATTGCAAATAATCAAATGCAACGAGAAAAACAAAGTTTTAAAAGAACAAAATGCGTCATTTGCAAGAGACATTGAGTGTTATAAAATTCAGCTTTCAAATCAAGATGAAAAGATTAAACACACTAAAAGTTTTGAAAAAGCTTTTCAAGATTCTTACAACAAAGAACAAGATCTTCAACGCAAAATACAAGATTTAATTGAGTCACACGGAAAGTTGATTTCGAAACTTGAAAGTGAGAAGGGTGAATTGAAAAAACAAGTTGAATGTCTTCAAACTGAACTTTCAAAAACAGAAACAAAATTGTCAAGTTGTCAAAAAGATTTTCATGAACATAAAATACGGAAAAGGAAGTACATAGACAACTTACTCGGTAATATTGTTGATCTTGAAAAACAACTCAAAGAATTTCGTCACATTGTTTACAAACACGGGAACTCTGTCACAACAATTCAGAAATTTACTTTAAAACCGAAACCCAATTGCGGATATGCACTTGGTGATTACAATTCAATGTTTCTACACACGGCATTCAAAGAAATTCCAAAAATTTACAGTATGGATTATTTTCTTGATAATACGATTGTGCGTGCTGTTGTTTTTGATACTGAGGAAGAAGAAGAACTTGAAGACGAGAGTCGATAAAAAATGAGTCAAGTTCAATATTGGACACCATATGACTATTCAAAAGCTCCTCCAATTTCAAAATCTTTTGTTACTCAAAAGGAATTACCTGAGAAATCATGGTTTATCGAAGAGTCATATGTTTCATCTCACAATGTGGCTCCTGTCCCACATGTAGCACAAATAAATGGTCCTTTACCATCATCCGGTGTACTTACACCTTTACCAAAATGTCGTGTCTTAAATTATTTCAAAACCTTTATGGAAGACATCGATATTTTGGAGGAAACAATTGAACGCAATTCAGAAATAAAAATTGAAACTTTTCAATCCGCTTACGAGCGAGAAAAGAGAGATATTTTTCAAAAACAAATGAAACCAATTGTTCAACACCTTCGTCTATGTGCTACACGTTGGGATCAGGAACTTCAAAAAGAGGTCAAAAATATGATAAATGTTTTTGATACTGCTGAAAATGAGATTTTGGTCCAAAAGCTACAAACTAAAGTTTTCAAAAATGATGCTGATCGACTCTTGGAACAAGTTCTCTGTGCTGATATTTTGTCTGTTATCATGAATGATCTCTATAAATCTGGTACTTCTATGCTTGTAGATGATCTCTGTGTTGATAACAATTTGTTGAATGTGGAATTAGAGACACTTAAAAATGAGAATGAAAATCTGAAGAAAAAGAATGATGATGTGACAAAACAGTTTTCAAAAGAAATTTGTCAACTCAAACAAAGGCTTGAATGGTGTCAAGCTCAAAGTCTTAAAAAGGAATTGAAGTTTCAAAGTCAAAATGTTTCAAACTCTTGTCAGATTTGCAAAAACAACGAGTCTTTAAAAGGTCGATGTTTCCAATACGAGAAAGAAATTGCGGATTTAAAAATTGAAAACGCCGAATGGCAACAAAACCGCGACGACATCAAATATTGCAATGGTTTACTTGAGTCTGAAATTCAGGACAAAAATCACATCATCATTGATTTAAAAGAGAAAGTTAAGCTACTTCAAAAAGGAAAAATGGTTGACACCACGGTGATAGCACCAGGAATGTATCAAATAAACAAAACTGATAAAGGAAAGGTTGTTCAAAACACTAATGTTGATAACTCCACTTCTACAGGACTAGTCTCCACTTCTAGCGTTAGCAGACCCAAGCGAAAAAGTAAAAAGAAGAATAGGATCTTGCAACGTAAGAGAGGACACCTAGAAGCTCAAGAAGTAGAAGACCAACTTAGGAATTTGAATAAAACTCATGTTGCATCAGATTTAGATTCTAATCTGGCAAATTGTAATCAAAATCTAAATGTAACGAATGATAAACCTTTGAATGTTTTGAATATTAATGCATCTTGTGTGTTTTGTCGTTAAAACGTATCATCTGGTGATCATACAAAATGTTTAGCTAATTCTCTTCTCAATCGTCATAAGAAACGTAGGACACGCATTCCTTTTAAGCCCACTAATGCCTCTAAGTCTAACTTAGGAAAGCCGTCTTCTACGGTTTCTAATGATGTCCCAGTTACCCCCATAGGTGCCGAGAACAAATCTAGGACTGAGCCAACTACTAGTGCATTTAACATTAAGAAAGCAAAAACTAGTTGGAACTGGCAACGTTGGTTACAATACAAACCAGATTTTAAATGGATTCCTAAATTGTTAACTACATGTGTTACTAACCAACAGGAACCCGCATTGTCCTTGGGTTCCACCCTTACTTCTGTTCCACCCGTGTCTTCTTCTGGTGATGCAGGTGGTACAGATTGTTCTCTGGATTGTTGATAGCGGATGCACCCGACATATGACAGGCAATCTTAAACTGTTGAAAAACTTTGTCTCAAAGTTCATTGGCACTGTCAGATTCGGGAATGATCATTACGCTCTAATCATGGGATATGGTGACTATATCAGCGGGAACATCGAAATCAGCCGTGTTTACTATGTGGAAGGCCTTGGACACAACCTTTTCTCTGTTGGTCAATTCTGTGATGGGGATCTAGAAGTTGCATTTCGTGAGAAAACTTGCTTTGTTCGTGACTTACAAGGAAACGATCTAATGTCTGGCTCACGCGGCTCCAATCTTTATACAATCTCAATGTCAGATATATGATTGCAACATCTCCGATATGTCTTCTCTCCAAAGCTGAAACGACTAAATCTTGGTTATGGCACAAACGTCTTTCGCACTTGAATTTCAGAACCATGACTGACCTTGCTCGTTATAAACTTGTCGATGGATTTCCAAGATTCCGTTTCACCAAAGATCACTTATGTCCAGCCTGTGAACAAGGCAAAAGTACTCGTGCTCATTTTCCGTCTAAACCTGAGCAAAGTACGAATCATGTCTTACAACTGCTACATATAGATTTGTGTGGACCGATGCGTGTTCAAAGTATTAACGGTAAACGCTACATACTAGTAATTGTGGATGACTTCTCCAGATGGACTTGGGTTTATTTTCTACGAAGTAAAGATCAAGCTCCTTCGATGATTATCACCTTTCTCACCAAAATTCAAGTTCAGTTACGTAACACGGTACGAATCGTCAGAACTGACAATGGAACTGAATTCAAGAATCAGACACTTCGGTCTTACTATGAGAAAGTGGGAATTGAACATCAAATGTCTATACCTAGAAGCCCAGAACAGAATGGTGTGGTTGAAAGACACAACAGGACGTTAGTGGAAGCTGCTAGAACTATGTTGATTAATGCTCAATTACCAGATTACTTATGGGCAGAAGCTGTTTCAACCGCATGTTATACTCAAAACCGTTGCATGATCACAAAACGCCATCGCAAAACACCATATCAAATTGTTCACAAAAGGAAACCGAACATCGATTACTTTCATGTATTTGGAGCACTTTGCTATCCGAAAAATGATCGTGATGATTTAGGTAAACTCAAAGCTAAGGCTGACATCGGAGTGTTCGTTGGATATTGTGAAAATTCCAAAGGTTTTCGGATATGGAATCGTCGTACAAGTGAAATTCAAGAAACCATTCACGCTAATTTCGATGAACTCACCCAAATGGCTTCTGAGCAACACAGCTTAGGACCCGAATTCAACCGTCTTAACTCTCCGGCATCTTCAGCTGAACCTTTACCACTTAACCGCAAAGAATTAGAAACCTTGTTTGCTCCACTATTTGATGACACAATTGAATACCGTCCTACTGAGGTCTCACCAAATTCCGCTGCTCAACCTGCTCACATTCCAGTACCAGACTCACCTCAACAAACTTCTACAAGTGTTGAAAGAGACGGTCCTTCAATTGAATCACCATCAACAGCAGAACAAACTGGTTCTACTCCCTGCCATCCAGCTGAAGATCCAACACCACAATCAGTTCCACAATCCGCAGAGCATGATCCTGATGCGTTCATTAATCCGTTTGCACTAGCTACTACAGTTCCTGATATAGCTGAGTCGTCAACACGCAACTTGGATCCTGCCAACATGCGAGATACGTATCAACTACACCCTTCAACACATAAATGGACTCGTGACCATCCACTAGTTCATATTATTGGCCATCCAGATGCACCTGTTATGACAAGACAACGACTTCACACAGATGGAGAAACTTGCATCTACGCACTCACAGTTTGTCATGAAGAACCCAAGAACATTAAAGATGCAATGACTTATGACAACTGGATTGAATCTATGCAAGAGGAATTTCAACAATTCATAAGATTAGAAGTCTGGGAATTAGTTGAAAGACCTGACGGAGTCTTTGTCATCGGGTTAAAATGGATCTGGAAGAATAAGCTTGATGCAGAAGGGACAGTCATCCGCAACAAATCACGTCTGGTAGCGAAAGGATACTCTCAACTGGAAGGTCTAGACTTTGCTGAATCCTTTGCTCCAGTGGCACGACATGAAGCTGTTCGGATCTTTTTGGCTTATGTTGCTCATAGGAATATGGTGGTTTACCAAATGGATGTGAAAACTGCATTTCTGAATGGAGAACTCCGTGAAGAAGTTTATGTCAGCCAACCTGAAGGCTTCGTTGATCCTGAGCGTCCTAATCATGTCTACCGACTCAAAAAGGCTCTCTACGGACTCAAGCAAGCCCCACGAGCGTGGTATGACAAACTGTCCACTTTCTTACTGGCTAATAAATTTTTTAAAGGATCGGTGGATCCAACACTGTTTACAAAAACCTACGGGGAGGACTTACTTGTTGTTCAAATATATGTCGATGACATCATTTTTGCCTCAACAAAATGAAGTTACTCTAATGATTTTGCAAAATTAATGAAAGATAATTTTGAAATGTCCATGATGGGTGAACTCACGTTCTTTCTAGGATTACAAGTTCATCAATCACCCCGTGGTATTTTTATAAATCAGTCCAAATATGCTCTCGAAATTCTTAAGAAACATGGAATGATGTCTTGTGATACTTTTAATACACCAATGGGCTATACCACAAAACTAGATGCTGATTTACATGGGACTCCCGTTGACCCTACCAAATACCGAAGTATGATTGGGTCCCTCATGTATCTCACATCTAGCAGACCTGATATAGTATTTGCTGTCTACATGTGCTCTCGCTATCAGTCCAGACCAACTGAAAAACACCTCCGTGAGGTCAAAAGAATCCTTCGATACATTAAGGGAACCATTAACTTGGGAATCTGGTATCCGAAGGATTCTGGTTTTGAACTAATTACTTTTTCAGATGCTGATCATGCAGGATGTTTAGACACACGCAAAAGTACATCTGGTGGATTACAGTTTCTCGGAGACAAACTTGTGTCATGGCAATCTAAGAAGCAGGACTGCACTTCACTGTCGTCTACGGAATCTGAATACGTAGCCATGTCTGCTTGTTGCGCTCAAGTCATTTGGATGAGATCACAACTTAAAGATTATGGCTACCTATTCAACAAGATTCCCATCTACTGTGATTCAAAGAGTGCAATTGCTATCTCCTGCAACACTGTGCATCATTGCAAATCCAAACACATCGATCTCCGATATCATTTCATCAAAGAGCATGTGGAAAGGGGTACAGTTGAACTTTATTTCGTTGGAACTGAGTACCAATTGGCAGACTTACTTACCAAATCTCTGGCACCATCCAGGTTTGCTAGTCTAGTCCACCAAATTGGTATGAGATGTTTGACACCAGAGGATCTGGAAAAGTTTTTAAAACACCACTGATCGTCAAACATCACAACTATCTTTGTATAAAAGTTTGTTTTTCTTTCTTTTCTATAAACTAATATAAACACAAAAAGATTTTCCATATTTTACTTAAAAAAAAAAAAAAAAAAAAAAAAAAAAAAAATGCAAGTATATCGCTTCCATTCAACACCTTGTTCATACTTTACAAGTGTTGAGGGGGAGTCACGCTTAAATCTTTTACCAATTTTAATTGGTATACTTGCATGTTTCTCGTATTTTACGGTTTTTCAGAATGTGTGGACGATTTCTTTTACATCACGTTGTCTCATTTGTTGAAAGTCTTCATAAGTTAGGTTTACTAATTCATATCTCAATGTTACTTATGTTTGCAAGTAACTTTAGGACACAAGTTTGTTTATCTAAAAGTCTAAGGACCTAAATTGTCAAAAACTCAAAGATTTTTTTTCTTTTTCTTAAACAAACAAACCGTATAACTCAAAACCTCACACAGATTCAAATAATGTACTCTTAAACCCTTTCTTCTATACGAACGACCCTTAATCATTCGAGTAATCCACGACCTTGATCATAAAATTGTAAGTTCCTGTGTAATCACTAGGGTATAATATACATAGGATCTTGGTTAATTGGATTTTCAACGGCTCGATCTCATGTTCTCATGATTTCGAGAACTAGGGTTAGGATTTCGAAAATTGCTCTTGACATGTTGTGGTGCTTAATTCTTGATAGGGTTTAGTTACTTAGCTTGTTTCTAACACTTTCTTATCATTTATTTTTCATTCCATCATGTTTACTTTATTTTTCGAATTCATAAGAATGGGTCGTATTGGGTTTATATGGTTCAGTGCTTATGTGTTTGATTTTATTGGTGGGATATGTTTCTTTGCTCTCTTAAATGCATGTTTGATTTAGTTTTGTTGAATTACACCATGGATGCTTAGTTCTCGATATACCTTGTATGCCTCGTTCGTGATAATTATCGAGATATACGTGTCTCAAGTGTTGTCTACTGTGCTATGTGCCTTGTTGTGCATCATACTTGTTGTTGTGATATACTAGAACTCAGTAATACTCACTTGTCTCACATTCATGAAATTATCAAATAACATGTTCTCGAAATCTTTGTGTTTGCCTTAAAATGTTTAAACTACCTTGGTGACAGGCCAAAATCATTGGAATAACACTTGGTGAAGGAAATGTACGTTTGACTTCTGCAAAATTCGAATTTATTCTTGTATAAGAATTTTTTCGAGAAACTGAGTGGTTATCGAAATCTTTTCCAAATTATCGAGAAACTTAAGTTTTTCGATAAATATTGTTCACAGCCCAAAGTTTTCGAAAATATCATTTTTTCGAAATCTTTCTGTGAATTTTATTTTTTCGAAATCTTCAGTTTCTCGAAAAATTGTTTTATCGAGAAAAAAATTGTGATTTCTCGATAAATTTAAGTTTTGTCGAAAAAGTCAATTCTAAGGAATTTTTTATCGAAAAAGTCTTTTTTCTCGAAAAGTTTCATCAGTTTTCTCGATAACCTCAATGTTTTTCGAAAAAGATAAAAGATCTCGATAAATGTCAATAATGTGGAATTTTTTCGAGAAGTCAACTTTCTCGATAAAGTTCCACTATTACATTTTTGTCGAAATCTATCTCAATGATTTATTCTCGATATCTTGTTTGGCATTATCAATGTTACCTTGGTGTGATTCATTAGTGTTGTGTGATGTAATTGTGAATTGTGCTTGTCATGTTGTGATTATTTGCAATATGCATTATTTGGTTCATAACAAAATATCACATTTGTGCTTAACTGTCTCAAGTAGATATCTGTATCCAAACTCTAAAATGTGCTAACACATAACAAATTTGGATGTTTGGTTTATGGTGATACTTTTCAGATTAACATGGCTGAACACAATGAGAACGTTGCTGAACAAACTCTTCCATTACTCACCTTGGATGACATCACTCCCGAGAACTACAATGTCACAATTGGCAACAACAATCCCAGAGTCGATTTCAACAAGTTGAATATCACAGAGAAATCATGCAAGATTGTGAAAGATATCCTACTGGCACATCCATGCAAACCACTTCTCACCTGCTCTACTTCAGTTCCACTGTTCTACCTTCATCAGTTCTGGCTTACTGCTCGAGCCAACTTGGATGATGTGTCTTTCACCGTTACATTAGATAGCCAAGATTACTCTGTAGATCATGACGTTCTTCGAACAGCCCTTCTCATGCCACAAACTGACAACGAATTTGCTCCGATACTACCTGACCTGGAACTTCTTGACTTCTTCATTGAATTAGGATATGAGGTTGATGATGATGAACCTCTAATCAAGCTTTCCAAATTTAATGTCAAGTATATCCCTCAGCCTTGGAGAACATTCTGTCTGTTGGTTGTTAGATCTATATCTGGAAGGAAAAGTGGTCATGAACATCCAAGGCTCGAACACCTACAAACATTCTGGGGAATGGTGACTCTGACACCGATTGACTTTGCAGTTCCTATCATGAATGATATCGTCTACAGTATTCAGACCGACCGTGTGAAGACTATGATACCATTCACAAGATTCACCAAGCTTATCATTGAACATCTCTGCAAAAGTTCTCCAGAATTCATTAAAAGGATGGCTGATCCTAATGAGCAGAAGCACCTCTTCGAGGACGACTTCACCACCTCATTCATCAAATCGACCACTTCCTCAACCAAGATCAAAGGAATGAGGATTCCCGAATACCTTCTGAATGACAGCATTAAGAAAAGGGCGAACTTCAAGTTGTATGATCTGGCTTACAAAGGGGAACTGGAAGAAGCAACAATAAAGACTCGTAGCAAAGGAGGTGTAAAGTCTGGGAGTACCACGAGTACCACTGAATCACCTCATACAAGATCTAAGTCTGCTACAATGGCAAAACCCAAGACTACTACCACACCTAAACCTACATCCAAACCTAAACCTGCTACCAAACCAAAGAAGAAGGCAACTCCTGAGTACTTTATTCGGGATGAACCTACTCCTCCACCTTCTGACAACGAGTTCGAGTTTGATACTGAATCTGATGAAGAAGAACCAGACTATGAACTGAGATACAGAGCACCTGATGAAGGATTTCCTGCAACAGAGATTGCCGTTCAACAAAGTCTTGTAACTTATGAAGAAGAGACAAGGAAAAGAAAAGGAGTCACTATCAATGAGCCGAATGATGATGAAGACGAAGCAATCGTTGAACCATTAGTCGATAAACGCAAACTGAAGAGTATAGTTGTCGACACTAGAGCTGAAGAAAAGCAGCTTAGGAAAGAACAGAGGAAAGCAAGTCTTGAAAGCCGACTTCTATCACACCCTCCAACACCACCACCTATCGATCAGTCAGAACATGTAGGGGCTACAAGCAGTATGGTTCCTCCAACAACGTCAGAATCAGCTCCACAACCTGATGACAACGTTAAGGATACAGACAAGACTGAAGATGTCCACATGACTGAGACTGCTACTTTAGAGGAGAATGTTGGCGGTCAAGAGAACTTAGCTACGGATCAGGAACATGAATATCTTATTACTCCAGAGTTTCTTGCACGAGAAGCAGAGGAAGCAGAGGAACGTCGTCGAAAGGAAAACGAAGAGAAGAACGCGTTCGACACCAACATGTTTCTTAAGTCATCTTCTCAGCAGACTTCCTCAGCACAACCTCCACCTCCTCAAGACTCTCCACCAAAGGATCCGACTCCTCCTGCTTCATCTTCGGACTCTCACAACGAGTCATCGTCCGAATCATCACCCGAGCACTCATCTCCCACACCTTCTGAAACCGCATCTAAACAGCATTCGATCAATGAACCAAAACAACAAGTTGATCTTCAGGAGCAAGTGAACAAACTCACCAACATGGTTACCAATCTTACCAAACAAGTTGAGGAATTCCAGGAGTCAACGCAGCTGATCGACAAGTTCTTGAAATCTGATTATGAAGGTTTTATCAGAACTGCAACACATGATTTTCTCACTGAAAATCTGGTTGAGATGATCACTCCTGAGGTAGCAAACCTTCTCAAACCAATCAATGACAACTTGGATCACAGAATTAGAAGTGTTACGAGGAAAATGTTGTCTACTACACCATTCACGCTTCACACCGCAAAATCTTCTACTGTGGTTCCAACCGTCCAAGAATTGTCCTTCAATGACATGCTTGTCAAACTCTTCGACAACCTTGCCACCAAAACCACCCAGACAGCTGAAGAAAAAGGCCTGTATGATGCTATGGTAGCTTATATGTCAAAAGAGTCATGCAAAGATGCTGCTGGAACCCGAAAACGGACAAGAAAAGATGACGATCCTGACCCAAACTCCAAAGGCAAGAAACCTAAGTCTGGAACAGGTCCCTCATCCTCTCTACAACCACAAAAGGACTCCACTCCTCCTGGAACTCAACAACAACCCTCAGATACTGGTAAAGGTCAAACCGAAGATGAAGAAATTTTCATGGAACAAACTGATGACTTCCAAGATCAACATGACACCGATTACCGTGCTCTACCTACTCATGATTCTCATGCTGGTCCATCATCACCGTCCAAAGCCAAAGACAAAGATGCTACATCCAAGTCTAAGAAATCCAAGAAGAAAACACGTCATTCATGGCTCGACAATGATGACAATCCTCAGAATGATTGGCTGACAGAAATGGTCCAAGCTCACCCTCCTCTTGAAGAAGAAGAACCTCTTCCGGGTAACACTCTTCAGTTCACCCAGGTCATTATGAAGGATCTTCACATCAACAAACTCACAAAGGCGGAGCTTAGAAGAATCAATAGGGATGCACAAGAAATCCTCAAGAAAAGATCTGGTAACAAAGTCGAATACGAATATCACATGAAGAATATAGCTAGTGCAATGTCTGCCGACTTTGACTGGTTAAATCCTGAAGTGAATATCGATCTTAGTTCCAAGAATCATGAAAAACCTTACTTCACCGACTGGACCAAACCATTACCGTTGAAAGGATTTCCTGACAAACCGAAGATACCTTACAGCTTCTTCTTCAACAAAGATCTTCGTAACATCCAGCTCACTCAAGAGATATCCAAGAAGAAATATGCTTCCTCACTCACAATCTCAGTACCAGCCGCTAGATACGAAATTCCAGCCATTGAAGAAACCACTCGTATTTTCAGCAACTCCATCGTAGCTTACGACAGAGATGCTCTACACGGAATTCAACATTGGCCTGATCGTCGTCGTCTCGGTTATACAAGCAGATTAGGAGAGACATCATTGGAAAATGTGAAGCAGAAATCAAAGATCATCGCTATCTTGGAGATTCAGCAGTCAAAACGGTTTAACTACATTTTCATGCGTGAAATTGTTGTTAAACGACAAGATGAAAAGAAGTACAAGTTCTCCGAAGCCGACTTTCCCAACCTTAATCTCAATGACATTGAATATATGTATCTTGAAAAGGTTCAGAGTAGAATGCGCGGATTCGATAGAGACGTTCAGTACAACTTCATGGCATCGCTACTTCTTTACATCCGACGACTGATTGTTCAAGAAAGAGTGGAAGATCTTCAGCTTGGAGTGGAAAGTTACCAACAAAAGATCAATTTGACAAAGCCACAATTCTACTTTGATGGTCTCTATGAAACACCACAGTTTACTCTCATCCAAGAACCGTTTGGTTTCACATACATCAACAGCAAAAAGCTACAAAGCTTCATGAGGTTCGATGAGGTACATAAATTCTGTGATGTTACACTCAAGTTTGTTCGTGATGGGCTTGTCAAAAGGTTGAATGATGATAGACGTAAGATAGCTAAGGGGGAACAACCTAGATGGAAATCCAGCTCCAGAAGACAAGTTCGTAACTTTGTCTTAAAGATTGAAGAACGGTTATTTCGACGGGAACAGATCAGACGACTGGAAAGCTACATCGGTGCCAGACCATCGTTTCCTGTCAGAAACTTCGAAAGACCAGAACCTCAGTTCACTAACTTCAATGCTCCACTTCCAGACGAAGAATAACTTGGTACATTTGGTCATATTGTTTCATTATCAATTGTTTCATTGATTGAATCATTTTTCTATTATGGCTTGTGCACACATAACAGTGTACAACCCGTACTTGTAATTAAAGGACCCTGAGGTACGCTTCAGTGCCTCAATCCTAATTTAAGGAGCGAAGGCTTCTTACTTTTGAGTAGAATTAATCAAACATTTATGATTTTTCATAATTCTGCTCAAAAGGACAAGTATTTAACCTCAATGAGACCTAATCACTTGTTGAGGGGGAGCACTTGTCAAAACAAAATACTTTGCTCAAACATCAAAAGTTCTTTGTGAATCTCCCCGTAAGACTCAAAAAGGCATATTTTAATCAAAAAGTTTAACAAAAACAACATTTTATATGCTATTTTTGAGGGGGAGAAAATGAAAAAGTGATTAAAATATACGAAGTCAAAGCTTTAAGTTGTATCATGTGCGAGCTAGACTCAGTTTTAACCCAGGAATTGACGAGATAATACAAGTTAGTAACATCGAAAGGACTTATCCTCGACGGGTAATAACATCAAGTTAGTTACTAGAGCTAGTTGTCACCTAAAAGCTGACAATGTATCTCTTTAACTAGCCACGTAAGCGTGTCTCGAAAAGGATATGTCTGAGTAGAAATGTACCGTCTCGAGAAACTTTCTGTGAACTTGATCAGGCCGGGTAATAATTTCAAGCTAGTTTAACTAGTGATGTAAGCGTGTCTCGAATCGGTCGTGTTCACGGAAAGTGGATCAATTCTAAAATGCTTGCTCCTCCCGCATGTGCAAATTTATTAAACACTTATGAGCACATGTGCAGGGGGAGCCCTTCAAAAGTGTACGCAAAACTCTCAAAGTGTTAACCAAAATATTTGATTATCACAAACACTTTGAGAGATTTTTCAATCAAAGGTTTCTTGGCTACTGTCGGAGTTATAAGGTGATTAAGATAGGAATATCCGTCCTATGATCCGCCAGAGCCGGAGGGATCTACCCAAGGACATCTCCCATAGTTAGAATTAGAAGTCCTTAGGTATGATATGAAAAAAGGAGAAATGAATGAAAGGGAAAGAAGGAGTTGAAGAATGAAAAAGAAAGGTAATGAAAAGGGTGAAAAGAAATAGCCCTCCATATGTTCAACCTTAGGGCAGAAACCGGGTTCAATTCATATGCTACTGGTTGTTGATAAGGCAACACCGGTATTGAAGATTAAGTCGTCATGGACCCAGTGACGCAATGCACTAAACCTTCTTAACCACTCAAGTTCTCTTAAAAGAGCTTGTTTCATTCTCACGGGGAACCCGCGTAACCTATCGACCTATCTCTTAGAGACGGTTGATATTGAAGCAGGAGACACCTCCCCAGTCTCCGCATAGGAAACCTAAGTGTGCACTTATAGAGTCTAGAGCCTTGAGATACATCAAAGATCTCTTAGGAACACTTAGTATTTCTACAACTGGTGTTCTACATCAATGGGCATCAGTTGTAAACTATCGAGTCCTTCGCAGATCTTAGCAATCTGCCGAGAACGTTTATGAGAGGATTACGTAAGTATTTCTCAATGATTGAACGGAAATCCTGCCAGGGTCAACCTCAAACAGCCCTGACAGCAGGTCACTTCGGTAATCCCACAAGGGTTACGCTTAGTGTTTGCGGTGGTTCCATTACGGTCTACAGTCGTGGAGTAATCCCCAGCGACTCACCCAGTCATTGAGCTACCTAGTAGGTCTCGTAAGCTCCTTCGGGAGTATCTGATATGGGAACGGCCTGGATAAGGATTAGAAGGAGTCTTCACACTATGCTGTTGACGAGCTCTAATTCCTTATCCGTAAGTACCGGTGATTTATTGCTAACTGTCTACTCGCAGGTACCTCACTTCCATGATGACGGATTCCACATGCTCATACATGCATCTTGCAATCATCAAAAGCTCCCTCAAAGATCAAAGCAACACAAAGTTCAAAGTAAGATTCTACGCCAAAAAGAAGAATCTACAAAGTATAAAGACCAAAGATCTTAAGTGAAAGAAAGGGACTACGTGCATGTATAAGTAAGAATTCTAAAGATGTATGAGCATGTTGGAATGGCGGACAACCACCACAGACGCAGGAGTGACGAACGGCAGATTACTTCATAACATAATCACTACAACATCATCAAAGAACAAAGACAAAGAGCAAAGTATATCCATCTTTATTATAATCATTTCTGAAGACGTCTAAAGCTATGAAAGTCAAAGATTAAGACGAAGACGTCAAGCAACCATGATGACCGACCCTTAGGGGAGATTGTTGGAACCATAGTTTTACTATTTTATCAAGTCTCGGTCATTTGTAATAATGCTAGGTTGCTTAGTTATTATTTACTATCATTTACATTTTGTATTAAGTTTACTAGGCTTAAGAATGAGGTCCATGGGCCTCAAGCCCATACGTTTCATGTAAAGGGAAGGAGTAGGAATGTTGCCCTAGCTCCTTTCCTATAAATACTAGTCTTAGGCCTCTTGTAAACTTGGTTGGTTATTTGAAAACATTAAGGAAACTCTTGCATTTCACTTTCTCAAATTTCTCATAATCATCCCACTCTCATTCTCATCTCATTTCTCTTTATATCATACTTGTGTTTACATAATGGTGACCCAACAATCAACATCAAGTTCAGCAAATTCTTGTTCAAAGTTGAGTCTCCTTCCTTTAAATGTAGCATCAGTTTTAATCCACCCCTGTTTGGGAGAATTTCCCAAATCTTCACTAAAATATGCTGAATCATCATCATGGGGTGAAGAGGAAGATGAAAGCACAAGATTGGCATATCTGAGCTTCTTAAGCCCCTCAACTTCTTCCTGTAAGTTCTTGATCTCTGCTTTCATCTGAGCAAGCTCTGTGGCATGTTGTTGCTTAGTCTGTGCCAGTTCTTTCTCCAGATCTTTAACCTGCTTGACTAAATTGGTACAAAGTCCCATTAATTCATTAGGTTGCACACTGCGCTCAACACTTCCAATTGTGTTACTTGTTGGGAGAGGTGAATCATAGGGCATTGATTCAGGCTCTTCTCTAGTTGGACCAGAATGAAGCCTAGAACCACCATTGCTTGTTGCTATACCAAAAGGCTCAGAAACATGCAATGTTGTAATTGGAGGAGGTGGTTGTTTGTGCCTCCTCTTATAAGTGTGAGTAACAGCAGGGGTGTGTTGAATAGGTGGAACAACAATAGTGGGTGTGTGATGGGATACAACTAGGATGGTTGCATCTTCACCCTGTACCAGTGAAATCTTTGAAATCATTTTAGGAAAAAGTTGTTTAACCTCCCCATTCAAAAGTTCTGAAGCCTTACTCATATTTTGAAAAACTTTTGGCTTAAGACAGGGGGTTTGATAAACTCTTTTGTGGTTTGCAGCGGAAATTCATTTAGCACTGCTTGCACAAACCTTGGATACATAAAAAATTTATATTGACTCTTTACATTGCCTTTCATATTATTGAAAATAAACTTTGAAAAATTGAAAGTCCTATCAGTTGCTAAGCAAACCAAAGGGTAAGCCAAATTTGATGCAAATTGTTCATAAGAAGTTTTCTTAGGACTTAAGCAATGTAAAAGAGTATGTATGAAAAATCTCCAATGGGGACAAAAACATCCTTTTCTAAAGGTAACCTTTTTATCAGATGTATCATACCTCATGGAAGCAATATGTTTATGAATGTCGGAATTAGGTAATGTGATGATACCATTGAGATCATCCAATTGGAGAATTCTCCTCAAGATCCACTGTGGCTCTAAGAGCTTCCACAGACTCATGTGCGTCTCACTGTTCAATAGTTATGGACTCCACAGTGTTTCGGAACTGTTTGATATGAGAAACATAGATTGTGGGATTGACAGTTAAAGCATACCTTATATGGGTAGTATTAAGAAAATCCACAATCTGATGAAAAACAGGGCCACTCTTTTCATTAGACTTCTGTAAATAAGCCACTTGGTTGTGCTCCTCAACAAAGTTTAGAATCGCCATGATTTTGTGAGAAAAATATAAAAGTGTTACTAATCGTGAATGATGATCAAGCTGTTTGAGGATGAATATATACTAATAGGGTTTTGAGAATAAAGCGTAATGTGAATTATCTTTAGAATAAATTTATCTTAAGAAAAAGAATAAATTAAAATAGGTAAGTGGATAATTCACAAAAATTTACCCTATTAATAACGAAACACGGTTATTTACAACGGCTAGTTAAAAAAAATAGGATTACTGACACAATAGTTATAGCGGCTAGTTCACCAGTGGTAAAAATAACTCTTGCAGTGGTAACTATGAACTAGCAGTGGTAATTTTTTCACGAAATTTACAAGAGCAGTGGTAAGTAAAGCAAGTAAAATTCAGCTGCTCTAAGCATAGTTTTTAGCAAACTAACAGCTATCAACAGATTTGATATGTCTTTACCATGAGCCGTTTGCTATGGACTAGCCAAATCTTCATCACTTGGAATATGGTGAGTTGATGACCATATAGTTTTTAGTAAACTATAAACCATAGTCAAAAGTTCTTTATAGATCCAACTTTTACCATAGAACCCATCAAACAATCTTAGCCACTCATTTTTTTTTATCAAAATAAAAAAATAAACTTCCACCCTTTTTTAAAATTTAAACATTTCGCAAAACCGTAAATCATCAAGCTACAAAAAAAATACCATTGCGACGAGAATTAAATTATCTTTCTATAGAGATGCATTGTTATATACTTTCGACGAACTTTTTTTTTATGAACTTTTTTCTTCGCCCAGAAAAATCATATATGAGTGAGCAAGCTCAGATAGATTATGATGCAAACTTGGCACTGGAATTAGTAGAAGTTGAAATTGAAAAGAAGAAAAATCAGGAAGAATTAGATATTACAAGTTTCATGGAAGCTCAGAGGTTGGATAAGTTGGAAACAGTACTTGAAGAACCAATTTCCATTGTTCCACCAACTGTGCTAAAAGAGAAACCTCCAATGTTTACTTATGTACGTACTGAAGAAGAGATTTAGTTTATGATTGCAAATGTTCTAGTGATTAGGAAGAAGGCAGTTGAACTTATTGCAAATACAACTTTGACTGAAGATCAAAGGTCTGCTCAATTAAAGGATTTTATTCAAATGAAGAATCAACAGGCTCTTGATGATATAATTGGCACAGTAAGAAAGGGTTAAAAGAAGTCAAGACAACCTACAAAGGCACAGATTATTGCTGAATGAAGACCTATTGCTGTCATGTTGGCAATTGGAAAATGGCACATTTCAAAGGAATGTCACATGATCAGATTGAAGGAATTTATTACAGGGTTAAAAGACAGGATAGTAATTTCATTCCTATGGATAAGGAACCAGAGGCTAAGAAATCAAAAAGGTTATGTATGAGTCTTGAATCCAAAGATGCTAAGAAACCAAAGACTCAGAAGTTATCTCAAGCAATTGGAAGGTGTTAGCAAGTTAACTGAAGAACAAGTCACAAATATGGTATTTATTGAAACTGATGTGCTGAATGTAGAACCTTTACAATCAAAATATCCAGTAGTTGGTTGGAAAATTTATTCTGATGATTTTGGAGTTGCATGGAAGATTATCAAAACTGGTAATGTCACAAGCATTTGCAGAGATTTTGAAGATGTTGTTAGATCTTGTGATAGAGAAGATCTGGATACTTTGTGGAGGATAATACAAGATCAGTTCAAGAAAGATGAACTTGTTGATGTCAAAGTTAAAGAGTTGTGGGTTCACTTCAGAAGATTACATGAACATGACTCTAGTGACAGATATTGGAGATTTGAAGCTCATAATATGCATACTTTGTGGAAATTCTATGATTCAAGTGTTGTACATCATGTTTCTACTCAAGATGGAGTTGATGTGTTTATGTTAGCTGAAAAAGAATATCCATTGAGAGCTGGTGTTCTTACTGTTATGATGTCTGTTAAGCTCATATGTTGGGAAAGAAGTGAAATCATAGAAGATTTGCTACAAAGGATTTATGATCAAAGTGTGAGAGCTGATAAGGAATTGAGAAAAAGGAGATAAGTGTTTGGAAGAATTCCCATATCCTCACATATGCTGACAACTTGAAGAAACTTATTGATTTACATAGTAATCATAAGCTTAGGGGAGGATTGTTGGGAATTACATTAACAGTTACCACGTCTAGTATGAAGATTACAACTGCTGAAGAATGCACTAGCAGTGGAAACTCATTACCACTGCTAGTACATATTTTTACCACTGCTGATAGGATAACTGTTAGGAAACTTGTTTAGATAAATATAGAATAGATCTTGTGTATATCTTATTCTATTATCATTATACGTATCTTGTAGAAGAGGACTCCTTGTTCTATAAAAGGTGGTCCTTGGTTTAAGTTTCATATACATTTTTCTTAGAGCTTCAAGGTTGTAACCCTAGTTATACAAAAATCACTCGTATTATTATTATTATTAATAATATTGGAGCTAACAGTTTGGTTCACTCATTATTCTCATTCATGTACAACTGTTTTATTCACATACAAACTTCTAAGTATTACTAAGTAGATTTCGCATACTTGGTGGTATAACTCAAAGTATCATTCTAAAACAGATCAAGGTGTATAGATCCATCAGTTAGTCAAATAAGTTATAAGCACATATTCATACTCCAATAATCTCATATAACTTATGTATGTCAAGATATGCGGTTGTTTTATCATCATAGAAGAGAAACAAATCTTTTGTAAAGATTTTTGCAAATAAGTTCGGCGTACTTTAAGAATAGTGCGGCAGTTACGCGACTTTTTAACTGTTTTATTTGAATTTTCCAGAAATACGGCGATCTTAAGAATAAAATTGGCGTGCTTATGGGTTTTATCAGTTCATCATAAGAGATATAATCATTAAGAAACTCATATAAAAGTCCAAAATAGATTGCAATTATCATATCATTGATAAGGGCAATCCAGTATAAAATTCTCAAGCAAACAACTAGAAAATTAAAGTAAAATATTTATGTGATTTTCATTTTAACGTGCAATTGATACTTATGCAGTTGATGCGGCGAAAAATGAGCCGTTTTTAGGGGGTCATTTAAGCCCGGATTTGAATTTATTTGATAAATATTGCCCTAAATCGTTCCTTTTGTCATTTTAGGTACTTTTGGAGTGAATTCTGGAAAAGGAAGCATTTTCGACGTTTTTGGAGCATAAAAGTGAAGAAAACCGCAAAGTCTTAATTTTCCTTGCTGGGAACAGTACCTGACGGTGTCAAGAGTCTTCATGTTACGGCTTCAAGAGTAAACAAGAGGTGGAAGTGGTGACGATCCAGAGAAATCGTGACTTGGCCGTCATGGTTCAAGATATGGTGGCGGCCTAGAACTAAATTACACACGACGGCGTCAAACTTGGATCTGGGCAATCCGATCTCATTATGGGCGGCGAGTTGACGGCGTCAGATATTCCTTCTTGACACCGTCACCCTATAAAATCTATATATAGTTTTGCAATTTTCACTCATTAGTGTGTAACTTTAGAGGGTATAACTTTGGAGAAACCCTAGCATGAATTTTACTGTTCTTTCAAGGGTTTCTACCCTTTGAAACCTTTCATGTTCAATTGAGATAAGTATCCTTTCAATTCATTCAATATGTCTATGTGTTGTTTGAATATATCTTACGCTTGTCTTGAATTTAACATGCTAGGCTAGATCTCTTGTGTGTTTGCTTAGATGTAGTGAAACCTAGATGTTAATTATCGGTTGATTGTTTGTTTATAGTTGTTACGGATGAATGATTTCGATGTTAGGCTTAAGAAAACTGGCCAACCTCCTATATGGTAATGTGCTTGAACGTCTTAAGAAACACGTACCAATGCGTACTAGGTTATTATGGTTGTATTTAATGCATGAGTGAATTCTAATGATCCCATGGTAGGAGCTTCTAGCAGGCGCGACATAGGAGTGAAGTAGGAGCTTATAGAGTTGGGTAAGTACGTACGCCACCCCACAAATGGTATTAAGGAATATAACCCGTCATTCACGAAATTGTAACAAACTATCAACCTGTAAAAGATATCTAGGGAGTAATGAAACCTAAGTAAACACAATTCTCCCCATTATTGTTCACACCACTAGTTTAATTAGCTTTATTTTCATTTATGTTATTTTATTTTGATTGCATCTTAGTTATTGGGTAAGTTGATTAGCAACTAATTCTACCAACTCTTCCAAAAACCCGAGATTTTAATTGCTTTTACAAAAATATAAAAATACAAAATGAATCGTCCCTCACCTCTAGACCTAGTTTTTAGGCTTCCTAATCCTAGCGACACTATTCTTGAGTTGAACGATCAATCCCCCGGTACTTGTCACTATACTATACTACAACGATCTGGTACACTGCCTGGTGGGGGTTGTAAGCTTCTCGAGATCCCTCGAGAGGTAAAGCCTGGTGCGATTCTCACGTATCAAGTTTTTGGCGCCGCAGCTTGGGGAATAGTTATTGTCTAGTTTAGGATTTCTTTTTATTAGGTCTACATGCTAGATTCCTTTCTAGTAAGATTTTATTTTTATTTTTAGGTTCTCTTTAGTCTATCTTATTTCTTCGTGTCTTTGTTCGTAACCTTTACCATCCGACGTCATCGAAGGTGATAACATTTTTGAACCCATCAACCCACCAGAACAAAACCACCCACAAAACCCACCACTAGCAAACCAACCTCTTAGGCCCCGAACCCAAAGAGAGTATTCCCATCCTAGCTACCAAGGCTATCAAAACACTATTGAGCTCACCCAATGAGCCAATGTGTCCCCCTTGCGATTCGACACCATCCAGTTGGTGCAAAGCGGATGAGCATTCCATGGACTTCGTTCCGAAGATCCTAATCAACATCTCAAGGATTTCCTTAAAATCGTAGATTCTATAGACCTTGATATTACAACTAGAGAGTCAACCCGATTACGCCTATTCCAATTCTCTCTACGTGATCAAGCTAGTCAATGGCTTGAACGTCTACCCGCGGGATCCATCACCTCATGGGATGATCTCACCACTCGTTTCCTTGCTCAATTTTTCCCACTGGGGAGAACTACCAAGCTTAGAAATGATATCTTGATGTTCAAAAAATGTCAAGGTGAAAATCTATATGAAGTATGGACTCGTTTCAAGGACTTACTCCTAAAAGTCACTCATCATGGCATAGACCTTTGGCTCCAAGTCCAAATCTTCAATGACCATATCGATCTCTCCACAAGGCGAACCATTGACCAATCGCCCGGTGGTAAGCTACGTGATCTAAGTGCGGAAGAATCATGGGAACTCATAGAAGATCTTGCTCTCTATGACAACAAAAGTTGGAATGATCCCCGTGATTTGAACAAAATGGTCAAGGCAATATCTTTGCCTTCAAACAATTCTAGCACTCCCGACCGTAGGATCATGGAACTTTAGGACCAAGTCAAGTTTCTCATGAAATATTACGAAGCTCCTAAGCCTTCAAGCCAAGTGAACAAAATCACTTCTTCATGCGACTCATGATTGCATGGAACTCCCCGGAACAGCTTTTGCGGACTACGCATCCTCGCATACCGACGAAGCGGGAGACAAGTGGTACACTTTCAAACCTGAGTTAAACCCTTACGGTGATTCCTACAACCGTTCTTGGAAAAATCACCCGAACCTTAGATGGAAACAAAACCAAAACAATTCTTCCAATCCACCTAATCGTTACCAACCAAACGGTCCACCCTCCAACCGTACTTTCAACAAAAATCCTTCTAATAACTATGGTAGTACCAATAATCTTGAAGGATTGATGTCCAAGTTTATGGCATCTCAAGAAGCTCACATAGCTAAGTTTGAAACCGAATTCAATCAACAACAAACGGAGATGACCAATAAGATTGACAACTTGTTGAAAGCCCTCAACAACCAAACGCTAACTACACCTAGAAAGGACACTAGGGACGCCAATAGCGGAATCCAAATTAAGGACCCCTCGTAATTGAAACACGTCCACTTTGTCAATGTTGTCACTATTAAGCCAAAAGATAAAGATATAGAAGAAAGTGACAAGGATGAAGTTGGAGTAGAAACCGAGACTAGGGATGAAATTAAGGAAGTTGTGGTTAATAAGGGAGAAAAGTTAGAGGAAGTAGAAAACGTAGAAGAGTACTTTGATAAGTTGCCCACCAAGGAAGAACGGGAATATCACAATGATTTATTCAATGATCCCGAGACACCATATATCCTTGGTTCACCCCTTATTAAAGTAGGTGATCCCTCTAACATCAACATACCATGCAACATTGGGCATATGCGTGTATGGAAAGCTTATATCGATCCTAGGTCTCCTATAAACATCATGACTAGGACTTGTTATAATTGGGTAATGAAGAAGTGACTTGGTTATAGGATGATGCCCCGTAAGAATTTGATAAGTAATTTTGTTGGAAGAGTGAAAGGATTGCATGTAATTGTAGGAAACTTCACTTATGTGACTGACTTTGTGATAGTGGAGGATACTCGTCCGGTGATAGATGATTGCCTAAGTCAAGTAGTGTTGGGAAAACCGTTTGTTGAGGCCTCTAAGATGAGTTATGACCCGACTCTAGGGATAGTTAGATTCAAGGAAGATAATGATGAGATTGCTTACCAAATGCCCTATAAGATTGAACAGTACCGCCTCTTATCAAACATAGAAAAGGAACAGAAACAAGCGGTTTACTATAGGAATGATGAGGATAGACGTAGAGGAGTAAAATATGTTATGAATAGAATACTTGGTTTCTACAAAGAATGCTTGCAACTAGGTCCAGAATACAAAACTAATATAGGAGATGACCTAGAGAATGAGACCAACGATGAGGTCACGTAATTGCCCATGACCTTGAGTCTAGCTACAAGACTCGTAAATAAAGAAAAGCGCTTCTTGAGAGGCCACTGATGAGGCAAAAAATGATCCTTTTTTAGGGGGTCATTTAAACCCGGAATTGAATTTATTTGATTAAATATTGCCCTAAATCGTTCCTTTTGTGATTTTAGGTACTTTTGGAGTGAATTCTGGAAAAGGAAGCCTTTTGGACGTTTTTGGAGCATAAAAGTGAAGAAAACGGCAAAGTCTTAATTTTCCTTGCTGGGAACAGTACCTGACGACGTCACAAAGTTCTACATGACGGCGTCCAGAGTAAAACAAGAGGTGAAGTGGATAGAGTCCTTGACGATCCAGAGAGTTTTTTCACTAGGGGCATGAAGGCGTCACCATAGGCCGTCATGGTCCCATTATATGTGACGACCCAAAGAAAATTTGCACTTGACGGCGTCAGATCTGGATCTAGGCAATCCGATATTACTATGGGCGGCGAGTTGACGGTGTCAGATATTTCTTCTTGACACCGTCACGATGGAAAATCTATAAATAGTTTTGTAATTTTCACTCATAAGAAGAGGACAATTTTTACAGTTCTTTCAAGGGTTTTTACCCTTTGAAACCTTTCATGTTAAATTAAGATAAGCATCCTTTCAATTCATTCAATATGTCTATGTGTTGTTTGAATATATCTTACGCTTGTCTTGATTTTAATATGCTAGGCTAGATCTCTTGTGTGTTTGCTTAGATGTAGTGAAACGTAGATGTTGATTATGGGTTGATTGCTTATTTATAATTGTTATGGATGAATGATTTCGATGTTAGGCTTAAGAAAACTGGCAGACTTCCATAGGGTAACATGCTTGAATGTCTTAAGAAATATGAACCAATGCGTACTAGGTTTTTATGGTTGTATTTAATGTATGAGCGAATTCTAATGATCCCATGTTAGGAGCTTTTTGCAGGCTCGACATAGGAGTGAAGTAGGAGCTTATAGAGTTGGGGAAGTACGTACGCCACCCCACAAATGGTATTAAGGAATATAACCCGCCATCCATGCAATTGTAACAAACTATCAACCTGTAAAAGATATTTAGGGAGTAATGAAATCTAAGTAAACACAAATTTCCCATTTATTGTTCACACCACTAGTTTAATTAGCTTTATTTACATTTTTGTTATTTTATTTTGATTGCATCTTAGTTATTGGGTTAGTTGACTAGCAACTAATTCTGCCCACTCTTCCAAAACCCGAGATTTTAATTGCTTTTTTAAAAATATAAAAATACAAAATGAATCATCCCTCACCTTTAGACCTAGTTTTGAGGCTTTCTAATCCTAGCGACACTATTCCTGAGTTGAATGATCAATCCCCCGATACTTGTCACTATACTATACTACAACGATTAGGTACACTGCCTGGTGGGGGTCGTAAGCTTCTCGAGATCCCTCGAGAGGTAAAGCCTGGTGCAATTCCCACGCATCAAGTTTTTGGCGCCGCAGCCCGGGGAATAGTTATTGTCTAGGTTAGAATTTCTTTTTATTAGGTCTACTTGCTAGATTCCTTTCTAGTAAGATTTTATTTTATTTTTAGGTTCTCTTTAGTCTATCTTATTTCTTTATGTCTTTGTTCGTATTAGGTTGGTCTTTATGGATTTAGAGAATCGCCGTTTAGAAGTTAGCAAGAGGCTTATAGAGCATAAAAGAAGAAAGAGAGAAGTTAACACATTTAAGGAATTTATTAAGCCCCTCCAAATGAAAATTGAGTTTAGAGATTTCGCTTCAGCTCCTGATGAATTGAGTTACCACAGATTTCTTTTACAACACCGCTGCCCCTCAAAATATAGAAAGATACCATGGATTAGGAGGCATAACTTTAGGAACATAAAAATTCCTTGCATGATTGGGTACATGTCTAAAGAGCATACATACATTGACTTAAAACCACCCATGAATATTATGTCTAGGCTCTACTACAACTGGATAATGAATGAAAGGTTAAGCCCTAGAAAAGACCCCTACAACCCTAATAGACTATGTAATTTCGTTAGGAGAGTTAAAGGGGTACACATCTTTATAGGAAATTTTACTTATCAATGCTACTTTGTAATCCTAGAATATGTTAGAGGCATTATAGATCAACACTTAGGAGAAATGGTCCTAGGGCAACCTTTTGTTGAGATGACTAAGATGTATTGTGATCATGGCAAGGGGATAGTTCAGTTTACTGATGGGATAGAAAAGATCACTTTTATGATGCCTCACATGAGGGAAGAATTAAAGGGCATAAAAAATTTACAAATTGATGAGATTCGACCTTATGAGGTTAAGGAAGATGGAATTGATGATGATATTTATTATGAGAGGAGGCGAACATACTATTCAGGTTGCATGAATCTAGGCCCTGAGTACAAGCGTGATGAGAATTAGGTTATATGTTTTGAGTCAGCACAAAAGTGGGAAAGGAAAACGTAGCCCATGACCTTGAGTCTAGCTACAAGACTCGTAAATAAAGAAAAGAGCTTCTTGGGAGGCAACCCATGCTTTGTGTGATTTTTATTTGTTTGATTGTTATTTGTTTCTGTATGCATGCTTTATTTTTATTGTTGGTAGATCATGTTTCAAAATAAAATGGTGAAAATACTTTATTTTGTCGTTTGACTTCGTCTTAACTTCATACAAAGGTATTTCGCAAAAGATAAGTGTAAGGGGAAACCCCAAATAAGTTTTTAAGAAACAAAATCGATCATGATTTCTCCACAATATTAAATGGACATGTATATTCATATTTGTTAGAGTCAAATGCTTGTATCGAGTCATAATGATGTTTTGTAGAATTTTCCAGGAAGTAGGACATAAGTTTTTTCAGAAATTTTCCGGAAACTTAACATAAAGATTTCTGCAGGTCACTTCTGACAGCGTCAGGAATTAATTCCTGACGGCGTCATGTGTAAAATTCTGGAAATTTTTCTAGTTTTGTTTTTCTAACGGAGTCTTAAAGTTTTTGTTAATTCTTTAGTTTTATAAACTCCAGGAAATCTGAAAACATTCATTCCACAAGCATTATATCTTACATTGTTTTCTAGGATTTGTTAGTATATATAGATTGCCGCCGATTTTACGCGAGGTTGCCTTGTTTGTTTTCTCAGGTTTAACAGGTTATGTATGACAAGAAGATGATTTATATTCTGGAAGGGAAGCTTTGATTGTTCATTTTCTTGGAGGAAGATATAACCTTGTTACCACACTATCCACACCGAACAAATCAGGGGAGTATTTGATTTCATTCTTTTACCTGTTTTACTTTTACATTCTTTAATTGAACATTGGGGACAATGTTCATCCTAAGTGTAAGGGGACGGTAAATGATGATAGCTTATAGGATACACTTGCACTTGAGTTTGTTTGTTTGATGGTAGGTGTGTAATAAAACTAAGAGAAATATTTGTTAGTGTAATTTTAGCGCCAAATTTAAATTTTTTTACAACATTTAGGAGTGAAACTTTAGCCTTAGCAAGCGTCTCATGGATAGGAGTCATATGACTAGCACAAAACCGTACCATTCAGAAAAATTTTCCACCCAAATATGTGAGGTTCGCCTTTAGATTTGATAGGAAAAGCATTTACTATTAGTGCTTATTAGTGTACCGGTAGCATTTAGATTCTAGAACTTGTGTTAGTGATGCATCCCGAGACCGCTATACATTCGTGTGGTAGGATTTACTACATGATAAGAGGCATTAGGATCACCCTTGTGTTAAACCCGTATCATAATTACTTGACCATTTAAGTCATATTACTTGGCTAGTAAAGTCAACTAATTTTTCCCACACCTCAGCGTTGTACTCATTTTTAGTTCACGAAACCCCTAGTACACCCCTCCGAGCCTATCTTTTCGTTTCTAACTTTAAGCATCTTACTTAAAGAAAGAATTTGTTACAACCCACTTAAATGTAAATCCAAATCGCCTTAGCCTTCCGTGTATGCACTCATCTTTAGTGCATTATTGTTCTTTGTTTAAACCGTTAGTTAATTATCTAATTGATTACATGGTTGCTAAGTCGAGTCATATCCTTGTACATATTGTTTTGGGACGATTGAGACTCATGGGTAAAGTAATAATGTTATGGAGTAATGGGGAAGAACATCATATTATTACCCCCATATATACGTTAATCTTAAAAAGTACTCCAAGTGTTTTGATTATCTTAATTCGAGTCATTAAATTAGTTTATTGTAAAGTATGTAAAAATTCAAGTGTAAGGGGATTGTTCATTCCCTACGATGTACTATTTTGGATGGTAGGGTAAAAGTGTATGAAAAAAAAATCGAAAAAATTTAGAAAAAGAAAAAAAATAGAAAAAGAGAAAAGAGAAAAGACATACGGACTACCATCTCATTCTATATTTATTTTATGTTTTTGTTATTTTTCATTTATTAGCTTAAGTCGAGTCAAGTCTTGGCTTAGCAACGCCATATTGTACATGTAATTAACCAAGATTATTAACTCGCCACCAATAAAGATTGCCTTTATCCAACAAAACCGTGTATTCCATATCCCTACACCTAACGTTATAACCCTTTAAAAGACCTCTTTGATAGTTTATCCTAGGTGCTTACACCATGTGGTGGAGGTTTGATCCTTTCCTAAGCCTACAGTAATCTATTTTGCTATGACAGGTAGTGAGAGATGTTTTCCATTTCCATATTGTGATATATACTTTATTACACCCGAGAGATGTGAGTATCTAAATACTATTTGTGAGGTGCTAGTGTATGACCTCCGTGCTTGTCTTTGGTCTTTAGTAGAATGATTATTTGTTGTAATTACTTTTATATTAGTGTTAAATGACCCTAACTTGTATTTTGATTAGAATAAAAGCGTATTTGTAGGGCTGTAAATGAACTGAACGTTCAGTGAACATTTCATGAACCGTTTGGTGAAAAGTTCATTTATGTTCGTTCGTTTATTAAATGAACAAACATGAACAATATTTTACGTTCGTTTAGTTAAATGAACAAACATGAAAAAAAGTCTCGTTTGTTCATTTATGTTCGTGAACGTCCGATTAGGCGTTCGTTTATGTTTATTTATCTATTTATATTCATATATCATATCTTTTAATTTTATAATTTTAAAAATTGGTTTTTTTTAAACAAAGCAACACTTATAAAATAATATATTGTGAAGAATTCAATAAAGTTTATGTTTGTTTGTCTATTTTCATTTATGTTTGGTCGTTTATGTTCGTTTAGCATTCGTTTAGTGCTTTAATAAACGAACATAAACGAACATGAACAATTCATTTTCTTAATAAACAAACATGAACACGAAAATTCATCCGTTTAAGCGTCCGTGTCCGTTTATTTGTCTGATTAAAATTAAATAAACGAACATGAACAGGGCTCTGTTCGTGTTAGTCCGGTTCGTTTACAGCCCTACGTATTTGCTTGAGGAAGGCAAAGTCTTAATTTTCCTTGCTGGGAACAGTACCTGACGGCGTCACAAAGTTCTACATGACGGCCTCAAGAGTAACAACAAGAGGTGAAGTGGATAGAGTCCGTGATGATCCAGAGAGTTTTTACACTAGGGGCATGACGGCGTCACCATAGGCCATCATGGTCCCATTACATGTGACGGGCCAGAGAAAATTTGCACTTGACGGCGTCAGATCTGGATCTAGGCAATCCGTTATTACTACGGGCGGCGAGTTGACAGCGTCAGATATTTCTTCTTGACGCCGTCACGGTGGAAAATCTATAAATAGTTTTGTAATTTTTATTCATAAGAAAAGGACAATTAGAGGGATAACTTGGAGAAACCCTAGCACGATTTTTACAGTTCTTTCAAGGGTTTTTACGCTTTGAAACCTTTCATGTTCAATTAAGATAAGTATCCTTTCAATTCATTCAATATGTCTATGTGTTGTTTGAATATATCTTACGCTTGTCTTGATTTTAACATGCTAGGCTAGATCTCTTGTGTGTTTGCTTAGATGTAGTGAAACCTAGATGTTGATTATGGGTTGATTGCTTGTTTATAATTGTTATAGATGAATGATTTCGATGTTAGGCTTAAGAAAACTGGCAGACTTCCATAAGGTAACATGCTTGAACGTCTTAAGAAACATGAACCAATGCGTACTAGGTTTTTATGGTTGTATTTAACGCATGAGCGAATTCTAACGATCCCATGTTAGGAGCTTCTTGCAGGCTCGACATAGGAGTGAAGTAGGAGCTTATAGAGTTGGGCAAGTACGTACGCCACCCCACAAATGGTATTAAGGAATATAACCCGTCATCCACGCAATTGTAACAAACTATCAATCACACCACTAGTTTAATTAGCTTTATTTACATTTTTGTTATTTTATTTTGATTGCATCTTAGTTATTGGGTTAGTTGACTAGCAACTAATTCCGCCCACTCTTCCAATACGCGAGATTTTAATTGCTTTTATAAAAATATAAAAATACAAAAAGAATCATCCCTCACCTCTAGACCTAGTTTTGAGGCTTTCTAATCCTAGCGACACTATTCCTGAGTTGAACGATCAATCCCCCGGTACTTGTCACTATACTATACTACAACGATCAGGTACGCTGCCCGGTGGGGGTTGTAAGCTTCTCGAGATCCCTCAAGAGGTAAAGCCTGGTGCAATTCCCAAGCATCATCAACCCATGTTTTGTGTGATTTTTACTTGTTTGATTGTTATTTGTTTACGTATGCACGCTTTGTTTTTATTGTTGGTAGATCATGTTTCAAAACTAAATTGTGAAAATACTTTATTTTGTCCTTTAAATTCATCTTAACTTCATACAAAGGTATTTCGCAAAAGAAGGGGAAACCCCAAATTTGTTTTTAAGAACGAAATTGATCATGATTCTCCACAATATTAAATGGACATTTGTATTAGTATTTGTTAGAGTCAAATGCTTGTATCGAGTCATAATGATGTTTTGCAGGATTTTCCAGGAAGTAGGACATAAGTTTTTCCAGAAATTTTCCAGAAACTTCACGTAAAGATTTCTGTAGGTCACTTCTGACGGTGTCATGAGTTAACTCCTGACGGGGTCATGTGTAAAATTCTGGAAATTTTGCTAGTTTTATTTATCTAACGGAGTCTTGAAGTTTTTGTTAATTCTTTAGTTTTATAAACACCAGGAAATCTGCAAACATTCATTCCACAAGCATTATATCTTAATTTGTTTTTCAGGACTTGTTAGTATATATAGATTGCCACTGATTTTATGCGAGGTTGCCTAGTCTGTTTTCTCAAGTTTAACAGGTTATGTATGACAAGAAGATGATTTATATTTCTGGAAGGGAAGCTTTGAATGTTCATTTTCTTGGAGGAAGATCTAACCTTGTTGACACACTATCCGCACCAAACGAATTAGGGGAGTATTTAATTTCATTCTTTTACCTATTTCACTTTTACATTCTTTAATTGAACATTGTGGACAATGTTCATCCTAAGTGTAAGGGGAGGGTAAATGATGATACCTTATAGGATACAATTGCACTTGAGTTTGTTTGTTTGATGGTAGGTGTGTAATAAAACTATGAGAAATACTTGTTAGTGTAATTTTAGCGCCAAATTTAAATTTTTTTACAACATTTATGAGTGAAACTTTAGCCTTAGCAAGCGTCTCATGGATAGGAGTTGTATGACTAGCACAAAACCGTACTATTCAAAAAAAAATTCCACCCAAATATGTGAGGTTCGCCTTTAGATTTGATAGGAAAAGCCTTTATTATTAGTGCTTATGAGTGTACCGGTAGCATTTATATTCTAGAACTTGCGTTAGTTATGCATCACGAGACCGCTAGTGAGACTACATTCGTATAGTAGGATTTACTACATGATAAGAGGCATTAGGATCACCCTTGTGTTAAACCCGTATCATAATTACTTGACCATTTAAGTCATATTACTTGGCTAGTAAAGTCAATTAATTTTTCCCACAGCTTAGCGTTGTACTCATTTTTAGTACACGAAACCCCTAGTACACCCCTCCGAGCCTATCTTTTCGTTTCTAACTTTAAGCATCTTACTTAAAGGAAGAATTTGTTACAACCCACTTAAATGTACAACCAAATCGCCTTAGCCTTCCGTGTATGCACTCATCTTTAGTGCATTATTGTTACATCTTTAAACCCTTAGTTAATTATCTAATTGATTACATGGTTGCTAAGTCGAGTCATATCCTTGTACATATTGTTTCGGGACGATTGGGACTGATGGGTAAAGTGCTTGTGTTATGGAGTAATGGGGAAGAACATCATATTATTACCCCCATATGTGCGTTAATCTTAAAAGTACTCCATGTGTTTTGATTATCTTAATTCAAGTCATTAGATTAGTTTATTGTAAAGTATGTAAAAATTCAAGTGTAAGGGGAATGTTCATTCCCTATGATGTATTATTTTGGATGGTATGGTAAGAGTGTACGAAAAAAAAACAAAAAAAAAATAAAACAAAAAAAAAAATAGAAAAATTAAGAAAAAGAAAAAAAAATAGAAAAGAAAAGAGAAAAAACATACCTCCTATCATCCCGTTTCATTCAATGTTTATTTTATGTTTTAGTTATTTTTCATTTTTTAGCGTAAGTCGAGTCTAGTCTTGGCTAAGCAACGCCATATTGTACATGTAATTAACCAATATGATTAACTCGCCACCAGTAAAAATTGCCTATATCGAACAAAACCGTGTATTCCATATCCCTACACCTAATGTCATAACCCTTTAAAAGACCTCTTTGATAGTTTATCCTAGGTGCTTACGCCATGTGGTGGAGGTTTGATCCTTTCCCAAGCCTATGGTAGTCTATTTTGCTATGACAGGTAGTGAGAGATGTTTTCTATTTCCATATTGTGATATATACTTTATTACACCCGAGAGATGTGAGTATCTAAATACTATTTGTGAGGTGCTAGTATGTGACCTCCGTGCTTGTCTTTGGTCTTTAGTGGAACGATTATTTGTTGTAATTACTTTTATATTAGTGTTAAATGACCCCTAACTTGTATTTTGATTAGAATAAAAGTGCATTTGCTTGAGGACAAGCAAATCTCAAGTGTAAATGTATATGATGAGGCAAAAAATGAGCCATTTTTAGGGGGTCATTTAAGCCCGGATTTGAATTTATTTGATCAAATATTGCCCTAAATCGTTCCTTTTGTCATTTTAGGTACTTTTGGAGTGAATTCTGGAAAAGGAAGCATTTTGGACGTTTTTGGAGCATAAAAGTGAAGAAAACGGCAAAGTCTTAATTTTCCTTGCTGGGAATAGTACCTGACGGTGTCAAGAGTAAACAAGAGGTGGAAGTGGTGACGATCCAGAGAAATCGTGATGGCGTCAAGCTTGGCCGTCATGGTTCAAGATATGGTGACGGCCTAAAACAAAATTACACATGACGGCGTCAAACTTGGATCTAGGCAATCCGATCTCATTATGGGCGGCGAGTTGACGGCGTCAGATATTCCTTCTTGACGTCGTAACCCTGTAAAATCTATATATAGTTTTGTAATTTTCATTCATTAGTGTGTAACTTTAGAGGGTATAACTTTGGAGAAACCCTAGCACGAATTTTACTGTTCTATCAAGGGTTTCTACCCTTTGAAACCTTTCATGTTCATTTTAGATAAGTATCCTTTCAATTCATTCAATATGTCTATGTGTTGTTTGAATATATCTTACGCTTGTCTTGAATTTAACATGATAGGCTAGATCTCTTGTGTGTTTACTTAGATGTAGTGAAACCTAGATGTTAATTATGGGTTGATTGTTTGTTTATAGTTCTTACGGATGAAAGATTTCGATGTTAGGCTTAAGAAAACTGGCCAACCTCCTATATGGTAATGTGCTTGAACGTCTTAAGAAACATGAACCAATGCATACTAGGTTATTATGGTTGTATTTAATGCATGAGCGAATTCTAATGATCCCATGTTAGGAGCTTCTAGCAGGCTCGACATAGGAGTGAAGTAGGAGCTTATAGAGTTGGGGAAGTACGTACGCCACCCCACAAATGGTATTAAGGAATATAACCCGTCATCAGCGCAATTGTAACAAACTATCAACCTGTAAAAGATATCTAGGGAGTAATGAAACCTAAGTAAACACAATTCTCCCCATTATTGTTCACACCACTAGTTTAATTAGCTTTATTTTCATTTCTGTGATTTTATTTTGATTGCATCTTAGTTATTGGGTTAGTTGATTAGCAACTAATTCCTCCCACTCTTCCAAAAACCCGAGATTTTAATTGCTTTTACAAAAATGTGGAAAACTAGAAGGGGGGTTGAATAGTTTACCGATTAAAATATTTTTAACTTGTTAAGTTAGCTTTGAAACTTTCCGTTTGATCAAAGATATATGCACAAACACAATATATAACATGCAAGTAAATGAAAGAAACGATCAAACCACAACACGAGTATTTATCGTGGTTTGGCTACAAGGACTCTTTTTCCTTGCCCTACGTCCACGCCCCGAGCATCCAACTCGAGAGTTTCTTTCACTAGTCAACAAGCTCCTTTCACCTGCGGAGAAAACCTTACACGTCGCTTATACTTTTACCGACACAAAGCTAAATGTCGAGTTCTTATACAAGGGCAAAACCACTCCCGTTAGTTCTTTTACTAGGGTACAACAACTCCCAACACTCTTTGTATTTTGAGGACTAAAATACTAACCGATCACTATTGAAAATACACAATCAAATGAAGTGTAAACTACACAAGTATACACAATGCTAAGCTAACAAGTCTTGCAACGTTGTGTTGAATACTTGTTACTTTTAGTAAGCTCGTGAATCTGTTTGGTACAAAAAGAAACTTCACATATGAAATGTTAAGAGGTTAGATGAAAGAATGAATGTGTGTGTAAAATGTAATGTCAAATGATGAGCCAAAATTCAACTTGTGGCTCAATATTTATAGCCAAAACCTTCTGCAGGTCTGGCGGATCAGGCGGACCCCTAAGAAGGGTTCCGCCCGTGTACCACCAGGGTACCGCCGGGCTTGCAGTTGGTTTTGCAATAAATCTTGCAAACCAAACAAGGTCTTGTCTCATAACTCCTAGCAACCAAACAATGTCACATCTCATAATAACAAGTCAAATACAAAGCTTGCAAGCAACAACAAGGTTAGTCAAACACATTTCTTTCCATAAATGCATAATGACAAAACTTGCCATAAATGTGATGTGACAATTTCTAATTTAAGAAATAAACTTGTGTTGTGTTTTATGAAATGTAAAATGTAGCAAAAGTCTAGTTTATGCAAGTCTTAAAAACTAAGATTATGTTTTGCTTAGAAACTAAAGTTTACATTTTGTCGTTAACAAAACTTAGCGAAGATCGTAAAATATAAAGAACGTTTTTAGGCGATATTTGTATTAACAATCTCCCCCTTTTTGTTGATGACAAAACATAAACTTTGTTTTTAAGTAACACGCAAAATCTTGGTTTGCAAGACTTAAAAAAAATTATATTAACCTTGTTTTACTTAAGAAACGAAAAGCATATCAAGTATTGAAGGGTTAATATATTTCTCCCCCTTTTTGTCAAAACAAAAAGAAGAGTGGCGAAGCGGAATAATACCAATGCTCCCCCTTGGTTGATACTCCCCCTAAATGGAGTGCCAAGATGGGAAACATGGATTTTGGACCCTACAAAAAAATTGTTAGTTGGTGATATATATAGTCAAGGATGTAGTTACCACACACATTGCAACCACATTGACAAACCAAAGATTGATCAACCAACAATGCACAAAAGTAAGTAGAAAGAAATATCATTCCAAGTAAAATTTTGGCTTATAAAAGTCAAAAGACAAGAAATGTGGACTTATTCTTCTACTTGTACACAAAAACAAAAAAATAACCAAGAAAATAAAATAAAATCCTACATTCCTAGAGTGGGGCAAATGGCCTCCATAGGTTGTCTAGGATTTGTTGGGGTAGGAAAGTGCATCCAAACGTTCTATGACGTGTTGGAAGGCAAAGCGGGTTTCATTGTGGAATTGTGTAAGCAATGTTTTGATGGTTTCACCCATTTGCTCACAATTTGAGCAAACATGGGGATGAGTAGGTTGAAATGGGTTGGTTTTGGTTTCTTGGTTTGAGGGTTGGTTGGTTTTTGGTTCTTGGGTGGAGGATGGATTTGGTATTGAGTCAAGCAAGGTGGTTTGAAATTCCATTGCTTGATGAAGGTGGTTCTCAACCATGCTTTGGATTTCCTCATATGAGGGGAAGAAAGTCTCAAAGGTTTGGGCTTGAGAATGTGGTGGATTTGGGTGATCATTGTTTTCAAAGTTTGGTTATCCATATAGAGGACCATGGATGTCATGGTAGATGGGGTGAAACAATAATGGTTTAGGTGGATGGTACACTTGTTGTGGTGGTTGAATGTGGTTAAAAAGGTTATCTTGGTCAAGAATTGACCTTGGTGATTCATTTGCAAAAGGTGGTGGTTGTGTAGGTCTTGGTGGAAGATCATTAAGATCTTGGACAAATGGGTGTGGTGATGTGGGAGGAGACCCAAATAGTTCCATTGGCTCAATTTTGGGTAATGGTGATGATGATGAGGTTTTGGATGGTTGAGTTGGAGCACTTGGTGGAGTTGGGTCAATAGGTGATTTAGTTGGTGGTGGAGTGAGCTCATTTGGTTCATTGGGTGATGGTGATGGAGATGAAAGGTTCAAAAAGTGTTCATTTTTTATGGGTGATGTGAATTCATCCGAGGATGAGGAGCTTAAATTGATGGGTTGATTAGACCATAGTGGTTTAACACTAATCCGGGCGGTTTTCCGGATGGGTCTTGCTGGTTGAGAGGTGTTTGTTGACTTAGTCATGGTGAAAAATGGTTTATAAGTTTCAGAAATTGTGTTGAGGAAGGTGTGATTTGATGGTGTTTAGGATGGCTTAATTTATAGTGTTGAAGGATTATGGAAAGGAGTGTTTGGATTTGATGTTAGTCCATACAAAAATGGAGGTTTCTAATGATTTGGAAAACTAATTGTGGGTTGTCAAATCATGGAAGTCAATCCAATGAAAATGGTGAAGTGAGAAGACAAGTTTTGCACTAAATGCATAGTGGTTTTGGTGGATTTGTGTTAGTATAAATCTCAGGGATTTCAAGGATCCCTTAAAAGGGTTCCTTCCTTTATGTTTGAGGCGTCCTTGAGGTTGTTATGGTTAAATTTGAATTCTGGCTGGAATTGGTTTTGGTTAAGTTTATGGAAGAAGGAGTATCCTATTATGCTAAACACATTGCAAATAATGAGTTTCTACCTAAAAGGATTGGATTTTGGTGTTTGGATGTCGAATGGGTGAAAATGAAAACAAAAATTCTGCAGGTTGCTGGCGGCACCCTCAGAATACACAGGCAGAACCCATTTGAGGGTGCCGCCTGGTCCGTTGGGCCAATTCTGGAATTCCCAGAATTTGCACTGGCGGAACCCAATTTTGGGTACCGCCAGATCCGCCAGGGCTGAAAAAAGTGGCAGTCCACGTTTTTGACCCGCGAGACGTTTTTCAAAATTTTCGAAAACTCCTAAAATCAAAGAGATAAGGCATTTCTGGTTGGGCAATGCAAAAATTAGACACGTAAACATGCATTTCATAGGACTTTGACCTTGAGGTCGAGAATTTCACTATACTTAGTGAAAATATCATAAACTTGAAAATTTGACAACTTGCCAAGAGTTGTCTACCTGCATTAAAGTTAGATATTACATGTTCCAAATTGTATCAAACATTGTACTAACACACAATTCATAACAAATATTGTTTACACGACCAAATTTGTTCAAATAGCACCTAGTGCCAAACACTCCTACACACCCGCACTCATTGACGGTCGATCTTATTCTTGAGCTTTCCAAGGAACCTTCCAAGATTCTTAAACATCCCCTTTGTTTGATTGAACTCCTCTGACTCATTAGGAATATCCGGAAGTTGAAAAAGGTATTCTAGAGGAGGGAGCCTAGAGTTTGGCAAATTGTCATCTTCACTCACTGAGGAAGACGAAGATGAGGTAGGAGGATGTGGACGTTTTCCTTGAGCTTTGTACACTCTCTTATCACTAAGTGGAACAAAGGTGTGTGGAATGAGAGTGTAGTCAAGACGAAGACCATTTGGAGTTGGTGGAATGGGTGAGATGAACCTAAAGAGACGGGTCAAGAGCATTCCATATGGCATAGCCGTTGTGCCATGTACGGGAATGTCAGCCATTCTCTTGGCCATGTAGTAGGCAAGGTTGAAGGGTTGCCTAACGGACAAGGAGTAGAGCATGTAGCAAAGGCAAAGGTTGATATGGTCACGGTTCCCTATTGTGCTAATGACATTGGCTCTAAGGACTTCCTCTCATTTCTTGAATTGGGGTTTGAGTTCATTCATTTCCATTCCATATGGGTCCTTATCGACCTCATTCCCCGAACGGGTTCTCCTAGTGGTGGTGGTCCTAACAAAGAGATGGTCACGAAGAACGTCTTTTGAGACAAGGGGTGTGTCATAAGGGTGGATACGGTCTTGGAGGTTGTCAAGAGTTGAGAGGGAGTGCAAGTCGGAATAGAGGCAAGTACCACGGTTTGGAACACCTAGGATTTGAGCAAACTCCTCAAGAGTGAAGGAGTATTGATGACCACTAACCCTAAAGTTGATAGCATATGACCATAATCATCCATGGAGAGGACGCATGATGCATAGAACTCTAGAATGAACCTAGGACAAATAGGCTCGTCGATATTCAAAAGACACTCAAAGTTGATTATGGCAAAATCGGCGTAAAGGTTTGTGCCTTCTAGGAAAGATGGGTCAATGGTTCTACCCTCATGGACATAGTGTTTTTCTAGGGCTTTGAAAACGTTTACTTGATTTGCGGTAAGGCCTTTGGTTTTGTGGTGTTTTGGTAGGTACTTAATGGTGTCCTTGTGGTCGTAGTGGGTTAGAGGAGGCATGATGATTCCTAGAACAACAAAATTTCACATTTTAGTTTACGTAAACCACTATTATAATGTGTAAGTTCTAGTGTGTGCCTATATGAAAACAATGTGGAGGTGCGGTTATCTTGACTCATTTTGATGCTCCAAAATCGTTTTATGCAAGTTTTGTTATAAAAAAAAAAAAAAAAAAAAAAAAAAAAAAAAAAAAAGATAACCCAAACGCTCCTAATTCAATGTAGCTTCGTTTGAATGTACCCGGAAATACATATTGGTTATGTATTCCCTTTAGCATTCAAGAGACATTATGCAAGTGATGTTTTAAACATAACGTTTTGATTTTGTATTCTCAATGTGAGACGAAAAAATATTTGTCCTACTTGTGAGAAATTTTTAGAAGGATTTGACATGGGGTATTTTAGCAAACATGTTTATACTAATTGAAGATGCAATTCCTAACTATGGGAAACATGATTAGTTTTATTAAACACCTAATCTAATGTATGAGTTTTTCAAGTTAATGCATAACCCCAAGTTTTTGTTTTTGTGCAAGAAATAGAATTCCTAGACTCAGATCAGGATTGTAATCATGTTAAGAATACTTACAATGATGATTTAGTTGCAATGTAAATGAATGGAAGACCAAGAATCCGTAGGTATCGATGGATGATAAAGTGAATAGTAGCAGTTTGGAAGTGGTGGTATGATATAATGGGTGTTTGGTTTAATATAAAAAAAGAAAATGATTCTGCAGGTCGACGGACACGGCGGAACCCTAAGTTGGGTTCCGTTCGTTATGGCTGAGGGTTCCGTCGACCCTGCTGAGAAAAATGGTTTTGTATTTGTTTTGATTTTTTGTGATTTTCGTCTAATGTCCAGAACTACAATGTAGGTTCCATGAGTCCTAAGCCTAGCCTAAGAAGATTAAAAGGTTCACGTTTAAGAGGTTTTGTGAGAATGTCGGCTATGTTGTCTTCGGAAGAAACTTTCTCAATTGAGATATTTCCTTTTTGAACGTTGTCACGAAGGAAATGATGACGAATTTCAATATGTTTGGTACGAGCATGTTGAACCGGGTTTTTGCTAAGATCAATGGCACCTTTGTTGTCACAAAGAATTGTGATGTCGTTGAGTTGAATCCGTAGTCGACAAGAGCTTGCTTCATCCAAAGAGCTTGTTGACATGCCTTTCTGGCCGAAACGTACTCGGTTTCCATTGTTGAGATAGCAAGAGCCGTTTGCTTCTTAGAGAACCATGAGGTGAGACAATGTCCAACAAAGGTACAAATACCACTTGTACTTTTTCTATCGACATAGTCACCGGCATGATCTGAGTCGGCATACACTATGGTGTCTATTCCCGTTCCTTTGGGATACCATAAACCTAAATGTATAGTGCCCTTAATATACCTAAAAATCCTTTTAACGGCTTCGAGATTGGTAGTTTTAGGATCTTCTTGAAAACGAGCACATAGACAAACACTAAACATAATGTCGGGTCTACTAGCCGTTAGGTAAAGTAGACTACCAATCATACCCCTATATTTAGTGCTATCTATGGATTCACTTTCCTCATCCTTGGTGAGTTTAGTTTCCGTGGACATGGGAGTTTTGATGGATTTCGAATCTTCTAGTCCAAATTTCTTAAGCATGTCCTTAATATATTTAGATTGATTAAAGAAGATACCATCTTCTAGTTGTTTGATTTGGAGTCCTAGGAAAAAGTTGAGTTCTCCCATCATACTCATTTCAAACTCGTCATGCATGATTTTTGAGAAATCCACACATAATTCTTGACAAGTTGATCCGAATATAATGTCATCAACATAGATTTGGACTATGATAATATGTGAATCTTTCTTCTTAGTGAAGAGAGTATTATCAACTAAGCCCATGGTATACTTATGGTCAACTAGGAATGTTTTAAGTCGATCATACCATGCTTTTGGAGCTTGCTTAAGTCCGTAAAGAGCCTTTTTAAGTTTGTAAACATGATTTGGTTTTTCAAAATCGATGAAGCCCGGTGGTTGAGCAACATACACTTCTTCATTAATGACTCCGTTTAGAAATGCACTTTTGACGTCCATTTGGAAAAGTTTAAAATTGTGTGCACATGCATATGCAAGTAAGATTCTAATTGACTCGAGCCTAGCAACCGGAGCAAAAGTTTCATCGTAGTCAATGCCTTCTTGTTGGTTATATCCTTGTGCAACTAGCCTAGCTTTGTTTCTAGACACAATTCCATTTTCATCCATTTTATTTCGAAATACCCATTTTGTTCCAATTATAGTTTGACTCTTTGGTTGAGGAACTAATGTCCATACATCATTCCTAACAAATTGATTTAACTCTTCTTGCATTGCAATTACCCAAGACTCATCTTTAATGGCTTCATTAATATTTTTGGGTTCAATAGTTGACACGAAACAAAAATAGTTGCTTTCATTTTGAACTTTTGACCTTAGTGTTCTTTCATTAATGTTGCCAATAACACCATCTAATGGATGACTTTTAGATTCTTTGATATTAACAAGTTCTTTGTTAAAAAGTTCATCTTCTTTGTCATCACTTAAAATTTCTTGATTTTCTATTGCTTGGCTTTCAACTAAGTCATCATCTACCAAAGGTGATGTCTTAGAGGGAGGTGGACTCTCGTCAAATGTTACGTTCAACGATTCCTCGACTCTTAAGGTTTCTTTGTTCAAAACAATGTACGCTTTACTATTTTGTGAATATCCAAGAAATACACCTTCATAAGACTTTGGGTCAAATTTGGTGAGATAATCCTTGGTGTTAAGAATGAAACATTTACTCCCAAACACTCTAAAGTATCCTAATGTAGGCTTTTTACCTTTATATAGTTCATAAGGAGTTTTATTCAAAAATGGTCTAATTAGGACTCGATTTAAAATGTATGTTGAAGTGTCAACAGCATTACACCAAAACTTTTGTGGAATGTTTTGTTCATTAAGCATTGTTCTACTCATCTCTTGCAATGTCCGGTTTTTACGTTCTACTACACCATTAGATTGAGGAGTACGTGGAGCCGAAAAGTTATGAGTTATACCATTATTATCACAAAAGTTTCCAAATTGAAATTCATTATCAAATTCACGACCGTGATCCGTTCTAATAGACACAATATTAGATCCTACTTGATTTTGAATTTTCTTACTTAGAATTTCAAATTTATGAAAAGCTTCATTTTTACTTTTCAAAAATTTTGTCCAAGTATATCTTGAGTAATCATCAACTATTACCAAAGTGTAGAAGTTACCTCCATAACTTTGTATACCGGATGGACCAAATAAATCCATATGCAAAAGTTCTAGACACCTAGATGTAGAAACCAAGTTTTTAGCCTTATGGCTACCATGGACTTGTTTACCGACTTTGTAAGCATCACAAAAGTGTTGGTCATATTTCAACTTAGGTAGGTTTCGAACTAAGTCTTTGGAGGAGAGGTTTTGGATTAATCTCATGTTAGCGTGTCCTAAACGTCTATGCCATAAAGTTGAAGATTCATCTAATGAGGTAAGACAAAGTTTGTCTCTAGATGTTGAATCCAACTTCATGACGTATACGTTGTCCTTAAGGACACCTTTGGCTACGGTTATACCATCTTTAAGTATTTTACTACTGTTTTCACTAAAAAGGACATTATACTTATTACGACAAAGTTGACTAATACTAAGAAGATTAAATCCTAAGTTATCAACATGAGCAACATCATCTATAGAAAGGGAGTCATGAGAGATTGTACCTTTTCCGATGATTTTGCTCTTAGCATTACTACCAAACGTAACATTACCTCCATCACATTTGTGATAAGTTGAGAAGAGGCTTTTATTACCCGTCATGTGCCTTGAACAACCGCTATCTTTAATCCATTCATCCGGTTCCAAACAAACTTTGAGGCACACCTATTTTATGAAAAACACTCAAACATTTGGTCCCCAATTTCTCATGGGTTCATTTTGGTTAAGCATGCCATTAATTTGTTCCAAGTATGAAAATAGAGCATAAGGGTTCCATGGCATGTGGTTTTGAGTTTGGTAATGTCTAGGAGTGTTTTGGTTCCAAATATGTTGGTAGTTTGGTCGAGCATTGAAGTTGCTCTTTGGAAAGGGGCATTTGGGAATTGGAGTCTTAGGTCTTGGTTGAGTAGTTTTAGCTCTAAATTCATTTTTACTAAATCCTACTCCAGTTTTAAACACAGGTTTTGTTCCATTTTTGTATGTAACTTTAACAAATTTTGAACGATCCGAAGTGGATGAGGTTACTGCTGCAGCAGGCCTGGCGGAACCTTCAGGACCAACGGGCAGAACCTTAAATTGGGTTCCGCCTGATCCGCAGGCTGCTGTAGCAATTTTATTTGTTTCTTGTGCGATCTTTTCTTGTTTCATTTGACCCATTAGAGTTTCTATTTTCGTAAATCCTAGTCCTGTTTTATCAAAGGGTGACTTTTGAAGTTTCATGATTTCATTCGCACAAGAAATGCTCTTATCGAACTTCTTAAACTTTGTGGTTTGTTTTATTAGATCATTTTGAGTAATTTTGAGTTTCTCAACTTCTAGTTTAAGCTCTTCACATGATTTGCAAGGTGTGTCAATACCTTTACTCTTTTCTAATCTCTTAGCTTTTTCTTTTAACTCATAAACTTCATTTTCTAAAAATTCCTTTTTAGTTTTCAAAAATTTATTTTTGTTTATGATTTTTAAGCTCAATTCACAAAGTTTGTTATATTGTTTTTGTAAAGTGTCATCATCCATAGAGGAGTAAGATGAGTCGGATAATACCTCATTTGAGTTGTGAGCCATGAGAGCAATATCGTCATTCTTTGGCTCATTGTCATCTCCAAGCACCACCCACAAAAGATTGTTGAGGTTTGCTCTTGGGTGGTTTTGGACATTCTCTTACAAGATGGCTTGTGTCTCCACACCTATAGCACTTTCTTTCAATCTTTCCTTTCCTATCATCATGATCTTTTCGGAAACTTTCCTCTTCTACAAAAGAACTTCTTGAAGTCTCTAATGGCCATAGCATATTCCTCATCATCACTATCCGAAGTAGATTCTTCATCATCACTTGATTGGACTCTAGCTTTCAAGGCAATGGACTTAACTTTTCTGTCTTGCCTCTAACTAGTTCCGAATCCTTTTCCATTACCATTTCATGAACTTTGAGGTTTCCAATTAGCTCATCAAGTGACATGCTTGAAAGATCTTTGGATTCTTCAATTGCCGTTACTTTTAACTTGTCAGTTTCCTTGATGAGTGACAATTAAAGATTGCCAAATATCTTTGGCGGTTTTACACAAAAAGACTCTTTCATATTCTTTCTTAGGCAAAGCATTGTAAAGCATCATTTTAGCTTCATTATTTTTACCTATTAATTTCTTTTGATCATCATCTTTGATGTTAGTAACTACGTTATCACCATCAATAATTATGTACCACAAATCTATATCTTTAGATTTCACGTAAGTTTCAAAACGGTTTTTCCAATATATAAAACCATTTGCTTCAAAGAGTGGTGGTCTTTGCATAGATTGCCCTTCTTTGTAATTTTCAAAATCCATGGATCGTTTCAAGTTTTAAAACACAATATATTTTAAAAGCTTGAGTAACGTAGCTCTTGATGCCAATTGTGGAAAACTAGAAGGGGGGTTGAATAGTTTACCGATTAAAATCTTTTTAACTTGTTAAGTTAGCTTTGAAACTTTTCGTTTGATCAAAGATATATACACAAACACAATATATAACATGCAAGTAAATGAAAGAAACGATCAAACCACAACACGAGTATTTATCGTGGTTCGGCTACAAGGACTCTTTTTCCTTGCCCTACGTCCATGCCCCGAGTATCCAACTCGAGAGTTTCTTTCACTAGTCAACAAGCTCCTTTCACCGGCGGAGAAAACATTACACGTCGCTAATACTTTTACCGACACAAAGCTAAATGTCGAGTTCTTTTACAAGGGCACAACCACTCCCGTTAGTTCTTTTACTAGGGTACAACACCTCCCAACACTCTTTGTATTTTGAGGACTAAAATACTAACCGATCACTATTGAAAATACACAATCAAATGAAGTGTAAACTACACAAGTCTACACAATGCTAAGCTAACAAGTCTTGCAACGTTGTGTTGAATACTTGTTACTTTTAGTAAGCTCGTGAATCTCTTTGCTACAAAAAGAAACTTCACATATGAATTGTTAAGAGGTTAGATGAAAGAATGAATGTGTGTGTAAAATGTAATGTCAAGTGATGAGCCAAAATTAAACTTGTGGCTCAATATTTATAGCCAAAACCTTCTGCTGGTCTGGCGGATCAGGCGGACCCCTGAGAAGGGTTCCGCCCGTGTACCACCAGGGTACCGCCGGGCTTGCATTTGGTTTTGCAATAAATCTTGCAAACCAAACAAGGTCTTGTCTCATAACTCCTAGCAACCAAACAATGTCACATCTCATAATAACAAGTCAAATACAAAGCTTGCAAGCAACAACAAGGTTAGTCAAACACATTTCTTTCCATAAATGCATAATGACAAAACTTGCCATAAATGTGATGTGACAATTTCTAATTTAAGAAATAAACTTGTGTTGTGTTTTATGAAATGTAAAATGTAGCAAAAGTCTAGTTTATGCAAGTCTTAAAAACTAAGATTATGTTTTGCTTAGAAACTAAAGTTTACATTTTGTCGTTAACAAAACTTAGCGAAGATCGTAACGTTTTTAGGCGAAATTTGTATTAACAAAAAATATAAAATACAAAAAGAATCATCCCTCACCTCTAGACCTAGTTTTTAGGCTTCCTAATCCTAGCGACACTATTCCTGAGTTGAACGATCAATCCCCCGGTACTTGTCACTATACTATACTACAACGATCAGGTACACTGCCTGGTAGGGGTTGTAAGCTTCTCGAGATCCCTCGAGAGGTAAAGCCTGGTGCGATTCCCACGTATCAGCAGTAATTCAGATAGTAAAAACAAAAGAAAAATGAATCTTATGTTCTCAAAACCTGGATAAAGCATTATACAAGTTTGTTTTGGGGGTTTTAGAAATTAAATCCAACTATTTCTTCAACTGTTTTGGGGATAAAGCATTATACAAGTTTGTTTCTCAGAGTCCAAATTTTTCCAAATTTTTGTAATAAAAATTTGTATTAAGTGAGTAAAACCTAACATAAAGATCAAATTAACCTCCCCGGCAGCGGCGCAAAAATTTTTGATGTATTTCGAAAGCTTTAAATTTATAAGACAAGTATAACCGTACATGGATAAAGGTATAACCCCCATTAATATTAAAGGATTTAGGGAAGACCAAGTCATCCCAAGAGAGATAATGGTTCCTTATGCTAGCTATGATTAACAAAATTAGATTTCAATTATTGTCACTTATCACTAAAACCGTGTTTGTTGGATTAAAGATTTTTGTATTGTTTTTCTCAGTTGATTCAAAAGTATGTTTATTCAAGGCTGAGCACATGAGAATCATAAGCAATAGTATCACATAAATAACATGGACAAAGTATAGAAGTAAAGCATGATGGTTAATCATGTAAACTAGTATATCTATTCTATGTAAAAGAATCTCCTTTCGGCCTTTCATTCTATAAACACATAATGCATAAAGAGTGGTGCAAGTATAAAGTATAAAGTATGCATTTCCTCTAGTCAAGTCATTAGACATGAGAAGCTCTGATACCAATTGTAGAAACTAGAATGGGGGGTTGAATAGTTTCACCGTCATTATTTACGGTTTTAGAAAATTTACTTTACAAATTGCGTTTGTGAAAATGATTTGATTCGATGTTTACATGAAATCAATACAACAATAGATATAAGCAATAACAAGTAAATAAGTAAAAGTATGGAAAGGAAAGATCAAACCGACACACGGAGATTTATAGTGGTTCGGCCACGAAGCTCACTTCTTCGTCCCTACTCCACTCCTCGAGTCTCACACTCGAGAGTTTCACAAACACTATATCAACACGCTCCCTTATGGCGGAACAAACCATACACAAGCTTACACTAAGTTTAACGACACTAAGTGGAATGTCGGGTTCAAATCCTAGCTAGAACCAATCTATCAAAGCCCATGTGGCTTCACACCTCGTACCAACACGATGGCACGATACTACACAATACAAAATATAAGACTTTCACTCAAGTCCTATTACATACACGAAACGGCGAATGTAAATGATGATAGATCTGCAACAATGGGATGATATGAGCAAAAGTCTTCTTCAACACTTCATCTCTTGATTACAACGAATGTTCTTCTCTTGCACTTTAGAGGAATGATGAGTGTGATCACTTGTAAACAACTAGAACCCGATAATGTGATCAAAGAATATGTTTGGGAAAGGATTTCGGAATACAAAAGGTTTTAGTGCATAAGAGGTGAAAATTTCTGGTAGAGAACAGTTCTGTATTTATAGACGCCAGGAGAGAGGCGACGGTCCTGTAAATACTAGACGGTCCTTTATCGCTAAGGGAACGCTGACCCATTTAAGGGACCTTCCCGACATACGCTCCAAATTTTGTCCTGACGTGGTGAAAACTTATCTGATGAAAACTTCTTGTCGGTTTTGAGCGGGAAATATGGCTGTTATGAATTTGAAACTTGAAAACATTTTCTTAATAAAACATTTATTTAAATTATACAAAAATACATTTGTAAAAAATGTTTTGTCACATAAAAATGTAAAGTTTTAAATCATTTGATCACATACAAAAGTTGGTAGAAGGTTGTACATACCTTAAGTTATGTTGATGACGAAAACGAGTTTTCTCGATTAAAAACTTATTAGTCGTAGTTTTACGTAACGTGTGTTTGTATTTTGTGATTATCAAAACTAGTAGAGACCGATTAATGTAAATGACGTTTTTGATATTATTTGTATTAACATTATGTATATTTTAAAAAGTTAGAGCATCAACATGTGCGAAAGTAAGAAAAATAGTTAGCAGAAATTGTAAATATAACCGTGGCATATACCATGTATTGGATTCTTTGAGCGTGTTTCCTTATAATGTTATTGGGCCAAATGTTCTTTGATCACATGGGTTTACAAATAAATCAATTTCATTTTAAATTTTAGTTTACTGTATGGATATATAAGAATTTACCTGTGAAAATTATGATATAAATACAACTAATGCATGAGTTTTTCATTATGTATTAATATCAATTAATAATTTATAAAAATTTTATTTGATGAAAGATTTAACTTTATTTAACTAATATAGATGTTAATGTTGAAATTTTCTTTCTCTTAAAATTTTTTCATTAAAATTTTTATATAATTATCTCAAATTATATTCGTTTTTAAATTTCCTTTCTCTTATTACTTATCCAAATATATATAACTATACATGTCATCTTATTAAAACATACAAACAATCCTAATTTGGGTATGCAATGGCGGAACTAGAACATTTTTTTAAGAGGGCCGAATTTATTTTGGGGGGCTAAATCAAAGATTTGTTTGTAACCTCAATTGAATTACCCTTAAAACCTATAAAATTTACACTAGGTGTCGCAAATTTTGGAGGTGCCAAGACCCTCCCCTGCCCCTACATAGTTCCGCCAAGGGGTATGCATATATTTAATGTAAAATGATTCAAACGCAATAATTCGTGTTTTATTTTGAAGCTTGGTAGCATGAGCTTACTTTAACAAGTGGTCTTTTTAATTTGAGGCTTGTACATTTTCGTCCTGTTTATCCTTTTTTGTCTGAATCCATCTGTTTTGATTTGTTTTTATACGTTTTTATCCATTTTTGTATAATTTTATCTTTTATTGTATGTTTTCGACCATTTTTATATATTTTTGAACATTTTTATCCGTTTCCATCCGTTTAACCTTTTCGTCCATTTTTAACCCTTTACATTCGTTTTTATCGATTGTTCTCCGTACAAAAACGTATAAAAGTATACACTTGTCACCAATTAACGTATAAGAACGTATGAAAATATACACAAACATAGAAAGACGTAAAAATATTATGAAAACGTATAAAATAGTATAAAAACATAGTAATAAAGAATGTATAAAAACGTTGTAATTAGGTTTGACCATATGCTACATACGTCGTACATGTTTACGAACCATCATATTCCACAAACAATTTAGTTATAAAACTAATATGCCGTGTTGTATAGTCTAAAATCAATTTCAGAACAAATAAAAATTTACGAACCACTATATGATAGAATTTGTTCATGTGTATACATATATACAAGTGATAGCTTTTTCGTAAAAAATTATATTTTCAATGTTTGAATTTACAAAGTCAAGTGATAGTTTTTTTTTCCTAGATTTTGCATACACAATTTTATATGTAAAGAAAAAGTTTGACTGTTTATTTAGTGCATACGATTGGGCTGGGCTGAGGCTAGAGCTGGGGCTGAGATTTATATTATAAGTCAAAATTAAAATTTGTATTTTTATAAACTTGTTTGGCAAATAGGTTAGGGCTGGGGTTTATTATTGAAAAATTGCTAAAAAAGACATAATTAAATGAGTTTTTGTATATGTTAGATATTTTTGTGTATAAATAAGTAATTTATTCTTGAGAGAATTGCAAAAATCGTCCCTAAAGTTTGGCTAAATTGCACGTTTTGTCCCGGATGTTTGGAAAGTGCAAGGATCGTCCCTGTGGAGAAAACTTTGGTGCAAATATCGTCCCCACAGGGGAAACCTTTGGTGCAAGTATCATCCCTGTGGGGACGATATTTGCACCAAAGTTTTCTCCACAGGGACGATCCTTGCACTTTTCAAACATCCGAGACGAAACGTGCAATTTGGCCAAACTTTAGGGACGATTTTTGCAATTCTCTCTTTATTCTTCGAAAACCCCATGCTAATGTTTTTAGCCCCTTTTATGGGGCTAAAGTTTCTAGCCGACTTATTTTATAAGCCCTTTAATAAGTCTCTTGACAAACGAAACTTATTTTAATAACCGACTTATTATAAAAGCCCAAGCCTTTATAAGGCCCATATAAGCCTTCACCCAACACAGCCTTAGTGTCTATTTAGTAGTACCCTAGATAGTGTCCCGAACATTAATTCGAAAGTTTGAGACTATCATGGACGGCGTAGACTATTGCCTATTGGGTCTCTTTCTCATTATATACATTCTGACCCTCTACCCATCACATATTTGTTAGTATCTCTGTCCAATAATTATAATCCATTGCCGACTTTTTGAGTTTTCGTTTTGCAGCTTTGACCTTATATATTTTTATTTGTGTTATATAATACTTCATAAAAATAATACCAATGAAAAAATCATTTAAAACTCAATCCATTTATATATTTGCAACAAGTAATATATAATACAAATTAAAATATTTACGGTCCAAGTTGAAAACTAAGGAATTCAAAAATCAACAGTGGATTGTAATTATGAAATGGAGGGAGCATTTAACAATTTATTGGGATAACATTTTACTAATTAAGGGAGCATTTTTTATCACTATTATCCCAAGGTATGTCATTTCACTTTGGTTATGTAAACAGCTGGGTTGGATAATTGGTAAACTGGTAATAGTTAAACTGATAATAGTTATGTTTGGCATACGAGAATATGGAGAGATTATGCTTATTTTTTATAAAAATAAGTTATTTAAAAATAATTTTTGTTTGGCAGACAGAACCTATATGAGCTTATAAAAAAAATAATCTTCTGTAATCTCTGAAAATCAAAATGTTATTTTATGTAGCTTATAAAAATAATGTTTTTTTTGTTTTATAATCTCCATTTCTAGCACCATCTCCAGTTCTAGCAATAACTACTTTTGCCTAACATACCCTTAAGCTAGCCAAACGGGTCGGGTCGATTTTAACCAAAATTCATTTTGTTCTGTTAGGTACCCATATTGATTTCACACAAACAAGAATGAGATAGATATAAGGATTTGGGTGATTATATGAATAAGAGAATAATGAGAGCAAAAGTTTCCTTAAGATATCAAATAACCAACCAAATACAAATGAGTGCTTAAGGTCCTATTTATAGGAGGGAAGCTAGGGCAACACTCCTAGCTCCCATTATCCTTAATTTCGTGGGCTTCTATGGCCTTTTGGGCTTTCATAAGCCTTAAATATATGAGTGATAAATGAATATAAGTAACTAATAATAAAGCAACCTAACATTTATTACAAATGACCGAGACTTGATAAAATAGTAAAACTTTGATCCATAAAATCTCACCCTAAGGGTCGATCATCATGGTTGCTTGACGTCTTTGTCATTTCTTCATCTTTGACTTTCATAGCTTTAGAAGTCTTTCATAAATCATTAATCGTTCTTTGTTCTTTGTTCGTTGTTGTCGTGATAGCGATCAAGTTATGAAGTTGTCTGCCTTCGTCACTTCCGTGTCTGTGGTGGTAGTCCGCCATTCCAACATGCTCATATATCTTTGAATTCTGACTTATACATGCACGTTGTTCCCTTTCTTTCACTTTTTATCTTTAGTCTTTATACTTTGTAGATTCTTCCTTTTGGCACAGAATCTTTCTTTGAACTTTGTGTTGTGTTGATCATTGAGGGAGCTTTTGATGACTTCAAGATGCATGTATGAGCATGTAGAATCCATCGCCATGGAGATGATGTGTCCCTGCAGGTAAACAGTAAGCAATAAAACATCCGGTACTTAAAGATAAGGAATTAGAGATCGTCAACAGCATATTGTGAAGACTCCTTCTAACCCTTATCAAGCCCGTTCCTATGTCAGATACTCCCGAAGGAGCTTACGAGACCTACTAAGTAGCTCAATGACTGGGTGAGTCACTGGGGATTACTCCACGACTGTAGATCGCTAAGAAACCACCACAAACACTAAGCGTAACCCACAAGGAGTTACCGAAGTGACTTGCTGTCAGGCCTATTTGATGTTGACCCTCGCAGGATTTCCGTTCAATCATTGAGAAATACTTATGTAAATTGTAGGACCTTAAATCTATCAACTTTAACACAAATATAAGCACTAGATGAAGTAAAGATGGTGACTTGAATATTTGTATGTGTGGCGTTATTATCTAAAAGAGAGTAATAGATGAAGAGAATATTTTATTAAAAACATACACTATACACACACAAGCACACACCTCAAGTGAGCCTTTGAGGTGTTTAAATAGTTAGATACAAGAGATGCCTTAAAAGGCTTTCCATGGGCTTGGTCTTGGGCTTGGTTTCCTTTTACATATAAAGGCTTACATAACTTAACTCATGACATATCAGCTTACCAAGACCAAGGCCCATTTGACTATTTTAATAACATAAACTATGACACATTACAACGTTACAATAAATGAGAATGACCATCACTTTTTAATATAATTTTTAATGCTAACAATCTCCCCCTAAGGGGTGGTCATTCGAATAATGCTCCACGTGAGTGGGTCTTCCGTGTTCTTTGTCTTTAACTTTGTGTGTCGTTGCAGGATAGTCTTTAGTCTTTGTTCCTTCATGCTTTGTGATCTTTGATAACTGATTTTTCATCGTTCTTTGTTCCTTTGTGATGTGGAGTTATCTGCCTTTCGTCACTTCTGTGTCTGTCGTGGTTGTTCGCCATTCCAACATGCTCATACATCTTCAGTCTTTGTGATACATGCATTTGTAGTTCCCGTTCTTTCACACAGATCTTTGTCACTTTACTTCTGTAGACTCTTTCATATTGCGTAGAATCTTTCTTTGACCCTTTCTTTGCTTTGATCTTTGTGAGAACTTTCCTTTGACTTTGAGATGCATGTATGAGCATGTGGAATCCTTCGCCATGGAGATGATGTATAGCTGCATGAAAACAGTTAGCAATAAATCAACCGGTACTTACAGGTTCGAATTAGAGATTGTCAACAGCATAGTGTGTAGACTCCTTCTAACCCTTACCAAGGCCGTTCCCATGTCAGATACTCCCGAGAGAGAGTTTACAAGACCTACTTAGTAGCTCAATGACTGGGTGAGTCGCTGGGGATCACTCCACGACTGTAGACCGTTTAAAACCACCGCGAACACTAAGCGTAACCCATAAAGAATTACCGAAGTGACCTGCTGTCAGGGCTGTTTGATGTTGACCCTGGCAGGAGTTTCCATTCAATCATTGAGAAACACTTGTGTGAATTCTCTCATAAATGTTCTGGAAGATTGCTAAGATCTGCGTAGGACTCTAAAGTTTACATCTGGCGTCCTTAATGATGAACAACCAGTGTAGAAATATCATGTGTTCCTATGAGATCTTTTGATGAATCTCAGGGCTCTAGACTCGATAAGTGCACATTTGGTTTCCTATGCGGAGATTAGGGAGAGGTCTCCTGCTTCATTATCAACCATCTCTAAGAGACAGGTCGATAGATTACATCGGTTCCCCGTGAGAATGAAACAAGCTCTTTTAAAAGAACTTGAGTGGTTAAGAAGGTTTAGTGCAGTGCGTCACTGGGTCCATGACGTCTTTGTCTTCAATACTGGTGTCACCTTAGTAACAACCAGTAGCATATGAGTTGAACCCGGTGTCTGCCCTAAGGTTGAACATTTGGAGGGCTATTTCTTTTCACCCTTTATCATAACTTTTCTTTTTAATTCTTCAACCCCTTCTTTCTCCTTTCTCATTTTCTCCTTTTTTCAATCATACCTAAGGACTTCTAATTCTAATCTACTGGATTTGTCCTTGGGTAGATCCCTCCGGCTCTGGCGGATTATAGGATGGTTTTTCCTAACCTTAGTCACCTTATAACTCCATGACTATCCTATAATTGCCATGAAACCATTTATGAAAAATCTCTCAAAGTGTTTATGATAATAAAACACGTTGTTGACACTTCGAGAGTTTTGCATTTCTTTTGAAGGACTCCCCCTTCACATGTGCTCATGTATATTTTAAGAAATTTGCACATGCGGGAGAAGTTTGCACTAACATGACCGATTCGAGACACGCTTACATCACTAGTTAGACTAGCTTGAAATTATTACCCGTCCTGATCAAGTCCAAAGAAAGTCTCTCGATATGGTACATTCTACTCAGACAAGTCCTATTCGAGACACGCTTACATCACTAGTTAGACTAGCTTGAAATTTGTAGAAAACTAGAAGGGGGGTTGAATAGTTTTGCGTCTTTTTCGTTTCAATAAAATTTTGCTTTCAAGTAATTAATGGTAGTTTGTAAAAACCCTTTGAAGCTAAAGTATAGATACAAGTTAATTCACATATGTCACATAAATACTTCTTATTTAAAGTGTTAAATAGAAATTATAATTTCATATATCTCACTTAAATATAAGTTTGTATTTATATATGTATATGTGTTTTAATGATTGTATATACTTTAATTTACTAATGTATAATTTATGTTTTGAATGGAACCTAGTTTGATCTTTATGTGAAATCAATATATGCACAACACACAAGCAATTGTAACTATGAATGATATGCAAGTAAGTTATTAATCAAAGAGTGAGAGATGGAAAGATCAAACCGAGAGACAAAGGATTTATAGTGGTTCGGCTACAAGGACACCTTCCTTGCCCTACTCCACTCCCCGAGTCACCTACTCGAGAGTTTTCTTCACTAGATCAAAAACCTCCTTTATGGCGGAGAAAACCTTACACACCAATTAGCACACCACAACGATATCACACCACAATCACAACTTCAACACAACTTCTTCACACCAATCTTCTTCACACCTAACTTCTACACACCAATCTTCTATACTTAAAATTTCTTCACAACTTTCTACTTTGCTCCTAGCTTCTTCACAACTTAATACTTCCGAACTCTTTTTCTTCACGCCACTTGTTTCTTCACACCTTCACTACTAAGTCCTATCCACTACTCCAAGATATATACTACTTCACAACTTCTAGGTTTCAAGGTCTTTTTAACTTCAAAGCTTCAACTTCTTTGTCTTCACAACTATCTCCACTTCAATATGCTATTACGACTTATATCTTCTAACACAAATCCTATCCACCTCTACTTCTTCACTACTAATACTACTTCACACCTTCAATAGATCTCGATCCAATATCTAAATCTATCTAACCAATGTATACACAATGTTCACAAAGAAATAAATGATATACAAGATGAACTAAACAAACAACTTAGATAGCAAGATGATACTAAGTTGTAATACTCCTAGTAGAAGTATTCTTCTCTTTGCACTTGAGTGTTGAGGCTTGAATCACTTTGAAACAAAGATCAAAGTATATAAGATCAAAGGATTTTTAGAAGATGTAGAGGGATGCTTAGATCAGAAAGTTTTAGTGCAAAAAGGTGAGGAAAAAATCCAGGTTTAAGGTGGTATTTATAGGCAACAGATTCTGACAGAGGAGCGTGGCCGGTCCCCTTAAATCATGGCCAGCCCCCTTAAAATTAAGGGGACCGCCCTTTATAATTAAGGGGGCCGCCCAGCTGAAACGGCCAGAATCTTTGTCTTTTAGTGGGGAAAGTTTATTTGGTGAAAAACTAACTGATTTTAGTTAAAAATTTGAATTCATATATTTAGTATGAATAAAACATTTTTCTTTATTACCAAAAGTGTTTTTCAAAAATATATAATATGTTTATATAATTAAGTAAACTTTGTAATACTTAATTAAACTTTCCTTTGATCTTATAATGCTTTAATCACTATGTTTATTCATACCTTAAGTGATTAGATGGTGAAAGTGATTATTAACTACTAAATACTTGTTTACGTCATTATCTTTGATTTAATGTGTTTTCGTTTTGTGATCATCAAAACATAGAGATATCGAAAGATATGAATAATGTTTTTAGTCGTTTATTTATATCAACAAAATTATTACCCGTCCAGGACAAGTCTTTTTTATTACTGACATTTTAAGCTTCGTCAATTCATTGGTACTTATTGAGTCGAGCTCTTTCGAGATTCAGTCACAATCTTTAAACATCTTTGATCACATTTTAATCATGTCTTCTCCCCCTCAAAAATAGCATATTGTGATATTTTTGATATCAACTAAGTAAAAAGGCTTTTTGGAGAGAAAGACAGATTTCATTTTGCATGAATACGGAACATTTTTGTTTTTTTACTCCCCCTTAATGATAGCACATTTTTTGAAATCAATTAAGAGTTTTGAGGGAGTTATCTTGAGCACTCATTTGAAAGATTTTGAGAGATCTTTTGAACAATCTTGAAAAAGTGCTCAAGAATTCTTTTTGAAAACGAGTTTTTGTTAGAAGTCTTTTTTGTTTGTTTAGACTCGAACTTTTTGAAAAAGATTTCGTCATTGAACGTACGAGTCCTTGATTTGAAAATAATCAGAAGTCATCATTTTAGTCCGGGTCTCGTACTGAGGTATACGAAAGCCATCGTGAAGAAAGTTTTGAGAACCGACATGTTTTTAGAAAAACATATAAAGAACTCCCGTTCAAGCATCTATACATGTCCGTATCATTGTTGAATGACATTTCTAGAAACGTACAGAATATTGATTTATACGAGAGACATGTCGTGAGAAGAATATTTTTGTATTTTTTGATTTTATATTGTTTTTGTATGTTTTGAAATTTTATATTTTTTTATTTTGTTTTTGTTGGTTTTTCAAATTTTGTATTTTGTTTTTTTTTCAAAAAATATTTACAGCGAAGCGATTGTGAAAAATATTTTTCAAGAAGATTCGAGAAGACGATCTAGCTCCTCAGCAGTTAGGCTTCGCATGCCAATTCGTCGAAGTAAATAGTCAAACCTTTCTTTTGGAAGGGCTTTAGTAAATAGATCGGCGAGTTGGTAGTCAGCCTTAACGAAAAATAATTCAACAGTACCCTCTTCCACGTGTTCTTTGATGAAATGGTAGCGGACTTCGCCTTAGAGTGATGTACGGGATTGCACGAGATGGCTATGGCACTTTTTGAGTCACAATACATAGGTATTCTGTCAAAATTAAAGCCATAATCTGTGAGCTGTGTTCGCATCCAAAGAACTTGGCCACAACACGCAGATAGAGACACATACTCGGCTTCGGCGGTTGATAGTGTAGTACAATCCTGTTTCTTTGACGACCAGCTTACTAGCTTTTCACCCAAAAATTGTGCTCCACCTGATGTACTCTTTGCTGTAACTTGATCACCAGCATGGTCTGCATCTGAAAATGCTGTTAGATTAAACCCCGAATCCTTCGGATACCAAAGTCCCATGTTAATGGTGCTTCGTAGGTACCAAAAGATCCGTTTAACCTCTTTGAGGTGAAGTTCTGTAGGATTTGCCTGAAACCATGCTAACAAACAAACAGCAAATTGAATATCGGGTCGGCTAACAGTTAGGTACATGAGAGAACCAATCATGCTCCGATATTTCTTCGGATCGATAGGTTTTCCAAACAAATCAGCACCTATTTTTGGTGAAGTGACCATTGGTGTACCAACAGAATCACAATTTTCCATTCCATGTTTTTTCAAAATCTCTATTGTATATTTAGCTTGATTGATAAAAATACCACGAGGGGATTGATGTATTTGTAAACCAAGAAAGAATTTTAGTTCCCCCATCATGGACATTTCAAATTTGCTTTTCATGATATTTTCAAAATGTTTTGAATGGTTAGGATTGGTTGATCCAAAAATAATGTCGTCCACGTAAATTTGAACGATCAAAATGTCATCTTTGAATTTTTTGATAAACAAGGTGTCATCAACCGTTCCTTTTGTGAAATTGTTTTTGAGCAAGAAAGAGGATAGTTCGTCATACCATGCTCTTAGAGCTTGTTTTAAACCATAAATTGCTTTCTTTAGCTTGTATACGTAGTCTGGATGATCTTTGTCGATGAAACCCTCTGGCTGACTCACATACACTTCTTCTTTCAGAGTTCCATTTAAGAAAGCTGTCTTAATGTCCATCTGATAGACTGTGATGTTTTTGTGAGCTGCATAGGCTAAGAAAATCCGGACTGCTTCAAGTCTAGCTACAGGCACGAATGATTCTTCGAAATCTATCCCTTCTTCTTGTTGATAACCTTTAGCCACGAGACGAGCTTTGTTGCGAATAACAGTCATTTCCTCATCCAGTTTGTTCTTCCACAACCACTTGAGATCAAGAACACGTTTATCAAGTGGTCGTTCAACAAGTTCCCAACTATCATGTAACAGGTATTGAAGAAATTCCTCCTGCATCGCTTCAATCCAAGGGTTTTCTGCCATTGCTTCTCGAATGTTCTTTGGTTCTTTGAGGCTGATAGAGCAAATGTAGATGCACAATTTGAGATCGGTGTTAAGTTGTCTCCTTGTCTGAACTGGCTTTGAAGGTTCACCAATAATATGTTCTATTGGATGGTCTTTTGTCCATTGAAACGTAGAAGGGTACCTTGGGTGTAACGAATGTGTGTTAGATGGTTCTTTTAACCTTGAAGAAGATTCAGTAGAGTCTGTTGCAAACGGGTTTTCCAATACTTCTTCTTCTTCTTCTTCTTCTTCTTCTAACGCAACATCGTTTGAATTATTTGTAGGTTCTTCTTGAAAATTAGTGTTTTGATTTTGCTCATCAACTCTTGGTAGTTCAGTTTCAATTACTGGAGTTGCTTGAGTAGATGTAAATGATGTGGATGTAGTTGGTGCTTCAGCTTCGATTGTGGTAGATGCATCTTGTGATGGTGGTGGTTGATGGTTGTGAGCCGGTGCAGCGGAATGTTGTTGAGATGCATTAGTCGAAGTTCCACCATAGTATTCATCAAACATTAACTCGAAAAAATTTTCCAGTTCTTGTTCTGAAGGTTTATCCGTGTTTGTTGACTGAGCTCCTTGAGGCACGAGTCCTGAACTGATGTGTCCAGAAGTCTGCTGGTTTGGTGCGGGTCCTAATCCGTTTTGATTAGAAGCCATCGGATTAAGCGCGGGTTCTAGAGCGTATCTCTCAGAAGCCATTTGTGAAATCTTGTCAAACTTCATATTCATCATCTCCATTATCTTTTTCGTTCTTCTATTATACACCCTGAATACCCTCGAGTTTTCTGAATATCCAATAAAGATTCCAATATCACCCTTAGCTTTTAGCTTCCCTAGATCTTCTCTGTCATTCGTCGGATAGCACAAAGCGCCAAACACGTGAAGGTAAGAGATGTCAGGTTTACGGTTGTTCACTAGCTCATATGGGGTTTTATTGAATCTTGGATGGACTAGGGATCGGTTTGAGTAAAACAAGCAGTGGCTACAGCATCAGCCCATAAGAATAGAGGTGCACTAGAGAAAATCAGCATTGTGCGAGCAGCTTCCACAAGAGTTCTATTTCTTCTTTCAACTACCCCATTTTGCTGTGGAGTTCTAACAACTGATGTTTGGTGTGTGATTTCAACATCTTCAAGGTAAGTTCTTAACTCCTGGTTTGTAAATTATGTGCCATTGTCTGTTCTTATAATCCTTACTGGAGCTTGAAGTAGAACTTGAATACGCTTCAGAAAGGTGATGATGATGCCTGGTGCTTCGTCTTTTGATCTCAAAAACTTTACCCAAGTATATCTTGAATAATCATCAACAAAAACGAGAATATACTTCTTCCCATTAATGCTTTCAACTCTCATTGGGCCACATAAGTCCATGTGCAACATATGTAACCTTGCTTCCGAACTAGGTACGATTTTGGGTTTATATGATGCTCTTTTGCTTTTTCCTTGTTCGCATGATGGACATAGGTGTTCCTTGGTGTATTTGAACTTTGGAAGTCCGGTGACGATGTTGTCTTTGGCTAACTTGTTGATCGTGTCGAAATTGAGATGGGATAATCTTCTATGCCACAGCCATGACTTAGTTTTGGTTGCCCTTCTCATAAGACAAATTGGTGATGTAGAAGCCATTTGGTTGATGTCGATAGCATACAAGTTTGTACCACGATTACCAGTTAAGAGATCATCACCAACCAAATTTCTTATAAAAACCGTGTTTCTCCTGAATGCAACTTCTAAATCTGCATCACAAAATTGCCCGACTGAAAACAAATTGTGTCCCAACCCTTCGATGTAGTAAACTCGAGTGATTAAAAAATTCCCAAACCAAAGATCTCCATAACCCTGAATAGCTGCTACATGATCATTTCCAAATCGTACAGTTCCCATGAATTTCCAGACGAAATTGATCAGCAGCTTTAAATTCCCGGTCATGTGCTTGGAGCAACCCAAGTCGACGATCCAAAGACATATTTCGATAACCTGCCAAGAACAGAAGAGTTTGTATTTGGAAACCGTTTTGAATTTGGTTCCATGGGGTTAGGAGTAAAATATAAATCACACTCATAGACAGTTGCTACTTGTTTAGCTTGAGCTATTTCTAATCTGCCGTTCTGAAGAGTGAACTCTCTACCCGTTGGAATCCACATACAAAACTTAAGGTAGTTCCTAGGCATTCGACTAATAGTGGTAGTCCTAAATCGTGCAACTAATCGTTCTATAGATCTGGATCTAGCACTAGGTCTTTTTGGAACATTCTTCTGTTCAGGCGTAACATTCATATTCTTAGAAACACATTCATCATGAACATCATTAATTAAACATTTCTTGCATATTGAACAAACAGAGTCATTACATGCAATAGAAACAGTACTTTCGACATTACATTCAGATGAAACATGTCTCTTATTACAAAGCGATAAATTCCTAGGGTGTTCTTCTACATCTTCAACTTTATTCTTGCTACTACTCTTAGAAACAGGCGAGACTCTATTGTTCCTTGTATTGCTCCTAGGCTTTAGTCTGCTGCTCCTAGAGGTGCTTTCTAATCCTGTAGAAGGTAAGGCACACGCGTTAGGATTTATATTGTTGTCCTTTTTAGCATCACTAGACTCTATAGAATTATCCTTTTTGCACGCATTTGTCTTAGATGTGGTGGCAGACGCATTAGTGGGACTAATCCTAAAAAGGCCAGGTGCTATCACTTTAGGTTTATTGACAACCGCTTTTCCTTTATCAACAATCTTTACATTTTCACTTTTCTTTGGCAAGGGTGTTGTAGTGACTGGTTTTGTCAAATCCTTTTTCTCATCGACTTTTGGAGCAAACCGTGAAATTGACATTTTAGGTTTTTGAACCGTGTTTGAAACATTTGGTTTCTCCGAAGTCAATGGTTTTGCAAACTTAGTTTCCTCACCCTTTCCTTTTTGACTTTCAAGCTGAGCCCTCAAAAGATCATTTTGCTCTTTCATGTTCTTTAAGGCACGCTCATACGACAATTTGTCATACTTGCATTCTTCCTTTTTTCGATCAAGTTGTTTAAAATATGACACATTTTCTTTTACAAGCTTTATAAGAGCATTTTCATATTTTGAAACAAATGCGGAGGTCTCAGCTCTTAGTCTTTCATCGTCTTGAACAGAATAAGTTTGTAAAATGATGGACATAATGTCGGTGGTCATAATAGCTTCGAAGAGAGAATCATTTAGGTTTTCCAAAACATTCATGTTTTCCCGAGTATCATTAGCTTCGTTTACCAGGGATTTGTGGTCCTTGACAAAGTCGGCCGTTTCTTTTAAGAAAGCTTGTTCAAAATGGATTACCCTCGCACTGATATTATTCAGTGGGATAGTAATTTCGTTTTCAAAAACTTTTTTCTGCTCAATATGAAAACTGGAATGCCAGTTGTTAATATTGATTGTAGTTTTAGAAGCAACAATATTTTGAAGTTCTTGAATTCTCTTTTTAACGTCATCCAAAATGTCTCTAGCCTCACTTGTATTAAAAGTGTTGTTAGAAGACAGTTGTTCTATTTTTGAAAGAGATTTGGAAGCAATTACTTTCTTAGAAAACATTTTTGAGAATGGTCGTTTTATGGAAAATACAGATGGTTCTTTTTGTGGAACAAAAGTAACTCCCGAAAGTTTGTTCAATTTGTTGTAATCAATGGGTTTCAAATCCTTTTGTTTCATTTTTGCAATGCTCTCTTCGACATGTTCTATCGTTTGCACAGAATCCCGAACGACGGGAGGATCATGTTTGGTGTAAATCACATTACCATTATACAAAACATTCTGTTCTTGCTGAGCTTTCTTGAGATTACAAGGGGTGTTGTTACCAAGAGCCATTTTATGTTTCGTATGATAAATCGGATTAGTTTGATTTGAAATCATTTTCATTGTTTGACTTGACTGACCCGACTTAACCACTAATTCTTCTAGATGTGCAATCATGTGTTCTGACTCTACGATTTCGGCCAAAAGTTTGTCTTCTTTCTTTGCAAAGTCCTGTTTCAGCTCATCCCTTTCTTTTTCAAGATTGGTATAAGCTGATTTTTGTTTAGAAAGTTGGTTTTGCAAATCAGAAATTTCCGCGTTTAAAGCTTTTATCTTCTTGAAAGAATTAACGTCAAGTGTATCAAACTTGAGTTGCAATTGTTTTTCCCTTGAAACGGAATTTTGATAACCAGTTTCTAATTCAGACAATCTTTTGTTATGAAATTCAAAAGCTTTAACGTTTTCTTTGTAACTCTCAAGCTCAGCGGTCAATTTAACATTCGCGGCCTTAACATCGCGATTGACCTTTTTCACATTCTCAATTTCAATACTACAATTATTCAATAATGATTCAAACAAAGCACGTGTTTCCTCATCATTCTCAGCATGCTGTGAAACGAAGCCTCCATTATGATTCACATCAGGAGTTGCTGAAGGAGTATTGCTACTACTTGGCGTGTCCAGGTATGTATCATAAGTGGGTGCTTGCTTCTCAAAATGCTGTTCCTCATGAGGAGACATATCAAATATATCATTATTGTGACATTTGTTGAAATTTGATACCTCAGATGGTGCATTGGTATCATAAACAGGAAGTGTATCAGAATCCGTGTAATACTTAGCTTCTTGAAGATTCACCATGAATATGCAGTTCGCATCGATATCCTCTCTATCTTCCATGTCATCCATAAGAGCCATAAAATCATTCTCCTTTGCGTTCAACTGAAACCCTGCCTCATTCTTTTGTGCCAACAGTAATGCTTTCTGCAAGTACGATGTGTCTTTCTTGTTCGGCTTAGTAGGACAGTTCCTTGCCATATGACCTACACCCTGACAGTTGAAACACTTTACCAGATTACCCTGATTCACATTTCCCAAATTCCCAACTACTGGAGCTGCAACATTTCTATTCTGATTACCCATTGCCTGATTACCAACATTCTGACCCCTCTGATTTCCGACAAACTGACCCAACTGATTCCCTGCATACTGACCATGCTGATTCCCTGCATACTGACCTGCATTCTCCATATTCTTATTGCCCATATTAAATCCAGTAGCATATCCTTGTTGATTCCCATAAACTCTAACCATTTGGCCTCCGTTGCCCATATTGAAACTCGGCTGAGCAATTTGCTTGTTGCGAGTGTTTGATGAAATCCTTTGGTTGTTGTTTGTTGGTGTAGAATAATGTCCTTGGAATGCCTTTGACAGAAAAGCAAACGCTTGGGTCAATGCTGCAGTAGCTCCATCATTTTCAGTGAATTCTGGTTCATGGAATTGTTGGTATTGCTGTTGTAGAATAACATGTTGTTGTTGCTGTGGGTAGAACTGTTGTTGGTAGACCGGTGTTGGTTGTTGAATGTATGATGGTTGCATGTAGTTGTGAGTGGAAGATAATGATGGTTGTTATGTGTTCACTGGTAGCGGTGTTGGTGTAGTAGCAATTAATGCAAGAGGATCGTGATTCTTTGCCAATCTTTCTTTCCTTACTTCATTAGCCTCAGCTTGGTTTTGTTTCAAAAAGTCATAGAGTTGATCATAATTCACCTTATGTAAATCCTTTGTTAGATTGACAATTGTAACATAACGACCCCATTCTTCTGGAAGGTTATTGATGAATTTGATGTTTGTTGCAATTGTTCGAGGTGTCAACTTGTTTCTGATTAACTCATTCATCAAAGTGCAAAACCTTGTGTAGTAAGATTCAATCTGTTCACCTTTAGTGGATGTAAAGTTCTCCCATTCAGTAAGAAGTTTGTTCTCAACGTCTTGTTGTCCAATCTCTGTTCCATAACATAACCTTTTAACACGTTCCCACATAGCATAAGCAGTTTCACAGCTGTCGACCGCAGCAAAGATCTCCCGTGGTAATCCAAGTTGGATTAAATGCATTGCCATATCATCTGCGGCGATCTGCTTCTTGTCTTCCTCTGTGTAATCTACTTCTGTTTGTTCACGCATGAATGGTTGAGTAGGAGGTGTTGTATTTGGATTACCTTCAATTTGAACTTGTCTTGGCTTGAATGGACTATTTGTAATGGAGTTGATCATTAATTTACCATCAGGCTTTGTTTTGATGTAACGAAGCATGCGGCTTGTCCATGGGAGATATCCACCTTTTTCAAGCATTGGAGGTCGGTTTTCCGCACCGGCTGCATGAATATCTTGCCGAGTTGCCATTGATGAAGTGTAGATTGATAAAGTTGATTCTTGGATCGATTCAACGAAGTAGGAGTTGTGTTTAGTGTAAGTTGATGCAAGTTTTTATGATGAAAAATTTGATCTAAAACCTTAGAACCTCAATAACTTCTTCTCGGAGCATTTTTAGGCCTCGAAACTTGGGTTGATTTGACAGCTGATTCGTCGAAAACGGAGTTACGGTTCAAAAGTTATGGCCGTTTGAAGTTTGGTTGTCAAAGGTCAAAAACTTACGCGCAAAGCTTGATTTTACGCGTAAACCTTGAATAATCTTACGCGTAAGATGTTATGCGTAACCTTTAAGTTATGCGTAAGATCTAAAGTTATGTGTAAACAATATTGTTTATGCGTAGACTTTGATTTTACGCGTAAACTTAGAGTTTATGCGTAAACAAATTGATCTCTCAAACTTGTCCAAGCTTGAAAGATATCCTGTGTCGAAGTATTACACATAACTTATCCAAGTCAGGGAAGTACTGAGTAATCTCTGATCGTTGAAGAAAAATTATGCGTAGGACCTTGTGTGTATAAAACTTATGCGTAGAATCCAACTTAAGCGTAGAATGTAGCCTTATGCGTAGGAACAGACTTAAGCGTAGGATTTTAATCTTATGCGTAGACTTCCAACCTTTTGCGTAGAAAATCAATCTTATGTGTAGGAAAGTGAACTTATGCGTAAGAAGAGGGTTTTGACTAAACTTAAGCGTAAACAGTACTATAGACAGCTAAGAAATCGTACTATTCACCCAAGTTACGCGTAAGATGACCAAAAAACGTGAAAAATCCGATTTTTTCAACCAAAACCACTTTTTTCACTTGTTTCTATTGATCAAATCTTTTCCAAAACACTTAGAATCACTAAAACTTCAATAAAAACAACAACTTTAACACCAAAACTTGTAAAAATCAAAACTTTTTGAAGAAAAAGTTCACAAAATGAATGAAAAGTGTAACTTTTTAACAAAAATCTTGATAAAAACACTCCTAAATCATTGTGAGGCGATTGATACCACTTGTAGGACCTTAAATCTATCAACTTTAACACAAATATAAGCACTAGACGAAGTAAAGATGGTGACTTGAATATTTGTATGTGTGGCGTTATTATCTAAAAGAGAGTAATAGATGAAGAGAATATTTTATTAAAAACACACACAATACACACACAAGCACACACCTCAAGTGAGCCTTTGAGGTGTTTAAATAGTTAGATACAAGAGATGCCTTAAAAGGCTTTCCATGGGCTTGGTCTTGGGCTTGGTTTCCTTTTACATATAAAGGCTTACATAACTTAACTCATGACATATTAGCTTACCAAGACCAAGGCCCATTTGACTATTCTAATAACATAAACTACGACACATTACAACGTTACAATAAATGAGAATGACCATCACTTTTTAATATAATTTTTAATGCTAACATAAATTCTCTCATAAACGTTCTCGGCAGATTGCTAAGATCTGCGAAGGACTCGATAATTTACAGCTGGTGTTCAATGATGTAGAACACTAGTTGTAGAAATACTTAGTGTTCCTAAGAGATCTTTGATGTATCTAATAGCTCTAGACTCGAAAAGTGCACACTTAGGTTTCCTATGCGGAGACTAGGGAGGGGTCTCCTGCTTCAATATCAACCATCTCTAAGAGATAAGTCAATAGATTACACCGGCTCCCCGTGAGAATGAAACAAGCTCTTTTAAGAGAACTTGAGTGGCTAGAAGGTTTAGTGCATTGCGTCACTGGGTCCATGACGAATTTATCTTTAATACCGGCGTCGCCTTAGCAACAACCAGTAGCATACGAATTGAACCCGGTGTCTGCCCTAAGGTTGAACATATGGAGGGCTATTTCTTTTTACCCTTTTATTTACTTTTCTTTTTAATTCTTCACCTCCTTCTTTCCCTTTCATTCTTTTCTCCTTTTTTTTTCATATCATACCTAAGGACTTCTAATTCTAACTATTGGTGATGTCCTTGGGTAGATCCCTCCGGCTCTGGCGGATCATAGGACGGTTTTTCCTATCTTAATCACCTTATAACTCCATGATTATCCGACAATAGCCAAGAAACCTTTGAAAATCTCTCAAAGTGTTTGTGATTATCAAATTTTTGTTAAACACTTTGAGAGTTTTGTGTTTACTTTTGAAGGGCTCCCCCTTCACAGCTGCTCATACGTATTTAATAAATTTGCACATGTGGGAGGAGCAAGCACTTTTTGAATTGATCCACTTTCAGTGAACCCGAGCGATTCGAGACACGCTTACATCACTAGTTAGACTAGCTTGAAATTATTACCCGGCCTGGTCAAGTCCACAGAGAGTTTCTCGAAATGGTACATTTCTACTAAGATGATTGGCTCCGAACGGTCAACCTAAATTGACCAGGGAATGGTCAACAAGGTCAAACAGCCTAAGTGTCAATAGTCCGCGGAATATAGTGGTTCCCCGGGTCGTTATGTCCCGACGAGGTGTGGATGGTTATTAAACGGATCTGTGATCGGGTGAATCTGGATGGGAAAGGGGTTTGAGTTTGATTAAACTAAGGAATATACGAAGAAATAGCTTAAATAAGCCATATGAACGGTTACGTGAAAATTAAATACTTAAAAACGTTTAATATCTAAAAACGCGTACGTTCACGTTTTAAATAATGTAAACGTACAAAATAAAACGTGAAAACTGAAATCTGAAAACCCCCAGGGGGTGAAAATGACTTTTTTACAAACTAAATGATAAAAGAAAATTTTTAGAAAAAGAAAATTAATTTTTACACTATTTAATTATTTATTATTAATTAAATACTATTTAATATTAATTGTTAATATTTAAATAACTTAAATACAATATAATATTAATTAAATACTAGAAAAATGAAAATAAAATTTCTAAAATTATAAAATAACTAAAAATAAGTTTTAAAATTAAAAATATGTATTTTTGTCTTTTTGTGATTTTTCTATTAATTAATTACTAATTAAATATTAATTACCTAATTAAATTATTTTAAATTAAAAAAATAGCAAATTAACAGTAAAAATTCTAGAAAAATTCCTAAAATTATATTATATTATATAAAAGCTAGGAAAAATATAAAAACTAGGTCTTGCTTAATAAAAACTAATTATGCTATTTAAAACTTAATTATTGATTAATTATTAATAAAACTAATATTAATTCTAATTAATACTAAATGACAAAACAAAAATCTGAGAAATTTACTAAAATTAATTTAATATAAAAGGTAATTAAGAAAAATATAAAAATACCAAGTACTTAATAAAAATCTAAAAATGAAAATTAAAATTTAAATTACATTAAATAGAAACTATCACTTATTATTAAATTAGTTTTTCTTGATTTTTCTTTTTGAAAACTATTTTATACCTAAAAACAACTAACTTTTGTAAAAACAACTTTTTTATAAATTGAAAATAAGCACTGTGGAAAGCAATAAGCCAAACAGTTGACTTATGTTGACCAAAGCTAGAAAATAGCTTGAATGACCAAGAGTGGGGCCCACAATGGATGATTCTGATCTAAATAAGTTATTGGAACTTGATTAAGTAAGAAAATGCAAGTGGGGTCCACATATTAAGCAAATAAGCCAACAGTAAGCACTTGCCCACTTTGTGACTTAACTGAAAATGGGACAGAGTTGGGGGGTAATTCCAAGCGGGTCCCAGGGGTCTTGGGGTCAAACAAAAGGTCAAAGCATGAAGCCTACCAGGGGGGGCTTGAATGAACCTAAGTGGGTGGCTTGTGGACCACTGTAAAGGCCAGAAACCACCACCAAAGTGGTGGTGATGGTTGTGATGTCTGTGCAGCAGGGCAGGGGTCTCCCCTGCAACCTACTTTGGGGGGTTGTGGGGCCCCGGAAAAAAATCACAAAAATGAAAGGATGATGGGACAATGGAGTTGAGGTGTTGGACTACACATCCTAAAAAGATCAAGGGTTGAATCCAACTACAAAATTCAAAGTAAATCCTTGAAATTTTAGGTTTTCAGAACAAACTAACTTTTGACTTTTCAAGTTTTTAAGCTAAATTGACTTTTGTTGATTTCTAATTATCTGAGCTAACTTAATATTTTATAACAAGCTACTATGAGACCAAATTAATAAATAACAACAACTTTTAAAAGGAAATGATGGGATTTGGAAGCCTAAGATCCAACAGTTAACTTGAAATGCAAGATAGGTGATGATTTTGACTTTTACATGAAAAGGTACTGGATTTTATTGCACAACTAAACTATTAGAACCTAGTTAGACTAGTTTCAACAATAATCAACAACAAACACAGCCTTAGAGTCCCAAAACTCAGCAGTGCCAAACACTCCCTTAATCCAATCCCAATACTACAACTATGGAATTTAAAACTAATTCTACTAATTTTAGGCTATAACTAGATTAAGTATGCTAAATGAAAACTGAATGATCACCAATTTACCAAAGATAATAGTAACAACAAGAATATGCAAAATTCAAATTTGAGACTTACACACTGTCTCATGGAGTAGGGCAGTGAACCAAAGATCAAGGGTCATCACCTACACTCCCCATGGAGTTCTAAGCCCATAACAATCCACATAAGCCCTGCTCCTCTATTCCTTCATCTTCTTTCATGAAACTTTGATTTTTCAATATTTTTCCTGATTTTTGCTATTTTACTGAGAATTGATTTACAAGTGGTTTTCAAACTTTGGAAACTTAGAAAAAAAACTTATCAATGATTAAAGTGAGCTCAGAGAATTAACAAACAACACCTCACAACAACTCTAAACTCAATTAAGATTTTCAAGCACAAGATTTTATAAACTGAAATTTGAAAGGGAACTTGAAATTATAATTAAAGTAAGTTAATATTACATTTAAGATACTGATTACAACTTTTTTAATCTAAAAATTACAAGTAAAAACTGAGAATACACTAAGTCGACTACCTACATTACACTACTTCTACATCTACACTAATTGCCCTTTTCTCTTTACTTTTGCTTCACTTAAATAAGTCCCTGAGTCCATCTTTGACTTTCCCACCACACTTTTGAGCCCTAGGATCCTTAGAAATCAATCATGGCCGTTGGTTGAATTTTGGCGCCAAAAGTATAAAACGGCAATATTTGGTGGGACGGGTGAGAGCATTAAATGAAGAGGAGAGGGGTTGGTTTGGTAGTTGGATACATTTATTGTGGAAGGTTTGTTTGGTGAAAAGGTGGATGGGGGGAAGACATCATTCCTAGTTTTGGGGGGAAAGTGAGGTTGGGGGTGAGGGTTGACTATGGTGTTTGACCGAGTGTAATATTTGAAACGGGTGGGCTTTGGGCTGGTAGTATGGGCCTGGGGGTAGTAATGGATCAGGAAGTGAGGTGGATTGGGTTTGGAATTGGATTTGGGCAATAATAATTAAAAGGGTCCGTTTGTTTGTAACTTTAAATACCACAAGGACCAAAGTTGTAATAATTTGAAAATCAAGGACCTGAAATGCAACTTTCCACAAATAGGGACCAACTTTGCCAAAGTGAATAACACAAGGACCAAAGTTGCAATTTTCCAAAATTAAAAATCCCAGGGACCTTTTATGTCAATTTTCAAACTTCAAGGACTAAACATGTAATTTTCTCAAAATTTTCACCCAAGTGTTATTTTTGATAACTTTTTATTTTAAAAGGACTTGGGTTGACTTTTCTTGCAAATTAAATGCTCAGGGACTAGTTTTGTCAATTTTTGAAACTTGGGGGACTGAAACTGCCAATTTTGCAAACTTTGTACGTTTTTCATTTGTTTTTACTCATTTTGCATCTAAAACATATAAAACACAATTTTGAAATATTTTCAGTATTTTGATGCATTTCTGAGTATTTTTGTATGTTTTGCAGTTCAGATTTGACCAACAATGATGAGTGTTTGAGCACTCATCAATCCCCTACACTAAACTATTGCTAGTCCCTAGCAATAACTGTTTTGAAAATTGAATGGATTTTAAACTCTTTACCAAAAGCCATCACTTCTGGAGTAGCCAGATGTATCGATTCAAGTAAGAACTATGGTCCACCTGATAACTATGTGATTTTGAGCAAACCACTAGCTGTCAACGGATTTGATTAGTCTTTACCAAAAGCCGTTTGCTTCTGGACTAGCCAACTCTTGAAGGACAAAGTCAACATCTTGGTGAGCTGATTACCAATTGTGGATTTTCCACTGCCTTTACCACAAGCCATAATCTTGCGGGCTAGCCAACTCATTCGCTTTTTAGGATATGGCGAGTTGACGTACCATACAATTTTGGGCAAATTGCAAGCCATAAACGGATTTGATATATCTTTACCAAGAGCCGTTTGCTCCTAGATTAGCCAATCCTTTTGTCGGTTAGACAAGGCGGACTGATAACCACAAAAATTTTGAAGCACCAGTGAAAAATTTTTGAAATTTTGGCTAAAACGGGGGTACTAGATAGTAAAATGTGACAAAATTCGCTAGAATACCCCCCACACTTAGGATGAATATTGTCCTCAATATTCAAAGTCCCGGCTATTATGCCGACTCTTTGAACGTAAAAGGGCAACATTACAAGCTAAATGTGGAAAACACCATTTTGTATTTTCACTTCATAAGTAACCACTGTAGGGGTAACTCCCCCACACTTAGGGTGAAAACCCTATAAGCATGCTACTGTTTTTGTTTACCGAGTTGCTAGCTTGACTCGACCCCGAATTCATTTGTCCTTGGGGAAGCATGATGTGGAAAAGACAATCTCAATCGGATTTTTATTCAAGATGTTTGGACAAACATTTGAAGCACGTGAAAGTTCCACACCGATGAGATAAGTATCTGGCTCAAGATAATGATACATGAAAAAACCGGGGTCGAAGATGGTGTCCTCATTCCCGAAGGAGTGAAGAAGAGAGGAAGGTACCTCGAGAGCAGGCTCATTAGCCTGAGTTTGGATTTCAAGGGTTAAGGTCAAAAACATCCCGGGAGGGTGGGTGGGAATTTGCAAATTCTCATGATTGAGTGTATCTCCCCCCGGGCTATCATACTCCGGAGGAGTCATGATAAGATGATCAATGATGGGCTCAGAAGGAATTTCATCAACATCACTGTTGTCTCCATAAGATAAAGAATTTTCATCAGTGTTTGAATCACTAAGCCCGATGTTGAGATAGGAATTGAGTGATGGATCATCATTCAATAAGCTTTCAAGGAAAAGAATATCCCCCTCAGAATCAAGATAGTTATCATCAACTTCATACGAAGTTGAACTATCTAGGGTAAGGAATGCTTCGACTTCTTCTAGATCATCTTTGAGGTCAAAGATATAATCATCACATCCCGATGGAAGTGGACTGGTATGAGTGAGTTCATCGGCGAACTCCTCGAGAAGAAAGTCAACATTAGAATGGGGAAGGGATGCATCAACATACTCAATGTCTCCATAAGATAAACATTCATCACTGGAATCAGAGACAGTCTTAATTTGATCATTTGGATTATCAGTGGGAGAAGGTATATCACACACTTGATCAAAAGTTCCCTGTGACTCTCTCGGGATTGGGACAAGGATCTCAACACTAGACTTTATTAATTCGTCCGATTCATTATTAGGAACAGTGCTAAGATGCTCATCCCCCATGTTTAGAGAGTGAGTGTGAACTTCGGGTGTGATAACAACAGACTGAGGGAGATGAGAGGAGCTAGCATTCATGGATTGTACGAGTTCCATTTGATCTTCTGCTAGTAATTTCTCCGTCTCATTCTTTTCTCCCTGATTTTCAATGGGAGGAATCACAAATGATGAATCTGACGAACCCTTATAAAAGTGAAGGATATCAAGGGTGTCTTCATTATCACTATCATCATCACAGTCTAGAAGAGTTGCTTTACGAAATTTGGCACGTGTTATAGCCGCTTGTTCTAAGACTAGCAATTCTTCCATGCTCAATTCGTTTCTAGCATCTCGTTCTTCAGCAAGTAATTCTGCCATAGATTTCTCACGAGAGTCTCGAAATGATGTAGTAACCAACTCCTCCTTAAGTTCTTTCAATATATCAAGAGCCTTTATTAAAAGGTCTTGCTCAGTCTCATGAGGAGTTGTGTGAATTATATGGTAATGTGGAGGTGGGTCTGAAAACGAATAGTCGTAATTGTTACAAGGAAATGGATTCCTTGTTTGACAATCCGAGCTAGAGTGTGGACCTCCACAGTAATCACAACCGTGAAACTGATGTGGCTGTGGGTTGTATGTGCTTGAGTTATAATTATTATCAGGAAACTGCTCATAGACAAGCGTATTCCCCGATTGACAATCAGAAGTGTAATGTGAACCACCACAGTACTCACAACAGTAAAACTGTTGAGTCTCATGGTGTGGTAACTGATGGAATGAATCAGTTGTGTCATGGTAGGAATAGGGATTCTGGTTATAGACATACCCGTTTCCTGACTCTACCATGCCACAGCTGGGGCAATTGCCACCATTATAAGGATTACCACACCAATGACAAATAAGAAGGTGTGGATGAGACATATAAAGAATCAAAAGGTTAGGGAGGGTAAGGAACGAAGAATCAAAGATGTGAGAGGGTAAAGGTGAATATTTTTGGGTTTTTGGCAAGACATTTTGTACAAATGAGAAAGAAAATCTTTTTGTGTTTTTGTGTTCGTTGAAAACTGATTTTAAAATGTCTTCGTGAATAGTTTTGTTTTTATAGGATAATAATAAGATAATATGTACAAGGATGGGAAAATTACAAAGGATTGAATTCCAACAACACTAATCAGCAAACCGTTTTTTAGAGAAACGCGCACAACCTCCCCGGCAGCAGCGCCAAAATTTGATTGGCTCCGAACGGCCAACCTAAATTGACCAGGGAATGGTCAACAACGTCAAACAGCCTAAGTGTCAATACTCCGCGGAATATAGTGGTTCCCCGGGTCGTTAAGTCCCAACGAGGTGTGGATGGTTATTAAACGGATCTGTGATCGGGTGAATCTGGATGGGAAAGGGGTTTGAGTTTGATTAAACTAAGGAATATATGAAGAAATAGCTTAAAGAAGCTATATGAACGGTTACGTGAAAGTTAAATACTTAAAAACGTTTAATATCTAAAAACGCGTACGTTCACGTTTTAAATAACATAAACGTACAAAATAAAACGTGAAAACTGAAATCTGAAAACCCCCAGGGGGTGAAAATGACTTTTTCACAAACTAAATGATAAAAGGAAATTTTTAGAAAAAGAAAATTAATTTTTACTCTATTTAATTATTTATTATTAATTAAATACTATTTAATATTAATTATTAATATATAACAACTTAAATACAATATAATATTAATTAAATACTAGAAAAATGAAAATAAAATTTCTAAAATTATAAAATAACTAAAAGTAAGTTTTAAAATTAAAAATATGTATTTTTGTCTTTTTGTGATTTTTCTATTAATTAATTACTAATTAAATATTAATTACCTAATTAAACTATTTTAAATTATAAAAAATAGCAAATGAACAGTAAAAATTCTAGAAAAATTCCAAAAATTATATTATATTATATAAAAGCTAGGAAAAATATAAAAACTAAGTCTTACTCCATAAAAACTAATTATGCTATTTAAACCTTAATTATTGATTAATTATTAATAAAACTAATATTAATTCTAATTAATACTAAATGACAAAATAAAAATATGTGAAATTTAATAAAATTACTTTAATATAAAAGGTAATTAAGAAAAATATAAAAATACCAAGTACTTAATAAAAATCTAAAAATGAAAATTAAAATTTAAATTACATTAAATAGAAACTATCACTTATTATTAAATTACTTTTTCTTGATTTTTCTTTTTGAAAACTATTTTATACCAAAAAACCACTAAATTTTGTAAAAAAAACTTTTTCATAAATTGAAAATAAGCACTATGGAAAGCAATAAGCCAAACAGTTGACTTATGTTGACCAGAGCTAGAAAATAGCTTGAATGACCGAGAGTGGGGCCCACAATGGATGATTATGATCTAAATAAGTTATTGGAACTTGATTAAGCTAGAAAATTCAAGTGGGGTCCACAGACTAAGCAAATAAGCAAACAATAAGCACTTGGCCACTTTGTGACTTAACTGAAAATGGGACAGAGTTGGGGGGTAATTCCAAGTAGGTCCCAAGGGTCTTGGGGTCAAACAAAAGGTCAAAGCATGAAGCCTACCAGGGGGGGTTGAATGAACCTAAGTGGGTGGCTTGTGGACCACTGTAGAGGCCAGAAACCACCACCAAAGTGGTGGTGATATTTGTGATGTCTGTGCAGTAGGGCAGGGGTCTCCCCTGCAGCCTACTTTGGGGGGTTGTGGGGCCCAGGAAAAAAATCACAAAAATGAAAGGATGATGGGACAATGGAGTTGAGGTGTTGGACTACACAACCTAAAAAGATCAAGGGTTGAATCAACCTACAAAATTCACAATAAATCCTTGAAATTTTAGGTTTTCAGAACAAACTAACTTTTGACTTTTCAAGTTTTTAAGCTAAATTGACTTTTGTTGATTTCTGATTATCTAAGCTAACTTAATATGTTATAACAAGCTACTATGAGACCAAATTAATAAATAACAACAACTTTTAAAAGGAAATGATGGGATTTGGAAGCCTAAGATCCAACAGTTAACTTGAAATGCAAGATAGGTGATGATTTTGACTTTTACATGAAAAGGTACTGGATTTTATTGCACAACTAAACTATTAGAACCTAGTTAGACTAGTTTCAACAATAATCAACAACAAACACAGCCTTTGAGTCCCAAAACTCAGCAGTGCCAAACACTCCCTTAATCCTATCCCAATACTACAACTATGGAATCTAAAACTAATTCTACTAATTTTAGGCTGTAACTAGATTAATTATGCTAAATGAAAACTGAATGATCACCAATTTTCCAAAGATAACAGTAACAACAAGAATATGCAAAATTCAAATTTGAGATTTACAAACTGTCTCATGGAGTAGGGCAGTGATTCACTGAACCAAGGATCAAGGGTCATCACCTACACTCCCCATGGAGTTCTGAGCCCATAACAATCCACATTAGCCCTGCTCCTCTATTCCTTCATCTTCTTTCATGAAACTTTGATTTTTCAATATTTTTCCTGATTTTTGCTATTTTACTGAGAATTGATTTACAAGTGGTTTTCAAACTTTGGAAACTTAGAAAAAATCTTATCAATGATAAAAGTAAGCTCAGAGAATTAACAGACAACACCTCACAACAACTTTAAATTCAATTAAGATTTTCAAGCACAAGATTTTATAAACTGTAATTTGAAAGGGAACTTGAAATTATAATTAAAGTAAGTTAATATTATATTTAAGATACTGATTACAACTTTTTTAATCTAAAAATTACAAGTAAAAATTGGGAATACACTAAGTCGACTACCTACATTACACTACTTCTACATCTACACTAACTGCCCTTTTCTCTTTACTTTTGCTTCACTTAAATAAGTCCCTGAGTCCATCTTTGACTTTCCCACCACACTTTTGAGCCCTAGGATCCTTAGAAATCAATAATGGCCGTTGGTTGCATTTTGGCGATCAATAATGGCCGTTGGTTGCATTTTGGCGCCAAAAGTATAAAACGGCAATATTTGGTGGGACGGGTGAGAGCATTAAATGGAGAGGAGGGGGGTTGGTTTGGTAGTTGGATACATTTATTGTGGAAGGTTTGTTTGGTGAAAAGGTGGAGGGGGGGAAGACATCATTCCTGGTTTTGGGGGGAAAGTGAGGTTGGGGGTGAGGGTTGACTGTGGTGTTTGACCGAGTGTAATATTTGAAAGGGGTGGGCTTTGGGCTGGTGGTATGGGCCTGGGGGTAGTAATGGATCAGGAAGTGAGGTGGATTGGGTTTGGAATTGGATTTGGGCAATAATAATTAAAAGGGTCCGTTTGTTTGTAACTTTAAAATACAATAAGGACCAAAGTTGTAATAATTGAAAATCAAGGACCTGAAATGCAACTTTCCACAAATAGGGACCAACTTTGCCAAAGTGAATAACAAAGGACCAAAGTTGCAATTTTCCAAAATTAGAAATCCCAGGGACCTTTTATGTCATTTTTCAAACTTCGGGGACTAAACATGTAATTTTCTCAAAATTTTCACCCAAGTGTTATTTTTGATAACTTTTTATTTTAAAAGGACTTGGGTTGACTTTTCTTGCAAATTAAATGCTCAGGGACTAGTTTTGTCAATTTTTGAAACTTGGGGGACTGAAACTGCCAATTTTGCAAACTTTATACATTTTTCATTTGTTTTTACTCATTTTGCATCTAAAACATATAAAACACAATTTTGAAATATTTTCAGTATTTTGATGCAATTCTGAGTATTTTTGTATGTTTTGCAGTTCAGATTTGACCAAAAATGATGAGTGTTTGAGCACTCATCATAAGACGAATCCTTTTCAAGACACGCTTACGTGGCTAGTTAAAGAGTTCTATTATCAACTTTTAGGTGACAACTAGCTCTAGTAAGTAACTTGATGTTATTACCCGTCGAGGATAAGTCTTTTCGAGATTACTAACTTTTATGTTTCGTCAATTCTTGGGTGAATCTGAGTCTAGCTCGCATGAGATTTGACTTTTAAGCAACATTGAGCTTTCATATTTTAATCACTTTCGCTTTTTCTCCCCCCTCATAAATAGCATATACGATGATAATTTTGACAATATTTTTTTATTAAAATATGCCTTTTGAGTCTTATGGGGAGATATCAACAAGAACATTTGACTTCAAGAACGATGATTTTGTTTCAAGTGCTCCCCCTCAACAAGTGAATTCTTATTGAGGTGAAATACTTGACTTTTGAGCAGAATTATGAAAAATCAGAAAATGTTTGATTAATTCTACTCAAAAGTAAGAAGCCTTCGCACCTTATAAGAGGATTGAGGCACTGATGCGTACCTCAGGGTCCTTTCATTACAATAACGGGTTGTGCACTGTTATGTGTGCACAAGCCATAGTGATAACAATTCAATCAAATGAAACAATTAATATTGAAAAGTTAATACCCATGTTTAAGCTTCATCAGTGAGTGGAGCATCAAAGTCAGTGAACTGTGGTTCTGGTCTTTTGAAGAGGCTGATGGGAAATGAAGGTCTGACACCGATATAGCTTTCCAATCGTCTGATCTGTTCCCGGCGAAATAACCTTTCTTCAATCTTATGGACAAAGTTAAGAACTTGTCTTCTGGAGCTGGATTTCCACCTTGGAGCTTCACCTTTTGCTATCTTTCTGCGATCATCATTCAACCTTTTGACTAACCCATCACGAACGGTTTTAAGCGTAACATCACAGACCCTATGTATCTCATCGAGCCTCATGAAGCTTTGTAGCTTTTTGCTGTTGATGTAGGTGAAACCAAATGAAGGTTTTTGGATGAGAGTATACTGTGACGTTTGATAGATTCCTTCAAATGTGAATTATGGCTTAGTCAAATTGATCTTCTGTTGGTAACTTTCCACTCCAAGCTGAAGATCTTCCACTCTTTCTTGAACTATCAATCGTCGGATGAATAGAAGTAGAGATGCCATGAAGTTGTATTGAGTTTCTCTATCGAATCCACGCATTCTTCCTTGAATTTTTTCTAGATACATGTCTTCAATGTCATTTAGATAAAGGTCAGGAAAGTCTGCTTTGGAAAATTTGTACTTCTTTTCATCTTGTCTTTTAACTACAATCTCATTCATGAACATGTAGTTAAACCATTTCGACTCTTGAATCTCCAAGATAGCAATGATCTTAGATTTATGCTTCACATTCTCCAATGATTTTTCGTCTAATCTGTGAGTATAACCGAGACGACGACATTCTGGCCAGTGCTGAATCCCGTGTAGAGCATCTCTGTCGTAGGCTACGACAGAGTCGCTGAATACTGGAGTAGATTCTTCAATTGCAGGAACTTCGTATCTTGCGGCTGGTACTGAGATAGTTAATGAGGAAGCATATTTCTTCTTAGATTTCTCTTGGGTGAGTTGGAGGTTACGAAGATCTTTGTTGTAGAAGAAGCTGTAAGGTAACTTTGGTTTTTCGGGAAATCCTTTCAGAGGTAGTGATTTAGTCCAATCGGTGAAGTAAGGCTTTTCGTAGTTTTTGGAATTGATGTCGATATTTACTTCAGGGTTTAGCCAGTCAAACTTGGGAGACATTGCACTAGCTATATTCTGCATGTGAAATTCGTATTCCATCTTGTTTCCAGATCTGGATCTTAGGAATTCCTATGCATCCTGATTGATTCTTCTGAGCTCCACCTTCGTAAGTTTCTCAATCTGAAGATCCTTCATTACAACCTGAGTAAATTGTAGTGTGTTACCTGGAAGAGGTTCTTCATCTTCGAGAGGAGGTTGAGCTTTGACCAATTCTGTCAACCAATCATTCTCAGGTGTGTCATCATTGTCGAGCCATGAATGACGTCTTCTTTTCTTTGATTTCTTAGACTTGGATATAACATCCTCGTCTTTAGCCTTTGATGGTGACGATGGTCCAGGTTGAGAATCGGGAATAGGGGAGGCACGGTAATCGGTATCGGGTTGGCCTTCATAGTCATCAGTTGGGGGCATAAGAGTTTCTTCCTTATCTGTTGGACCTTGACCAGTAGCTGAAGTGTGTTGTTGATTTCCAGGAGGAGTAGAATCCTTTTGTGGTTGTTGAGAAGATGATGGACCGGTTCCACACTTATGTTTCTTACCTTTTGAGTTCGGGTCTGGGTCGTCATCTTTCCTTGACCTCTTCAGGGTTCCAGCAGCATCTTGACACGACTCTTTAGACAAGTTGGCGGAAATGGCATCGACAAGAGCTTTTTCTTCAGGTGTCTGTATGGTTTTGTAGGCAACTTTGTCGTAGAGTTGAGCAAGCAGGTCATCGAAAGATAGTTCAGGAATGGTTGGAGCAGCTGCAGAAGCTTTTGCAGTGTGAAGCGTGAATGGTGTGGCTGATAACATTTTCTTTACAACACTTCTAATTTTGTGCTCCAAGTTGTCCCTGATTGGTGCAATAAGGTTTGTAACTTCAGGAGTGACAATTTCAACCAGATTGTCAGTAAGATAATCTAGTGTGAAAGTCCTGATTATTCCTGACAAGTCAGCTTTCATGAACTTATCGATCTGCTGCTTTCCTCCTGAAAGTCTTCAACTTGTTTAGCAAGACTGGTGACCATGGTTGTGAGAGTGTTGACTTGCTCCTGAAGATCCACTGGTTTAGTCGGTTCATTGATTGATTGTTGCTTTGATGCGGTTTCAGAAGGTGTAGGAGATGAATGCTCAGGTGATGATTCAGATGACGACTCGTTGTGAGAACTTGAAGAAGAAGCTGGAGTAGTCGGATCCTTTGGTGGAGAGTCTTGAGGAGGTGGAGGTTGCTGTGAAGAAGTCTGCTTAGAAAGTGATGATTGAAGGAATATGTTAGTGTCGAATGCTTCCTTTTCTTCATTTTCTTTTCTTCTACGTTCCTCTTCTTCCTGTGCAAGAATCTCTGGAATAGTGAAGTGGTCATATTCCAGATCCGTAGCAACGTTCTCCTGTTCGCCCACATTCTCATCTACATTTGCCGTCTCAGTCATAGTGATGTCTCCTGTATCATCTGTGTCTTTTACTTCGTCATCAGGTTGTGAAGCTGGTTCTAAAGTTGTGGACACAATGGGAGGAACCATGCTGCTTGTAGCTCCTTCATGTTCTGATTGATTGACAAGTGGTGGTGAAGGTTGAGACTGAAGTCGGCTGAGGAGTGCTGCTTCCCTCTGTTCTTTAAGAAATTGCTTTTCTTCAGCTCGTGTGTCGACAATTATACTTTTCAATTTGCGTTTGTCGACTAATTGTTCAACGATTGGTTCGTCTTCTTCATCATCATTTGGTTCATTTATCGTGTCTTTCTAGAATCTGCTTCAAAAGTTGCAAGACTTTGTTGTATAGCAATCTCCATTTCAGGAAATGCTTCTTCCGGTACTCTTACTCTTCGTTCAAAGTCTTCCTCTTCTTCTTCAGATTCTATGTGAAATTCAGAGTCGCTTTCAGAGGGTGGTGGTGTAGGTTCATCTTGAAGAGCGAACTTTGGTGTTACCTTCTTCTTTGGCTTGGTTGCAGGCTTAGGTTTGGGTGTAGGTTTAGGTTTGGTGGAAGTTTTGGTTTTGGAAGATGGTTTCGTCTTGGGAGTAGCCTTTGACTTTGTCTGCGGTGAGCCAGTGGTGCTTGTAGTACTCCCAGATTTCACACTTCCTTTACTGCGAGTCTGTATGGTAGCTTCTTTCTGTATCCCATTGTAAGCATCATCGTAGAATTTGTAGTTCAAACTTTTCTTGATATTGTCATCAACAAGGTATTCGGGAAGCCTCATTCCCTTTTGCTTGGTAGAGGAAGTGGTCATCTTGACAAAAGAGATGGAGAAGTCGTCCTCGAAGAGGTGTTTAGGCTCATTAGGGTCTCCCATTGTTTTGATAAATTCAGGTGTGTCTTTGCAGAAATATTCAATGAGAAGCTTTGTGAATCTTGTAAACGGGATCATAGTCTTTTCACGTCCGTTTTGGATGCTGTAGACTATATCGTTCATGATTGGAACTGCAAAGTCAATAGGTGACATGGTCATCATTCCCCAAAATGCTTGTAGATGCTCAAGTCTGGGATGTTCGTGACCACTTTTTCTTCCTGATATAGATCTTACAACTAATAGACAGAATGTTCTCCAGGGCTGAGGTATATTCTTTGCATTGAATCTGGAATGTTTAATCAGAGGTAAGTCATCATCAACATCGTATCCTAATTCAATAAAGAAATCCAGGAGATCCAGTTTAGGTAGTATTGGAGAAAATTCATTGTCAGGTTGAGGCAGAAGGAAGACTGTACGAAGGACATCGTGATCTACAGTGTAGACTTGTCGATCCTGCGTAACAGTGAAAGACTCATCATCTAAATTAACCTTAGCCGTAAGCCAGAACTGATGAAGGTAAAACACAGGAACTGAAGTAGATCTGTTGAGAAGATGCTTTCATGGATGTGCAAGTAGAATATCTTTGACAATCCTGCACGAGTTCTCAGGGATTCTCAATTTGTCGAAGTCAACTCGAGGATTGTTATTGCCAATCTTAACGTTGTAGTCAGCGGGAGTAATGTCATCCATGGTGAGTAGTGGTAGACTTTGTTCAGGGGCATTCTCGTTGTGTTCAACCATGTCGATCCGAAAAACATTATCATAAACCAAACATCCAGATTTGTTACGTGTTAGCACGATTGCAAAGTTTGATTATAGATAAGCATTTAGAATCATTTAAGCACGGATGGTTCAATTATTACATGTATAGTGATGAGTGACGTATACTTAGATAATTATGAAGTACTTATATGATCACACATGCACAAAAATCATCCAAGATACAAAAATAACATCACATGATACAACTAATAGATATCATAATCACAATATACATATTTTCGACATTACAAAGGTACAATTTTCTAGATATAATACATAAAGTCAATTATATCGCGAACACCTTAAGACATTACATGTTCTCGAAAAACAGTTACAAGTACCAAGATTTTTGAAAATCAGACAAAAAAGGAATATTTTCGCAAACATGCATAATGAGTGTTTTCGAAAATGTTTCCAAATGTGTTTTCGATAAAAGTTTATCGAGAACAGGCCAATTGAAGTATTTTTCGAGAATACTCATTATGAGTGATTGCGAAAAAATTGTCTTAAATTGTGATCTCGAAAATATGACCAAAGATGAAAAATTTCGCAGACACATAAAATAAATATTTTCGAAAAGATGACAAAGTGGGTATTTTCGAAAAAATACAACACTTTGAAATTTTTCAAAAATACTTGTTTTAACTGTGTTTTCGAAAATTTTCACTATGGCTGGTAATTGAGAAATCGTTTTCTCGAAAATTGTTATACAAGAATATCGAAATAATGCCAACGTATGTTTCTTTGTGATAATATGAAATCCAAGTGATGAAACCTGTTGTAAAGGATGATATGCAACAATTAGAATAATGGCATACACATGTGAACAATGATCTCAAAACTATGCAAGAACATGTTTTCGATAAAGTACAAAATCATGAATCCACAGAAGATTTCAAGTTCTATAGTATCACAAACATGCAGATGAAGCAATTAGGCACAAATATCAACTCATACAAGCAAGCACATGATATACCCAACATGAACGAGAAACCCTACTCATCGAGAATCAAGCACACATTGATATGGGTCAAATTAAAAGGCACAACAATGATTCTTACACTCATGGCAACAAATCCCACCAATAAAAACACTAAAACAAACAACAAAACCACAAAACCCAAATCGAAACTGAACCCTATATTTCGAATTTAGCACAAACATGATAGAAAGTAAGATTAAATGATATAGGAAGGTTAGAAACATGCAGTGTAACAAAACCCCTATCAAAATTTAACACCTTACACACGTTTTGAAAATTTCCGAAATTCTACAAACCCTAGGTTTTCAAATCGAAAAATCAAGATATCTAACCGTTAGTTTTGCGATTAAACGAAAACGATTGTTAGAAATCGACTAAAGATCACGTAGTAACTTACGGTTTGAAGATTGGTAGCTTGGATTTCTTGTTTGAATAAGAGCCGTTGATTTCAAAAGGGTTTAAGGTTTGAAAGAATTTTTGTGAGGTTTTAGAAGACGGGTTGTTTATTTTATGTTATTTTGAAAATTTTGAGATATATCACTTTTGGTCCCTTAACTACAAATACTGTAAAATGAGTCCTTAAGTTAGATACAAGTTGAGTATCAAAGATATACTACCTTACGACACCATTTTGAGAAAAGGAAACATGATATAAGATATCTATAAAATCTCAAAACAACGCATCTAAAGGTAATATGCAAGTATACCACTTTGAAAAACTATGAGAAAATTGTGAGCGTGTCTCCCCCTCAACACTTGTAAAAATAACAAGGTGTTGAAAGAAAGCGATATACATGCGGGTTTTTTTTTTTTTTTTTTTTTTTTAGAGTAAAATTGAAAAATATTTTTGTGTTTTTGAGGTTTATGAAAAATAAGAGAAAAATTATGTTACAAAGATAGTTTTAGTTTTGATGTTTGACATTTTAATTTTGTTTTAGAAACTTTTCCAGATCCTCTGGTGTCAAACATCGCATACCAATTTGGTGAACTAAACTTGCAAACCTTGATGAAGCTAAGGCTTTTGTAAGTAAGTCCGCCAATTGGTACTCAGTACCCATAAAATATAATTCAACTGTACCCTTCTCGACATGCTCCTTGATGAAATGATATCGGAGATCAATGTGTTTGGATTTGCAGTGATGAACTGTGTTGCAGGAGATTGCAATGGCACTTTTGGAATCGCAGTAAATCGGAATCTTATTGAATAGGTAGCCATAGTCTTTAAGTTGTGATCTCATCCAAATTACTTGAGCACAACAAGCAGACATAGCTACGTATTCAGATTCTGTAGATGACAGTGAAGCGCAGTCCTGCTTCTTTGATTGCCAAGATACAAGTTTATCTCCAAGAAACTGTAAGCCACCTGATGTACTTTTTCGCGTGTCTAAGCATCCTGCATGGTCAGCGTCTGAAAAAGCTATTAGTTCAAAACCAGAATCCTTCGGATACCAGATCCCCAAATTGATGGTTCCCTTTATGTATCGAAGGATTCTTTTAGCCTCATTGAGGTGTTTCTCAGTTAGTTTAGACTGATATCGAGAACACATATAGATAGCAAATACAATGTCAGGTCTACTAGATGTGAGATACATGAGGGACCCAATAATACTTCGGTATTTGGTAGGGTCAACAGGAGTCCCATGTATATCAGCATCTAGTTTTGTGGAATTGGCCATTGGTGTATTCATTGTATCATAGCTTTGCATTCCATGTTTCTTTAAAATCTCAAGAGGATATTTGGACTGATTTAGAAAAATTCCATGGGGTGATTGATGAACTTGTAGTCCTAGAAAGAATGTAAGTTCATCCATCATGGACATTTCGAAATTATCTGTCATTAATTTTGCAAAATCCATTGAGTAATTTTTGTTGGTTGAAGCAAAAATAATGTCATCGACATAAATTTAAACGATTAATAAGTCCATCCCGTATGTTTTTGTAAACAGTGTTGGATCCACCGAGCCTAGTGTAAAATCATTAGCCAACAGGAATTTAGAAAGCTTATCATACCACGCCCTGGGGGCTTGCTTGAGAACGTAGAGAGACTTCTTAAGCTTGTAGACATGATTGGGACGTTCTGGATCAACGAATCCTTCAGGTTGACTGACATAAACCACTTCACGGAGTTGACCGTTCAGAAAAGCCGTTTTCACGTCCATTTGGTAAACAATCATATTCTGATGAGCAGCAAATGCTAAGAATATCCGTGCAGCTTCAAGTCTAGCTACTAGAGCAAATGATTCTTCAAAATCAATTCCATCTTCTTGAGGGTATCCTTTTGCTACCAAGCGTGATTTGTTTCGTATGACAGTGCCTTCTGCATCCAGTTTGTTTTTCCAGATCCATTTTAATCCGATGACAGTAATACCTTCTGGTTTTTCAACCATTTCCCAGACTTCTAATCTTTGAAAGGATTCGAATTCTTCATGCATAGATGATGAGGCGAAAAATGAACCACTTTTAGGGGGTCATTTAAGCCCCGAATTGAATTTATTTGATCAAATATCACCCTAAATTATTCCTTTTGTGATTTTAGGTACTTTGTGAGTGAAATCTAGAAAAGGAAGCAATTCGGACATTTTTGGAGCATAAAAGTGAAGAAAACGCCAAAGACTTAATTTTCCAAGCTGAGAACAGTACCTGACGGCGTCAAGAGGAAAATCATGACGGCGTCAAGAGTAAAAGTGGTGACGACCCAGTGCAAACCTGACGGCGTCACAAGAAGGGCGTCAAGAGTTAATTTTGTGACGGCCTGCATAAGGTGTATACATGACGGCGTCAGACCCAGATCTAGGCAGTCCGAGGAACTATATGGCGGCGAGATGACGGCGTCAGACCTTTGTTCTTGACGCCGTCACCTTCTAAACTCTATATATAGTTTTCTATTTTTCATTCATTAGAGAGGAACTTGTGTGGAGAAACCCTAGGGCCGAACTTTGTAAACCCTAGCTCGTATTTTACAGTAATTTCAAGGGTTTTCACCCCTTGAATCCTTTCATGTGCTATTGAGATAAGTCTTCTCTTAATGCAATCAATATGTCTATGTGTTGGTTGTCTATATCTTGTGCTTGTCTTAATTTCAACATGCTAGGCTAGATCTATCTTGTGTTTGCTTGGATCTAATGAAACCTAGATGTAAATTATGTGTTGATTACTTGTTTATGGTTGTATTGGATGAATGATTTCAATGTTAGGCTTAAGAAAACTGGCAGATCTCCATTGTGTAACATGCTTGAACGTCTTAGGAAACATGAACCGATGTGTACTAGGTTTTATTGGTTGTATTTAATGCATGAATAAATTCTAATGATCCCATGTTAGGAGCTTCTTAGCCTGCTCGACATAGGAGTGAAGTTGTAACAACCCGCATTTTCAGGACATTTCTCCTATTCACTATTCATCAGTTACTACTCATCATTTACTATTCACCGGTCACTATTCATCATTTTACTATTCATCGTTTTCGGAGCCAGTTTGTGATTCCGAGAAGCGTTCAAAAATTTTACTATTCATATGACACTATTCATTTCCGGAAGGAAATCACTATTCACGATTGCTGTTCATTTCATCGTAAACTGAGTTTACGAGTCTTTAAATTTGCGTAACCAATGTGGTTTCGTAGTGAATTCATGCATCATTCATTAATGACACTTCATATAGACAAGAGTAGTCTACATATCATTAGTAACATCATCAGCAATTTAGGTCCTACACGGATATGCATTATTTCAATTTACGTATGCTTAATTTGTAATTAACGTTACCACTCAGTTTTACTACTAATATATACCCGATACTTCCGTCTACGATCCTAATATATTTTCATACCCATTATAATAATATAAAATTTATATTATTAATTTACCCGGTGTTTTGAGACTTATTGCTATATTTTCCGGTAAACGACTATAATTACGTCGAATCACGATATTTCAACATGATAATTATTTTAACACCCGACTCTTATCAGGAATGTAATTTTATAATTTTTACAACGTCATCACATTTTATTTGGTACAGTTAAACTTTATTTCTAGCAAACTCGGTACCCGGTATCACTTAAAACACTAAATATACAACAAATATCTTACAAGATCTTACAAAATCCAACATTTTTCTTCACTCCCATCCCTTAGCCGCCCCTCCCCATTCCCTTTTCTTACAATCTTGAAAAATTGCACTTACTTCATTTAATAATGGTACTTTATGTCTTGCAAATAATATATATCAAAACTACTAGATATTATACTTCATTTTAACACATCACAAAGCTAGCAAAGTTTCCTTCTTTCTCTCTATATGAATCGACCCACCATCAAGAACCAAGAAGAAATCATAAACTTTCAAGATCCAAGTGTTAAATGAAGTCCTAATCATGATCTAGTTGGGGTTTTGTGGTAAAAACCCTAGGTTATGATACATTTTCTCCTCAAATCACCTCAAATATTCAAGTAAGCTTCAAGAACACTTTTGATCTTTTCATACTTTCATTTACTTTATATTTTTATGTATTTTCAAGATATATTGGTAAAACATTCAAGTATGTATGATCCATACCACTTATTACTCATTTCTTTTCTTTATGAACATAGATCTACAATTTTTACTAGCAATCTCATTAGATCCACTAAGATTGGTAATGTCTAGGAACCCATGACACCCTAAGAATGTGTATGGTAGGACTTGGTATTTGTGGAGTTGATTTGAGATAGTTTGGTTAAGTCTTGAACAAGTCACAAACTAGAAAAGTTGATTTTTACAACTATATAAAAGCTACTGTCCATTTTTGTTAAACGTGGGAAACTCAGGGTCTAGGGTGTAGTTTTGGACCAAAGATTTAGAAAATACATTCCGAGACGAAACTATGGCCGAAAACGGGGATAAAAACGAGTTAATAACGAAGGAGATATGATTTTCCGAATACTAACAACGAAAAATACTTTCAAATATAGGTTCTGTCCCAAATCGCCGATTTCAGAAAACTCAGGGGTTTCCGGGTAACACTGGGTTAGATATTCAGAAAATACTTTCAAAAACGAAACCGTGGCCGCTTGAATCACTAAAATCCGAGTTACGACGAAAAAAATATGCTATTTTCAATTTTAACAACGAAAACTATTTTCTGAAAAATAGCTTGCTGTTGAACAGTTTTCATGGACTGTTTCGAGACGTAAAAGTTGATCTAGCCGTCCCGACTTATCAAAAATATATTAGTATGTTGTCCCACGATTCCGGGGATATAAAGAACGTAGAAAACGAGCTTATAACGAAAAAGATACAAGCGTTTGAACTTAAACGATTTTTACAAATTTCCATAAGCTTTTCTATTATTATTTTGCCGCAAAACTGTCTTTGCGAGACACCACTTTCTTGGCTGTTTTTCTCCATGATCGGATCAATTTGAGTCTGAGCCGTAGTTTTATGAAATCAAGATCTTCCAACAAGCTTTTCAAATGAATTGGCCGTTCGTCGAATAGACTTATAACGAATAAACTACGACCTCATCTATATACCCGATAAACTATATATATTTTGACAGCTTTTATTATAATGAAATTTTCTAAGTGTTGAACATAATACTTTCAAGTAACAACAATAAGAGTCGATTTTCTCATCGATCGAAACCCGTATCGCCAAAAGTTTAATGACGCGACTTCTAGATATTGTTACAAGGTTTTCAAAAATGCCGAGTTTCATCACTAACCCTTAACGTACAACATTTCGCGACTTATTTTGCGAGGGCATTTTGGGCATATTTTCAAGTAATGAAAATGTTATTTTTGCGACAAAAACCTTATATTTGCCGATAGAACACCAAACAAGGATCGTGGTGTAACAATTCGCAATTTCAGGTTAATTACTATTCCCGAAAAATTTTACTATTCACTTTTACTATTCATTTTTCCCGAAATTTGATTTTTGTTTCTTGGCCTCGAGTGATAAATCATTTCTATGGAAAATTAAAAGTTTGACATTCAGCAGATCATTTTCGTGAAAGTTATTTAGGAATTACACGGAATTACACGTTTTAGGGTAAAACGTCATTCAAAAATTCTACGCACAACGAAACTCGGCCACGTTAAGTGACCCCGCATCAGAAAAATGTTTGACACACTCATGATTTATTTGAGAATTAATCATGACTGTGAAAAACATGACCAAAATAAGCCTCGGCCGTGAGAAAACTGGAATTTTCAGTTTTAAGCGTTTTTACTCAGCCGTAACCTTAGCCTATACCTACACCGCGTTTCTAAGACAATTTGAGTTTTCAAATTATTAGAATAAGTCAACATATTTTTCCCTCCTCCTTTGACCAAAAATCATTCCTTGATTTTATAAATCATTCCTTGATTTTTAGGCTTACGGTTTTAAGTTTAAAGACATTAAATACCAACCGACACTAGACAGAGCCCAGCCTAGACATTATAAGCCATTTTAAGTCATTAGTATCCTATTAGAAAAGTTACATTTTACTTTTCTCAATTTTAAGCAACTTTCGTACGTTTTACGTATTACGCATTTTAGACCCGTGTTTCCAGTTTTAGCAGGGTTTGAGCAACCCAATAGAACCTACCACTCATTTTATATTTTATTATGGAGTATATTGACATGTTTAACCATACTTTTAAGTTTCATATTTTTAGGATACCCGGTTTTACATTTCGTGACTTAAGCATTTACTGTTAGCGATTACCGGGACCAAAACTCACTCCGTAACTTAGACAAGACCATGACTACTCATCTAGTCACCCTAGATCAGCCTTGACCGACTTAGAGGGGGGGGGGGCATTCACCTATTGTGTGTCATGATCTCATGCCTTAAGCCCTAGGATCCATACATTTGTAAAACTTGCTAAGAAAGCTTCCTAAATATCCTAAAAACTAACCTCCTCAATGAACCTTCCTAGGCACCTTCCTAACCTCCTCTTCATAGTATAAATACAAGCTTAATCTCTTCCTTTCTTCATAAAAAAAATGCCACACATAAATCCCTAGCACCATGCTCCTTTGATCTTCAAACTACAAATTACACTACAAAGTTCAAGGTCTTAGTATTCTCTACCTAGTTCTTAAGTTTGTTTGGTCATTCCATGGTTGAATTAGGAGCTACACAAGGTGATTAGGGGCTGAAGTTAAATGGTTTTCACAAGGTTTATATCAAGGCTAGAAAGGGTTACAAGAGTTGTGGTGAAGGGTTTACAAACATAGGTTTAGTGTCCTAGTTTCATACTTGACTTCCTTTCTTTAGAAAGCCAAAAGTTGTAAGAAATCCTATTACACTTTCTTGCTCAATATCATTTTCATGCTTATTATGTTTCTTTCATGCTATATATGGTCTTTGTATTGTGTTCATGATGTATAAAAACTAGTAAAACAAGTTATGTATATATATGTTAACTTATGTTATTTAAACAAGTAAACTAGTGACTTTTATGGAGAACCACGACCAAAATAGTACAACTATAATATTGGACACTTACTTACTGTTAAAGAGGACTTAACAAGGAAATCATAGCAATTTGAATCACCTAAAACGAGTACCCGAGTCAAAAGTTATGACCATTTGAAGTTAGCAAAACCAAAACGCCGAAACTGCCTATACCCTACTGTTTTGCATTCTGCCATTTTGAAAGTCACCCTTTAGGTCCGATTCATCAAAAAGTTAAAACACGAAAGTTGTCCGGAACGACGTTTTTGTTCAGGTATAAAGAAGCTCGAGCCCTGAAAACGCTTTCCGAGTGATATTTTCTTCAAATTCTTAACAGCCCATTTTTAGACCAAAGTCACTATATAATAGTTATGATTTACTAAGACCAAGAGGTCTAATGACCTAAAGCCAAGACCACAACCATGGCTAAAGCCAAGGTTGAGTCTCAAGACCATGGTAATAATGACCAAGGTCACGGCAAAGCTACGGCTAAAGACCATATAACTTTTAAAGTTCAAAAACTTATATATATGTTATCAAATACTACAATAGTAGGGAGCCTCATGTGAGGAGTTCATTAAGTAAGCCGTCGAGATGAGTTGTGGATTTACGAATTAAAGTGTCCTGGCTCCTCGAACGTTTACTCCATGACTTCTGAATTATGTCGGCCCGAACGGTAGTAAGAGATTTACAACCTATACATGTTTCATAAACCACTTATATTCAACGACTTACACTATATACTAAGTACTACATCATGAACAATATGCAAGACATATATAGGCAATTCTTCGTATTCTTAGATGTTACTCCAAACCTAAGTCGCAACGTTCTATTATAGGCTGCTCTTAGTGACTTTCGCGATTCGACTACCACTTTCATTTCACATCACTTAAGCTTAAGGTGAGTCATAGCCCCTACTCTTTTTATACTCGTTTTAACTCTTTGGGGGAGATACATGCTCGACTACTTGCTTACTTGTACAAATATTCAAAACATTTATACTTGATTGTTTTATACGTGATTGTCTTATACTTGATTGCATTATACTTGATTTCATACATACATGACTATTTTATCTTTGGGAAGTGGCTCCCAGTTATCTTTGGGAAGTGGGGGGAAGTGGCTCCCAGTTTTCTTTGGGAAGTGGCTCCCAGTTGTCTTTGGGAAGTGGCTCCCAGTTGTCTTTGGGAATTGGCTCCCAAGTGAGGTCTTCGGAGATGAAGTAGAGACTCACTACTAATTGCTTAATTGTTTTGATGAACTTATACATGTCTTTATTATACTATATGTTAGCAGTGGGTTGTGAACACACAGGTTACAAGTCTCTTATGGCGGGACTTGCAACTGAGTGGATTCACGATGCCTTTGCTGTGCGAACATTCTTTACGGCTTTTCAACTGTTTTAAGACAAACTATATGAACTCACCAACCATTGTGTTGACACTTTAGCATGTTTATCTCAGGTTAGTAAGGCGATAGCTAGTGCGTGGAACTTAGAGTCAAGCTGCATATTCTGAAGACTTACGCTTTTATCATTTACCATTCAAAACATTTTGTAAACATTTATGTATCATAATCTGGAATCTCATGTTTGTAACTTTGAATTCATTAATCGAATGGTAACTTTTCAAAACGTCTCATTTAGAGTTCGTTTTCTATAACTTGTACTTTGTATTATGAAGTAGCACCCCTGTGACACAGTCTTCTGCTGCGGTATTTTGGGGGTGTTACAGATTGGTACCAGAGCCTTGGTTATAGAGAACTAGGTTGCATTTAGTGCCTAGACTATAACTGCTATATACGTTAGGACTCTCCTCTTTATTTGCCTTACACACACTACATACGCATACGCTTCTTGGTAGTTGTTGGTTTAGTTCCATGTTGTTAGATGATGTGACTTTAGTATTATAAGGAGCCCTAGAGTTTAGTCGAGTCATTAAAAACATGGAGCTCAGTAATAACTAATTATGTAACTTGATCTTGTAACAGTTCTTGTTTGACGAGACACAAGATTTGAGTTAAATAATATTATTGCTTAGCTTTAGGGATTTGATGACTTGATTATCTTACTATCGGCCTCAGAAGGCGGATTTTGTGTCGGAAATTCTTAAGTAGGATGTTTTAGAATCTCCTTATTTAAATGGATTGGGACGCCTTTTCATTTAAATAAAGAAATTGTAAATCACCGAACCATAAGTTTATGAGACCTTACTTACATAAATTTGGACGCTTCCTTATGTAAGTAATGTGTTATAAATAAGTGGGCTTAATTGTAGCCGATACGACTCCTTAACCAGAACCTTAGACGAATCAGAGTAAACACCACTATATTAGAGATCCCGAATTCTCTTAGACACACCGTAAGTAGTTAACATCAACTGAACTTCGGGACGAAGTTCTCCTTAAGGGGTAGAGACTGTAACAATTCGCAATTTCAGGTTAATTACTATTCCAGAAAAAATTTTACTATTCACTTTTACTATTCACTTTTACTATTCATTTTTCCCTAAATTTGATTTTTGTTTCTTGGCCTCGAGTGATAAATCATTTCTATGGCAAATTAAAAGTTTGACATTCAGCAGATCATTTTCGTGAAAGTTATTAAAGAATTACACGGAATTACACGTTTTAGGGTAAAACATCATTCAAAAATTCTACGCACAACAAAACTCGACCACGTTAAGTGACCCCGCATCAGAAAAATGTTTGACACACTCATGATTTATTTGAGAATTAATCATGACTGTGAAAAACATGACCAAAATAAGCCTCGGCCGTGAAAAAACTGGAATTTTCAGTTTTAAGCGTTTTTACTCAGCCGTAACCTTAGCCTATACCTACACCGCGTTTCTAAGACAATTTGAGTTTTCAACTTATTAGAATAAGTCAACATATTTTTCCCTCCTCCTTTGACCAAAAATCATTCCTTGATTTTATAAATCATTCCTTATTTTTAGGCTTACGGTTTTAAGTTTAAAGACATTAAATACCAACCAACACTAGACAGAACCTAGCCTAGACATTATAAGCCATTTTAAGTCATTAGTATCCTATTAGAAAAGTTACATTTTACTTTTCTCAATTTTACGCAACTTTCATACGTTTTACGTATTACGCATTTTAGACCCGTGTTTCCAGTTTTAGCAGGGTTTGAGCAACCCAATAGAACCTACCACTCATTTTATATTTTATTATGGAGTATATTGACATGTTTAACCATACTTTCAAGTTTCATATTTTTAGGATACCCGGTTTTACGTTTCGTGACTTACCGTTAGCGATTACCGGGACCAAAACTCACTCCGTAACTTAGATAAGACCATGACTACTCATCTAGTCACCCTAGATCAGCCTTGGCCGACTTAGAGGGGGGGGGGGATTCACCTATTGTGTGTCATGATCTCATGCCTTAAGCCCTAGGATCCATACATGTGTAAAACTTGCTAAGAAAGCTTCCTAAATATCCTAAAAACTAACCTCCTCAATGAACCTTCCTAGGCACCTTCCTAACCTCCTCTTCATAGTATAAATACAAGTTTAATCTCTTCCTTTCTTCATAAAAAAAATGCCACACATAAATCCCTAACACCATGATCCTTTGATCTTCAAACTACAAATTACACTACAAAGTTCAAGGTCTTAGTATTCTCTACCTAGTTCTTAAGTTTGTTTGGTCATTCCATGGTTGAATTAGGAGCTATACAACGTGATTAGGGGCTGAAGTTAAATGGTTTTCACAAGGTTTATATCAAGGCTAGAAAGGGTTACAAGAGTTGTGGTGAAAGGTTTACAAGTATAGGTTTAGTGTCCTAGTTTCATACTTGACTTCCTTTCTTTAGAAAGCCAAAAGTTGTAAGAAATCCTATTACACTTTCTTGCTCAATATCATTTTCATGCTTATTATGTTTCTTTCATGCTATATATGGTCTTTGTATTGTGTTCATGATGTATAAAAACTAGTAAAACAAGTTATGTATATATATGTTAACTTATGTTATTTAAACAAGTAAACTAGTGACTTTTATGGAGAACCACGACTAAAATAGTACAACTATGATATTTGGCACTTACTTGCTGTTAAAGAGGACTTAACAAGGAAGACATAGCAATTTGAATCACCCAAAACGAGTACCCGAGTCAAAAGTTATGACCATTTGAAGTTAGCAAAACCAAAACGCCGAAACTGCCTATACCCTACTGTTTTGCATTCTGCCATTTTGAAAGTCACCCTTTAGGTCCGATTCATCAAAAAGTTAAAACACGAAAGTTGTCCGGAACGACGTTTTCGTTCAGGAAAAATGAAGCTCGAGCCCTGAAAACGCTTTCCGAGTGATATTTTCTTCAAATTCTTAACAGCCCATTTTTAGACCAAAGTCACTATATAATAGTTATGATTTACTAAGACCAAGAGGTCTAATGACCTAAAGCCAAGACCACAACCATGGCTAAAGCCAAGGTTGAGTCTCAAGACCATGGTAATAATGACCAAGGTCACGGCAAAGCTACGGCTAAAGACCATATAACTTTTAAAGTTCAAAAACTTATATATATGTTATCAAATACTACAATAGTAGGGAGCCTCATGTGGGAGTTCATTAAGTAAGCCGTCGAGATGAGTTGTGGATTTACGAATTAAAGTGTCCTGGCTCCTCGAACGTTTACTCCATGACTTCTGAATTATGTCGGCCCGAACGGTAGAAAGAGATTTACAACCTATACATGTTTCATAAACCACTTATATTCAACGACTTACACTATATACTAAGTACTACATCATGAACAATATGCAAGACATATATAGGCAATTCTTCGTATTCTTAGACGTTACTCCAAACCTAAGTCGCAACGTTCTATTATAGGCTGCTCTTAGTGACTTTCGCGATTCGACTACCACTTTCATTTCACATCACTTAAGCTTAAGGTGAGTCATAGCCCCTACTCTTTTTATACTCATTTTAACTCTTTGGGGGAGATACATGCTCGACTACTTACTTACTTGTACAAATATTCAAAACATTTATACTTGATTGTTTTATATGTGATTGTCTTATACTTGATTGCATTATACTTGATTTCATACATACATGACTGTTTTATCTTTGGGAAGTGGCTCCCAGTTATCTTTGGGAAGTGGCTCCCAGTTGCCTTTGGGAAGTGGCTCCCTGTTGTCTTTGGGAATTGGCTCCCAAGTGAGGTCTTCGGAGATGAAGTAGAGACTCACTACTAATTGCTTAATTGTTTTGATGAACTTATACATGTCTTTATTATACTATATGTTAGCAGTGGGTTGTGAACACACAGGTTCTAAGTCTCTTATGGCGGGACTTGCAACTGAGTGGATTCACGATGCCTTTGCTGTGCGAACATTCTTTAAGGCTTTTCAACTGTTTTAAGACAAACTCTATGAACTCACCAACCATTATGTTGACACTTTAGCATGTTTATCTCAGGTTAGTAAGGCGATAGCTAGTGCGTGGAACTTAGAGTCAAGCTGCATATTCTGAAGACTTACGCTTTTATCATTTACCATTCAAAACATTTTGTATACGTTTATGTATCATACTTTGGAATCTCATGTTTGTACTTTGAATTCATTAATCGAATGGTAACTTTTCAAAACGTCTCATTTAGAGTTCATTTTCTATAACTTGTACTTTGTATTATGAAGTAGCACCCCTGTGACACAGTCTTCCGCTGTGGTATTTTGGGGGTGTTACACGTGGAGTACCATTTCAACCTATTTCCATGAAAAGTGGTTATTAACCTAATGAGACGTCAAAAACGTATTTGTCGACGATAAACGTTATTTTCAAAACTAATGAGTGGTATCGAAAACATACGTATTTGCATGTGTAGTATCATTTCATTTCTTACATTAGATCATATCATTCATGTTAGGTTACGGTTAGAGATCGTGCCTCATTTCAGTATATCTACTTTTGTCATCGTAGCTATCACACCAGGTGAGTTCATAACCCCTACTTTTACTTGTTTTACAATTGTTTTGGGGGAAGATACATGCTCGTTACTATTTAAATTCAATGCTTGTTTTACTTGAACGCGTTTCATTTTCTCAAACATTACTGAATGGTTGAAATACTTGATTGATTACTTGAATACATTATGAATTACTTATTCCATCCTTGATTTTTTTTCTTATGAACACAAGTTCTTGCTTTTGCGGCCATAAATATAAAACTGTTACTTTGCCTGAGTTACCTATTATTGCCACTGAAGTCCCCTTTATCATGAACCGTTAATTACATGCGTGTGAGCGCGAATGCTGTGGATAGATCTATTTGGGTTGACACCCCGTCCGAGTTGGTTGCGCCAACCTGTCAAACACTTAATTGGGGCATTTTACGCTTGATTGCATACGATTACGTCGAGCTTCGGGGTCATGAGCTTAGGCACTGTATACCTTATTTTTAGCTGTGACATTGTATTTGTTATATTGTCTTGCTACTGAAAATCTCGTGTTCCGCAAATGACTTGTTTACTTAAACATATTACTTTTGGCAGTGGGTTGTAAACACACAGGTTACAAGTCTCTTATGGCAGGACTTGTAACTGAGTGGATTTACGATGCCGTTGCTGGGAAATACTTGATTTCTGGAAACACTTGTTTACGGGAAATACTTGTTTACTTAAAACTATGAACTCACCAGCTTTATGCTGACGTTTTAGCATGTATTTTCAGGTTTTAAGCAATGGCACACTACAGGAGGTTTTGGCAGGGCATGGCATGGTCATAGAAGACTCTGATATTCATTTGGGGACCGTTTTAAACTACGTTAAGGGCCTACTTCCGCACAAATTTTAAACAATGTAAATTCAATACTTTTAGTTAAACGATTTTATTCCAAATGATTGAAATGAAAACCATTTTACACTTGTTTCGTAATACCAATTGAGTTACACCCCAGCTACATGTATGCTTCCGCTGGACCCAATTCTGGGGGTGTGACAGATTGGTATCAGAGCTTTGGCTATAGCAAACTAAGTGTTTTTAAAACCTAGACTATAGCTACTTTCGCGAAAACTTAACCCTATGACCGTCACGTGCCTGCCTGCCAAGCTGAAGCCTCATTTGTGGTTAGTTGCTAACATGGATGATGAGATTTGTATCTCATTATCTGATATATTATATTCATTTATTATAGTTGATTACTATAATTGTCTTTCATATAAGCATGTTCACATATCATATATGTCACCACGTTATGTTTTTTCCTTGCGTAGTTTCATCATTTGACCTCGAGTTTGGTCACTTGCTTTTGTCTTTCAGAACGTCTTGATATTTGTGAAGGACATAGTCTTAGTATAACTGAGCTGAGTATTTCAAAATTCATGGAACCTCGGTGGAATATAGGCTGGTCATCTATATTCAACCCGGGATAGTGAGATATAGGCTGACCACCTATGTCTGACTCATAAATGAATTTTGCAACACTGAGAATGGTTATAATAAAATTTTGTCTGGATTGAATCCTCTACTCAATTTCCAAATGTTACATTCATGTGTGTGTATACTCTCATTGTCAGAACATTTATACTTTTCATCACTTCGTGAACCACCGATTGGCAGCACGTCAACTGGTCATTTCATCTCATGAACATTTACGTCTAGGCACGATACACTTACATCACAGTATTTTCTCTTATGACAATCTCATTTTGTTGCAGTTGTCACAGTCTCTTCCCTTCTCACCATCACTATCATTTCTTTTTCCCACCCCCATATATATAAGGAATTAGGTGATACCTTATAGATTCCTATGTCACTCATCACTCACGATTCCCAATATTGATAGGTGGATATTATCAATGACCTCCCTAGGAAAAACTTTCCATACCTTCTATAAGGAGGATCCCTCGGTACATTAAGACCATTCAAGACTCAACAGAAATATCAAGATATCACAAAACCATTCGAACCACTATCACTGGCCTGATCGCCAAAAATTTCAGCATCTAGAAAGTATTGGCTTGACTGAATTACAAGATTAGTTTCGATGCGAATGCTCACTAAGCAACACCATAGAGATAAATCCAACCTCTTAACCGAGACTATAGATTGAACATGTCCTCACCAATAGACTTTATTCAAACATGATAAACACCTATGCATTTGTGCAGACATACATACCTGGCTATTTTATCCTCTTAATACTTTCACTTTAAAATGGATTTTTCTCCAAACTACCGTTATACGAAACATATATCTTGTAAGAAATACTTTTCTGAGGCACTTATTTTGACAAGTAAATTCCTTTTGGTTACTCTTTTACAAAACTATTGAATGTTGAGAAAATTTTTAAACATCGATCTTTTGGTAAACCATATCATCCACCTTATGTTGGAAATAGTCCTATCTTGCATAACTATTAAATTTTGAAACCTCGAGAAAAACGTTACTTAGAAAGCTGCTTGCTTAAAAAAAAATAAAAAATAAATAAATAAATAAATAAAAATTGTAAATTTATTTATTCAGGGAAGGTTATGAACAAAACACACAATCTCAAAACAAACTTTGAAAATCAATCACTATATTACCTCACTTATACCTTTAGGAGTTTGTGATTTGACGACATAGAGCTTGGGGAAAACCTTAGTAATGGAGACTAAGCGTCGTAGGTGGAGAAAAACTCAATTCACGACATCCTGCGGAGGAGAAAAACTCAATTCACGACATCCTGCGGAGGATCCCAACCTTCTCCTAATTTATTATTTTCAACAACACCTTTTGACGGACTTAACCTTGTAAGTCTTTCAAAACAAGATTCATGATACCCATTTCAATTATTCCTAATAGAGGAATTTGATTCACCTCAAACTTCTAGCGATTACATTAAAGATTTCTTTGGAACCACACCAACTATCATCTGTAGACCAATGGTCAGAATTTGAGATTGATTCAAACATAGGGAGATATGCCCAAATCGGGTGTGATTGACACTAGAAATGGTTGGATTAACCATTTGCCATAAATCAAATTCAGTTGCAACCATAGTTACCACACGAGCTTAGAGACTACACCATTCGAAGCACTCTATGGTCGAAGTGCCAACACCCATTGACGGATCAAAACTTGGAAAAGCCCAACTCACTAGTCCCGTAAGCATTCATGAAATAACCAGGAATTTTCTACAAATCAAGAATCAATTACAAGTTCGATAAGCGGTAAACCACTAGAATTTCAAGTTCGTGGCATGATTATGTTGAAAGTTCTGTCTAGGAAAGGCATAATACCATTCAGAAAACTTCATAAAGTTAAACCCGATATACACTGGACCATTCAATATTTCTGACAGGGTAGGCCTGGTGGCCGTCAGACTTGAACCTTGTTAGAGCTCAGTAGATTACAAGATAATATCATCATCTTTTAACCAATACCACTCTAGAGACCAACACAGACTGAACTTCGGAACGAAGTTCCTTTTAAGGGGGTGAAACTGTAACAACCCGCATTTTCAGGACATTTCTCCTATTCACTATTCATCAGTTACTATTCATCATTTACTATTCACCGGTCACTATTCATCATTTTACTATTCATCATTTTCAGAGTCAGTTTGTGATTACGAGAAGCGTTCAAAAATTTTACTATTCATATAACACTATTCATTTCCAGAAGGAAATCACTATTCACGATTGCCGTTCATTTCATCGTAAACTGAGTTTACGAGTCTTCAAATTTGCGTAACCAATGTGGTTTCATTGTGAATTCATGCATCATTCATTAATGACGCTTCATATAGACTAGAGTAGTCTACATATCATTAGTAACATCATCAGCAATTTAGGTCCTACACGGATATGCATTATTTTAATTTACGTATGCTTAATTTGTAATTAACGTTACCACTCAGTTTTACTACTAATATATACCCGATACTTCTGTCTACGATCCTAATATATTTTCATACTCATTATAATAATATAAAATTTATATTATTAATTTACCCGGTGTTTTGAGACCTATTGCTATATTTTCCGGTAAACGACTATAATTACGTCGAATCACGATATTTCAACACGATAATTATTTTAACACCCGACTCTTATCAGGAATGTAATTTTATAATTTTTACAACGTCGTCACATTTTATTTGGTAAAGTTAAACTTTATTTCTAGCAAACTCGGTACCCGGTATCACTTAAAACACTAAATATACAACAAATATCTTACAAGATCTTACAAAATCCAACATTTTTCTTCACTCCCATCCCTTAGCCGCCCCTCCCCATTCCCTTTTCTTACAATCTTGAAAAATTGCACTTACTTCATTTAATAATGGTACTTTATGTCTTGCAAATAATATATATCAAAACTACTAGATATTATACTTCATTTTAACACATCACAAAGCTAGCAAAGTTTCCTTCTTTCTCTCTATATGAATCAACCCGCCATCAAGAACCAAGAAGAAATCATAAACTTTCAAGATCCAAGTGTTAAATCAAGTCCAAATCATGATCTAGTTGGGGTTTTGTGGTAAAAACCCTAGGTTATTATACATTTTCTCCTCAAATCACCTCAAATATTCAAGTAAGCTTCAAGAACACTTTTGATCTTTTCATACTTTCATTTACTTTATATTTTTATGTATTTTCAAGATATATTGGTATAACATGCAAGTATGTATGATCCATACCACTTATTACTCATTTCTTTTCTTTATGAACATAGATCTACAATTTTTACTAGCAATCTCATTAGATCCACTAAGATTGGTGATGTCTAGGAACCCATGACACCCTAAGAAGGTGTATGGTAGGACTTGGTATTTGTGGAGTTGATTTGAGATAGTTTGGTTAAGTATTGAACAAGTCACAAACTAGAAAAGTTGATTTTTACAACTATATAAAACCTACTGTCCGTTTTTGTTAAACGTGGGAAACTCAGTGTCTAGGGTGTAATTTTGGACCAAAGATTTAGAAAATACATTCCGAGACGAAACTATGGCCGAAAACGGGGATAAAAACGAGTTAATAACGAAGGAGATATGATTTTCTGAAAATTAACAACGAAAAATACTTTCAAATATAGGTTCTGTCCCAAATCGCCGATTTCAGAAAACTCAGGGGTTTCTGGGTAACATTGGGTTAGATATTCAGAAAATACTTTCAAAAACGAAACCGTGGCCGCATGAATCACTAAAATCCGAGTTACGACGAAAAAGATATGCTATTTTCAATTTTAACGACGAAAACTATTTTCTGAAAAATAGCTTGCTGTTGAACAGTTTTCATGGACTGTTTCGAGACATAAAAGTTGATCTAGCCGTCCCGACTTATCAAAAATATATTAGTATGTTGACCCACGATTCCGGGGATATAAAGAACGTAGAAAACGAGCTTATAACGAAAAAGATACAAGCATTTGAACTTAGACGATTTTTACAAATTTCCATCAGCTTTTCTATTATTATTTTGCCGCAAAACTGTCTTTGCGAGACACCACTTTCTTGGCGGTTTTTCTCCATGATCGGATCAATTTGAGTCCGAGCCGTATTATGAAATCAAGATCTTCCAACAAGCTTTTTAAATCAATTGGCCGTTCGTCGAATAGACTTATAACGAATAAACTACGACCTCATCTATATACCCGATAAACTATATATATTTTGACAGCTTTTATTATAATAAAATTTTCTAAGTGTTGAACATAATACTTTCAAGTAACAACAATAAGAGTCGATTTTCTCATCGATCGAGACCCGTATCGCCAAAAGTTAAATGACGCGATTTCTAGATATTGTTACAAGGTTTTCAAAAACGCCGAGTTTCATCACTAACCCTTAACGTACACCATTTCGCGACTTGTTTTGCGAGGCCATTTTGGGCATATTTTCAAGTAATGAAAATGTTATTTTTGCGACAAAAACCTTATATTTGCCGATAGAACACCAAACAAGGATCGTGGAGTACCGTTTCAACCTATTTCCATGAAAAGTGGTTATTAACCTAACGAGACGTCAAAAACGTATTTGTCGACGATAAACGTTATTTTCAAAACTAATGAGTGGTATCGATAACATACGTATTTGCATGTGTAGCATCATTTCATTTCTTACATTAGATCATATCATTCATGTTAGGTTACGGTTAGAGATCGTGCCTAATTTCAGTATATCTACTTTTGTCATCGTAGCTATCGCACCAGGTGAGTTCATAACCCCTACTTTTACTTGTTTTACAACTGTTTTGGGGGAAGATACATGCTCGTTACTATTTAAATTCAATGCTTGTTTTACTTGAACGCGATTCATTTTCTCAAACATTACTGAATGGTTGAAATACTTGATTGATTACTTGAATACATTATGAATTACTTATTCCATCCTTGATTTTTTTTCTTATGAACACAAGTTCTTGCTTTTGCGGACATAAATATAAAACTGTTACTTTGCCTGAGTTACCTATTACTGCCACTGAAGTCCCCTTTATCATGAACCATTAATTACATGCGTGTGAGCGCGAATGCTGTGGATAGATCTATTTGGGTTGACACCCCGTCCGAGTTGGTCGCGCCAACCTGTCAAACACTTAATTGGGGCATTTTATGCTTGATTGCATACGATTACGTCGAGCTTCGGGGTCATGAGCTTAGGCACTATATACCTTATTTTTAGCTGTGACATTGTATTTGTTATATTGTCTTGCTACTGAAAATCTCGTGTTCCGCAAATGACTTGTTTACTTAAACATATTACTTTTGGCAGTGGGTTGTAAACACACAAGTTACAAGTCTCTTATGGCGGGACTTGTAACTGAGTGGATTTACGATGCCTTTGCTGGGAAATACTTGATTTCTGGAAACACTTGTTTACGGGAAATACTTGTTTACTTAAAACTATGAACTCACCAGCTTTATGCTGACGTTATAGCATGTATTTTCATGTTTTAAGCAATGACACACTACAGGAGGTTTTGGCAGGGCATGGCATGGTCATAGAAGACTCTGATATTCATTTGGGGACCGTTTTAAACTATGTTAAGGGCCTACTTCCGCACAAATTTTAAACAATGTAAATTCAATACTTTTAGTTAAACGATTTTATTCCAAATTATTGAAATAAAAACCATTTTACACTTGTTTCGTAATACCAATTAAGTTACACCCCAGCTACATGTATGCTTCTGCTGGACCTGATTCTGGGGGTGTGACAGAAGTAGGCGCTCATAGGATTGGGGAAGTAAGTACGCCACCCCATGAATGGTATTAAGGAATACAATCCGTCATCCACGCAACTATAACAAGTAATTAACGTGTAAGAGATATCTAGGGAGTAGTGAAATCTAAGTAAACACATTTCTCCCACATATTGCTCACAACTTTAGTTTAATTTAGTTTATTCTCATTTCTAGTATTTTATTTTGATTGCATCTTTAATATTAGGTTAGTTGACTAGCAACTAATTCCGCCCAAATCCTTCAAACCCGAGATTTTAATTTGCTTTCTAAAAAATATAAAAATACAAAAAAGAATCATCCCTCATCTCTAGACCTAGTCTTTAGGTTTTCTAATCCTAGCGACACTATTCCTAGCTGAATGATCAATCCCCCGGTACTTGTCATTATACTATACTACATCGATCAGGTACACTGCCTGGTGGGGGTTGTAAGCTTCTCAAGATCCCTTGAGAGGTAAAGCCTGGTGCAATCCCTACGCATCAATAGACTCAATCCAACTTTCATAAGTCATAGCTTCTTTGACGTTTTTAGGCACGGTTTCACAAACTGTGAGTGCATAAATGCATGTTTCACCGTTTGTGTGAAGGCGTTGTCTTTTCATAATTGGTGCATCTGGATGGCCAATAATTTGAACTAAGGGGTGATCTCTAGTCCATTTGTGTGTCGAGGGATGAAGCTGATAAGTATCTCGCAAGTGAGCAAGACCCAGATTGCGTGTAGATGACTCAGCAATGTCGGGGACAGGTTGAGCCTGTGCAAATGGGTTAACGAATGGTTCTGGGTCATGCTCTGCGGTTTGTGGAACTGATAAAGGTATGGTGTCTCCAACTGATTGTCGTGAGTTGGATCCGGTTTGTTCTGTTGTTGTAGGTGATATGACTGGAGGATCGTCTCTTCCAACAGTTGTTGTTGTTTGTTGAGGTGTATCAGGTACTTGATGTTGATCAAGATGTGCAGCAGAATTTGGTGTGGCCTCAGATGGACGGTTAACAGGCGTATCATCAAACAATGGAGCAAACAAGGTTTCCACTTCTTTACGGAAAAGTGACAACGGTTCAGCCGAAGATACCGGAAAGTTTAGACGGTTTGTTGTGGGTCCTAAGCTATTATGCTCAGAAGCCATTTGAGTGAGTTCATTGAAATTAGCATGAATAGTTTCTTGAATTTCCCGAGTACGACGATTCCATATCCGAAAGCCTTTTGAATTTTCACAGTATCCTACAAATATTCCAATGTCAGCCTTTGCTTTAAGTTTACCTAGATCATCACGATCATTGACTGGGTAACACAGAGCTCCAAATACATGAAAGTAACTAATGTTTGGTTTTCTTTTGTGAACAATCTGATATGGGGTTTTGTGATGGCGTTTTGTTATCATACAACGGTTTTGAGTGTAGCAAGCGGTTGAAACAACTTCCGCCCATAAGTAATCTGGTAATTGAGCATTGATTAACATCGTTCGAGCAGCTTCCACTAACGTTCTGTTGCATCTTTCGACTACTCCACTTTGTTCGGGTGTTCGTGGAATGGATGTTTGATGTTCAATTCCCACTTTCTCAAAATACGACCTTATAGTCTGATTCTTAAATTTTGTGCCATTGTCAGTTCTAACAATTCTGACTGTGTTGCGTAGCTGAACTTGTATTTTGGTGAGAAAGGTGATGATCATTTGAGGAGCTTGATCTTTACTTCGAAGAAAATAAACCCAAGTCCAACTAGAGTAATCATCAACCATTACTAAAATGTAGCGTTTACCGTTGATCGTTTGAACACGCATCGGACCACACAAATCCATATGAAGCATTTGTAAAACATGATTAGTACTGTGTTCAGGTTTTGAGGGAAAATGAGCACGGGTACTTTTTCCTTGTTCACAGGCTGGACATAGGTGATCTTTGGCATAGCGGAATCTTGGAAAGCCTTCAACTAATTTGTGACGAGCGAGATCAGTCATCGTTTTGAAATTCAAGTGAGAAAGGCATTTTTGCCATAACCAGGATTTTGTCGTTTCAGCTTTGGATAGAAGACAGATAGGAGATGAAGCGATCATGTCAGACATTTAGATTGTGTAAAGGTTAGTGCCACGTTTTCCTGACATTAAATCATTTCCTTGTAGATCATGAACAAAACAAGTTTTCTCTCGAAATGCTACTTCTAAATCCCCATCACAAAATTGACCGACAGAAAAGAGGTTGTGACCCAAGCCTTCAACATAATATACTCTGCTAATTTCAATATTCCCATTCACATAGTCTCCGTAACCCATGATTAAAGCGTATTGATCGTTCCCGAATCTGACAGTTCCAATAAACTTTGAGACAAAGTTAGTTAACAGTTTGAGATTGCCTGTCATATGTCGGGTGCATCCGCTATCAACAATCCAGAGAACGATCTGAACCACCTGCATCACAAGTAGACGACAGAGATGGAACAGAAGTAAGGGTGGAAACCGAAGAAATAGTGGTTCTTGTTGGTTAGATACACAAGTATTTAACAGTTTAGGAATCCATTTAAAATTTGGTTTGCTTTTGGTTTTAGTGAATGCACTAGCTTTTGGCGTGTTCCTAGATTTGTTGATTTCTGCTCTTGGGTTGACTACAACATTATTCGAAACGGTAGTAGGCGTTTTTCCTAGGGTAGACTTAGAGGCAGTAGTGGGCCTATAAGGAAAGCCGGATCTACGTATCTTTATACGATGTAAGAGATTATTAGCTACACATTTAGTATGATCACCATATAACACACTTTGACGACAAAACACACAAGATGCATTAAGATTCAAAACATTTGAAGGTTCAGCATTCGTTACATTAAGATTTTGATTACAATTTGCCAGATTAGAATCTAAATCAGATGCAACATGAGTTTTATTCAAGTTCCTAAGGTGAGCTTCTACTTCTTGCACTTCTAGTGTTCTTCTTCTACGTTGCCAGAGCCTAGTATTTTTAGTCTTCTTAACGCTTTTTGGCTTTGGGCTGCTAACGCTCTTAGGGGAAACTAGTCCTGTGGAAGTGGAAGAACTAACATTAGAACTCTTAGCATGAGTACCCTTATCTGTTCTATCTATTTGAAACATTCCTGGTGCTATCACTGTGGTGTCAATAAACTTTCCTTTTTGAAGTAGCTTAATTTTCTCTTTCAAATCAATGATGATGTGATTTTTATCCTGAATATCAGACTCAAGTAAACCATTGCAATAACGAATGTCATCGCGGTTTTGTTGCCATTCGATGTTTTCAATTTTTAACTCCGCAATTTCTTTTTCATATTGAAGACGTTTGTTTTTGAGAAAAGCATTTTTACTTCGTAGTTGCAATTCGGTTTCAATACTTTGAGCTTGACACCAATCAAGCTTTTGTTTGAGCTGACAAATTTCGTTTGAAAGTTTGTTTTTTACATCATCACTGTTTTGATGCAATGTTTCATATTTATGTTTCAATGTTTCAGCTTCTGACTTCAGCAAATCAAGATCAGCACAGTAATTTTCAAATACCGTAGCATTGCTGGAAAATAGAGATCATTCATGATGAGAGTATGAATATCTGTTGTGAGGAGTTTTTCCAAGAGTCGATCAGAATCCATTTTCAAAAATCGGTTTTTGCGTTGTTGAACCAAAATTGCATTTTCATTTAGAGCGAAAATGTTTTTCATATCTGTAACTTCTTTTTGGAGTTCCTGTTCCCAACGAGTAGCACAAAAACGCAAATTTTGAACTAAAGGCAGAATTTGTTTTTGAAAAATGTCTCGCTTTTCCTGCTCGTAAGCTGATTGAAAAGTAGCAATTTTAATTTCCGAATGATGTTCAATTACGTTTTCCAAGTTTTCGATGCCTTTCATGAATGTTTGAAAATACTCTAAAACTTTACATCGTGTTGATAATGGTGTGACAGTACCAGAAGATGGTAATGGACCATTTACTTGTGCCACGGGTTTGACAGGAGCTCCATTGGAAGATGAAACATAAGACTCAGTTACATACCATGATTTCCCAGGTATTTCTCTTGATGGAACAAAAGATTTTGAAATGTGAGGAGCTTTTGAGTAATCACATGGTTTGCAATATTCAACTTGACTCATTTTTTATCGACACTTTTCTTTAAGTTCGTATTCTTCCTCAGTATTATGTACAATAACACGCACAACATTATTATCCATCAATTGGTCCATACTGTAAATCTTAGGAATTGTTTTGAATGCAGTGCGAAGAAAAGTGGATCTGTAATCGCCAATGGCAAAACCTTTATCGTGTCTTGGTTTTAAAGTAAACTTTTGAATTGTCGTTACAGATTCTCCATGTTTATAAACGATATTTTGAAAAGCTTTAATTTGATGTTCGAGAGCGATATTTTCTTCAATTAAATAATCTTATTTTTCTCGTTTTTGCACTTTATGTTCATAAAATTCCTGTTTGCAAGTTGTTACCTCTGTTTGTGTTTTTGAAAGTTCCTTTTGAAGTTGTACAACTTATTTTTGAAGATCATGTTTTTCATTTTCCAATTTGGAAACCAATTTACCGTTTGACTCAATTATGTCATATATTTGCTTTTGAAGATTTTGGTCTTTGACATATGATTCCTGAAATGACTTTTCAAAGCACTTTTCACGTTGAACGGCATTTTGAAAATGTGAAAGTTGTATTTTGTAACATTCAATGTCCTTTTTCAAAACGGCATTAGTTTCTTTCAAAACTTTAGTTTGCTCGTCCATTATGTGAGTAGGAAGAAGTTGTTCTTTAAGTTGTTTGGCCATGATAGTACAGTTAGGATCTGGATTAGAAGAAGGTTCATGTTGTTCAATATTGTCATTTTTGTCTTGCTCAATAGGATCATCAAATGAAACGACAGTGTCATCATCAAATATAACAACTGTGTCTCATTGTTCATCCTCTTGAGAAGATAAAAATGATTCAGATGGAACAACTTACGCCTGATCTGATTCAGAAGCAGAGGGTGATGCATGAAATTCTATGGAGCATGTGGTTAGGTCATTTACCTGAGACAAACCATCAGTGGTGAACACTGGGCCTGAATCATTCAACTGATGTTCCTGCATGTTGGCCATAAGCATCACAGCTGCATTGGCTTCAAGATCTTCCATATCATCATCGTTGTAAGCATTAGCAAAGAAACTGTTCTCTTTTGCATTGAAAGTTCCTTCCTTTTCATCTTTGAGAGCCATTAGTAATGCCTACTTGTGAAACTGACTGCCGCGGGTTCTAGGTTTAGGACATGCTGTTGCAATATGACCTTTTTCGTTGCAATTGTAGCACCATATCGCATTCCCAGATACTATATTGCTATTTGCCACATTGTCATTACTTTTCTGAGGAGCACCTGAATTGTTTCTGCATCCCCCATTGTTGTTGAATCTTTGTCCATACCCAGAATTTCCAGAATACCCTCCTGAGCCTGAACGTCCAGGATTACGGTTCTGAATCTCAACTCGACCATCTTGAATGATAGCTTGATTCCTTGTATTTGATGAAGAACGAAGACGGTTGTTGGTTTTGTTAGAGAATTTGCTAAAAGCACGAGCAATAAGAGCAAGTCCTTGATTCAACGTATTGACGTCATCATCATCATCTTCAATCTGATTAGAATAATACATGCTATCATGGTTGTCATATGGAGCAGGTTGAGGAGAAGCGTTTTGCGAGGATGATTCATATGGGACCGTTTTGTGTGAAGTAGCAGGTTGCTGGTAACTGAAATAATTCTGTTCCTGATCATAAGCATGATTAGACATCGGAGGATGTGCAACATGAGATTGAGAAACGAGTGCTAGGGGATTAGAAGTAGGTGGTGGTGTATATCCTCCTCGTGCGGCTCTATCTTTTTCAACTTCAGACTCATAGTACTTGAGATACTCGTACAATAAACCATATGGATCTCTATGAAGATTCTTAGCTTGTCTCACAAATGTCACATACTTTTGCCACTCAGAACCCAGACTACTAACAAACTTTGTATTGACAGCGATCCTTGGAAGGTGTACTTCATGTCTCTCTAAGTCGTTGACGACATTGGTGAAACGATGAAAGTAAGATTCAAGTGATTCCCCTGGTTCGATCATGATATTAGTGTATTCCAAGTAAAGTTTAGATTCCATGTCTTCCTTATTCAGTTGTGTGCCTTGCATAAGTAGATGGATGTGTTCCCAGATAGCTTTTGCAATTGTCTGAGCATCAACACTTCTAAATATGATATTCGGTATTCCCTGAAGTATGTAAGACATAGCATACTCATCTGCTTCACGATGATGATGTTGTTCAGCAGTAAGTTGAGACTCAGGAACTAGCACAGCATTTGGAGCTACTGGAGGATCAGTAGATGGGTCACCGCCAACGTAGTTAACAGGCCACTGAAATGGTCCTTCAAGGATAACTTGTTTCATGTACTTACCATTGGGTTTCTTGAGTTCTATAAACCTTAAGAATCGACTTGCCCACTGAACATAATTACCCGGTGTTAGCATTGGTGGGGTGTCAATAGATCCTGCTTCATGTCTGGATTGTTGAGTTGAGATGACTTCACACATCCTGTCAAACCAGTGAGTAGGTTTTGATGGGAGTTGGCTTTGTTGTGGTGACATGGGATAGGATTGTTGCATTGGAACCATCTGATGTTGTTGCATGAGAAGATGTTGTTGTGAGTAAACCGGTTGTTGATAATTTTGTGATGATTGTTGATACTGTTGCTGTTGCTGATGATACTGTTGATTCTGATGTTGTTGAGGATGGTTAAAGTTGTAGTACGGTGGTTGAGACATAATGAAACACTTGTGTTAAAAGATGGATCTTTGTAGAAGGTATAGGCCAAATCTCGAAAACTTGCACAAGTAATGATTGCGAAAACTTTGACTTGAGTGATTGCGAAAATTGTGACTTGAGTGATTGCGAAATGAAGGATCTAGAAAATGTGAGATTGCGAAACCTGGTGGCTTCAGTATTTCGCGAAACTTAGTGAATGTATGGTATCTTTTCGAAACTAAGAAAGTTTGCGAGAAAAGAAATGTGATTTCGAAAAAAAAAATGACTTTTTCGAGAACACATATTCACTAACCCACTTTCGAAATTATACAATTTCGAAAGTTATCCAAAAGTCGAAGTACTTTTCTTTCTTATACAAGAGAGAAAAGACTAAGTCCACAAAACTGAAGTCGATGAGAAGCAAGTAGTGTAGATCTCGAAATAGGGACAGTATCACGATTTCGAAAGTTGGTAAAAATTAGTTTTCAAAGAAAGCAAGCCACAAACTTGTTTTAATTTAAAGATTCTTGTACTTTAGGGTGTAAAATTATGATTTCTTCAAGAAAGTTGAAAACTTTATAAACTTTCTCCACAAATAAAGAAATTTCAAAAAGCAAGTACAATATCAAAATCGTATATTTTTGATACAAGATTGGAACTTTTGTGTTTGAAATGTTTTGTAACACAAGTTTGTAAGCAAATATGTGATAGAAAACAAGAAACAAACAATAAAGTTCGAAAATTTCAACAAAAATAACGAGATAAAAAGGAGTTATGGATCGATTTTAATGAAAAACAAGAACTATACCTTCATATGGCGAATGATACCACTTGTTAGGTACCCATATTGATTTCACACAAAAACGAATGAGATAGATATAAGGAGTTGGGTGATTATATGAATAAGAGAATAATGAGAGCAAAAGTTTCCTTAAGATATCAAATAACCAACCAAATATAAATGATTGCTTAAGGTCCTATTTATAGGAGGGAAGCTAGGGCAACACTCCTAGCTCCCATTATCCTTAATTTCGTGGGCTTCTATGGCCTTTTGGGCTTTCATAAGCCTTAAATATACGAGTGATAAATGAATATAAGTAACTAATAATAAAGCAACCTAACATTTATTATAAATGACCGAGACTTGATAAAATAGTAAAACTTTGATCCCAACATATTCAAATGGTAATTTCATGCTAGTCATAGGCTGCTTACTATAAAATAAGCTTAGACACAAACCCCCTTATTTGTTATACTTTAAAGATACACTTGGTTCCTAAGAAACAAATTAATTAGTTAATCGCATATGCTTTCTCGATACAATCTTTTGATCATAGATTACTTCAAACATTTTGATTTATTTTTATACTTTATCTTCAGATATCTTTGTTTTGTGGAGTAAATAACAAGGTATAAAATTATCGTTTCATTATACACAGCTGATTAAATTTGTTGCACAATGAACGTCACAAATATTGTTAAAAGTTATAAATAGTATGGACATGTAATTATTTGTATGACATGTAGAAAAAAAATAGTTATTGATATTCTTTTTAATTATTGGAGCAAGTAGTTCCAAAACTATTAAGTTTTAAAACCATTGAATCAATATAAAACTAATATTTGCTATAGAACCAATAAACAAATTACAGCCATCAATTTTTTTATCTAAATTAATAAAAAAATATTTTTCATTTTTTTTAAAACAACATATCTTATAAATGGTAAATCTTCAAGCTACAAAAAAATATCACGCGATGAGAATTAAATATTTTTTCTATAGATATGCATTGTTATATAATTTCGACGAATTTTTTTTTGATGATTTTTTTTTTTAAATTTCCGCTCAGAGAAATCATATATTATTCCTAAAAATCACATATGATTTGATTTTTACAAATCACATATGATTCTTACGAATCATGTGTGCTTTGTAAAATTCATATATGATTCGTAAAAATCACATATGATTTGATTATAATGAATCAGATATGAGTTTTACAAATCACATATGATTTTTTTTGGCGGAAATTTTGAAAAAAAAAATTGTTGAAAGGAAAAATCGTCAAAAGTATATACAATGCATGTCTATATAAAGATATTTAATTCTCGTCGGGATGATATTTTTTTTCGCGTAACGATTCACGGTTTGTGAGATACTTAATTTTAAAAAAAATGATGAAAGCTTAATTTAAAAAAAAAAAAAAAAAAAAAAAAAAAAAAAAAAAAAAAAAAAGTGGATATGAATGGTTCATAGATTCTATGACAAATATGAGTTGATTTTTAGGCTTGCAGTAATATCAGGTTAGAAAAAATACCCCCGAGATTAAAAGTGAAAAAAACAGCAAAGTCTTAATTTTCTTTGCTAGGAACAGTACCTGACGGCATCAAGAGTCTTCATGTGACGGCTTCAAGAGTAAACAAGAGGTGGAAGTGGTGACGATCCAGAGAAATCGTGACGGCGTCAAGCTTGGCCGTCATGGTTCAAGATATGGTGACGGCCTAAAACTAAATTACACATGACGGCGTCAAACTTGAATCTAGGCAATCCTTTCTCATTATGGGTGGCGAGTTGACGGTGTCAAATATTCCTTCTTGACGTCGTCACCCTGTAAAATCTATATATAGTTTTGCACTTTTCATTCATTAGTGTGTAACTTTAGAGGGTATAACTTTGAAGAAACTCTAGCACGAATTTTACTGTTCTTTCAAGGGTTTCTACCCTTTGAAACCTTTCATGTTCAATTGAGATAAGTATCATTTCAATTCATTTAATATGTCTATGTGTTGTTTGAATATATCTTATGCTTGTCTTGAATTTAACATGCTAGGCTAGATCTCTTGTGTGTTTGCTTAGATGTAGTGAAACCTAGATGTTGTGTAACACCCCCAATTCAATGATGCAGCGGAATTCAAACTGGGTGTTACTCGACAGCACAACGGTCATAATAATAGAAAACGAACTCTAATTGAGTCGTTTTAAAAGATTTATCATTCAAATTATATAAATATCAGAGACTACAAAATGAGGTCCCAGATGGTTCCATGTTTACAATTTACATTAAATGAGTTTTCGAATGATAATAAAATTTATATCCCTCTTGAATATCCGTGCTCCTTCAGTGCCATCCTTGATCATCATGGACCTGAAATACATGCTTAAGAGGTCACCACAAAGGTTGAGTGATATTCATAGAGTTTGTTTAATGGTTGAACACAATATGTTGGTAGTGTGAGCTATAGAATCACACCAATGGTTAGAAAACAAAACAGTTATTATTATTACACTAAGCCTATGACACCAAAACGTTAACGTGTACCAATATCAATCGGCGGAGTTATCCCGGTAGGTACTTTGCCGTCATACCTATGTTTCAAATATTAATGCATTTGTTTTAACTTAGTCAACACAAATGGGATTCGTCAATCCTAATAGGCCTGTTCACAATATTCGTGCTCACTCGCAAGTAACCCTCGCAAGTGATTAAATGGTTCATAATAAGGGATCTTAGATTGGCAAGGTTGGTACTTAGTGATAATAAAACAATCAGGCAAGCATACAATTGAAAAGCATTGTGTTCGGTTGAAAAATAACAGCATGTATTCCCCCCAAGGGTTTGTAAAACAATTAAGTAATGGAAAGTGGGGCTATGAACTCACCTTAAGTTATGTAGTAAGTAGTGAAAATGATGGTCGAATCGCGAAGGTTTCTATGAGCAACCTATAATAGAATGTTGCGACTTAGGATTGGAGTAAAGAATATGAAGAATTGCCTATATATGTCTTGCATTTAGTCCATGATGTAGTACTTAGTATAGTGTAGGTCTTTGAATAAAAATGGTTTATGAAACATGTATAGTTTGTATATCGCTTACTACCGTTCGGGCCGACATAATTCAGAGGTCATGTAGTAAACGTTCGAGGAGCTAGGACACTTTAATTCGTAAATCCACAACTCATCTCGACGGTTTACGTTAACGAACCCCTCACATGAGGCTCCCTACTATTGTAGTATTTGATAAAATATATATAAGTTTTTGATCCGAAAAGTTACATGTCCAAATAATTGAATAAACTTAGGAAAGTTTACTTATGGATGAAGATTGTTATTACAATGAGTTTCTTGAGTATAGTATGAATATTACTTGTAAAGTTTCATGGTTGTTTTGATGGAGTAGATCCGAATTGGATGCTTACGTTGCCATTAACTCTTTAGTTTATGTTTTCGACTTAGAAATCCATAAGGTCTTTAGCCGTGGCCTTGCCGTGGCTTTGGTCATTGCTACCATGGTCTTGAGACTCATCCTTAGCCTTAGCCATGGTTGTGGTCTTGGCTTTAGGTCGTTAGACCTCTTGGTTTCAATTAACCAAAACTATTACATGGTCATTTGGTATAAAAATGGGCTATTAAGAATTTGAAGAAAATTATCACTCGTAAAGCGTTTTCAGGGCGCAATCTTCTTTAACCCTGAGTGAAAACGTCGTTCCGGACAACTTTCGTGTTTTAACTTTTTGATAAATCAAACCAGAAGTGCCACTTTCAAAAAGGTCAGAATGTTTACAACTTGTTTTTGGCAGTTTCGCCGTTTTGGTTTCGCTAACTTCTTATGGCCATAACTTTTGACTCGTTTACTCGTTTTAGGTGGTTCAAATTGCTATGTTTTCCTTTTTAAGTCCTATATAACATTAGGTAAGTGTTTCATATCATGGTTACTCTATTTTGGCCGTGGTTCTCAATATAAGTCACTAGTTTCCTTGATTACTTAACATAAGTTAATATATAGTTTCCAAAACTTGTTTTAATAGTTTTTATACATCATGAACATAACACAAAGACCATATATAGAATGAATGAAACATAATAAGCATGAAAATGATATTGAGCAAGAAAGTGGATTAGGGTTTCTTACAACTTTTGGCCTTATTGAAAAGGGAACTCATGAACTAAGACAAGATCTAAATCCTTCAATCGAAAACCCTAGCTTTCAATCCTTCAACACTACCCTTGCTAACCATTGCTAGGCTTGGTCTAACCTTGTAAGAACCTTATGTGTTCAGCCCCTAACCAAATTGTGTAGCTCCTAATTCAACCATGGAATCACTAAACAAACTCTTGATTCATGTAGAGACTAACTATGCCTTCAACTTTGGTATGTAACTTATAACATAGAAATCAAAGGATCATGGTTTATGGATTTGTTGTTGGGCGTTTGGAATGAAGAGAAAGGAAAGGATTAGACTTGTATTTATAGCATCAAGAGGAGGTTAGGAAGGTGCCTAGGAAGTTTCCTTGAGGAGGTTAGAGACTTAGGATATTTTCCAAGACTTAGTGGCCAAGTTTACTTGCAAAATGTTTAGCTTCCTATGTAAGCTTCCTATCCTTAACTTAGTGACCAAGAAAATACCCCATGTGGCTTAAAATTTCGTTCAATGCCTAACTTGGATGACTAGTTATGTATTTTGATAATATCTTGCTTTTATGGAGTGAGTTTTGTCCTGTTAATCGCTAACGGTAAGTCGTTAAGTCATGAAACTTAAAATCGGGTATCCTAAAAATATGAAACTTATGAATATGTTAAAACTTATTAATATAACCTATCTTAACATATTTAATGAGTGACAAGTTCTACCGGGTTGCTTAAACGCTGCTAAAACTGGAAACGTGGGTCTAAAACGCGTAATTCGCGTAAAACGCTGAACTGGAAAACGTAAAATTCCAAAACTTTTGGAATTGTCATAAAATGAGAAAAAACCATATTTCTATTGTTTATAGTGTTTTATGGACATATCGGGATGCTGGAATGACGTTTAAACCTAAAAGTAAATCTCGGACACAGTTTCGTGATTTTTGCAGAAATGATCCGACGAGTGTCAAACTCTCGGATTATCATTAAAATAGTTTAACTTACGAGAATATGAAATAAAAATTTTAGGAGTGAATAGTGAAAGTGAATAGTAAAAAGTGAACAGTAAAAATGAATAGTGAACTTTTCGGGAATAGAAGTTAACCTGAAAATGCGAATTGTTACAGTCTCTACCCCTTAAGGGAACTTCGTCCCGAAGTTCTATGTGTGTTATATGTTGGAGTGGTGTCGATGAAGAGGTGTGGTTACTTATGAGGACTAGAGTCTGTGATTACCAGTGATGTAGAGATTGATAACATAGTTGAAGAGGTGTGGTTTGTCTTAGAATATGGTGTGTCAATAGAGATTGATAACATAGTTGAATATTACTAGAGATTCAAATAACAGTCAAATATCAAAGGAAATTGATATAGCAGTCGAATATTAATAGAAATTGATATAGTAGTTGTACAGAAATTGATATAGTTGAATATTAAATAGAAATTGATATAGTTGTCAAGTATCAATAGCAATTGATATAGTAGTTGAACAACAATAGCAATTGACATAGGAATCGAATAAATGGAAATTGATATAGTAGTCGAATATCATTAGTAATCGATATAGTAGTTGAATATCAATGGAATTTGGGATAGTAGTTGCAATCATAGTCTAGTAGGTAATCTGTTGTTGTACCTAGTGTTTATTGACTTCATACTTATGTTATTTCGGATACAAATAAGCCCACTTGTTTATAATTCTTTATTTACATAGAGAGGCATCCCAAACAATGTAAATATGGGAATATAAACTTATGGTTCGGTGATTTACAATTTCTTTATTTAAATGAAAAGGCATCCCAATCCATTCAAATAATTATAAATCATCCTACTTAAGAATTCCCAATACAACATTCATAATTAGCCAGTGAGTTACAAGGAAGTGTATTACGAGATGATACTGGTGTTCCAAAAGTACAAGATGAATATTCAATCTTGTAAAGCTGTTGAGGGTGCTTGTGGTGTAAGTAAGGATGATTTGAGGTTTAAAAGTGCATCAAGATCTGTTAATGAGCTTGTGGTTGAAATGGTTGTGAAGATAATGATGTGATATGTTGATGAACAAAAGTGTGTAGTGTATGCTTAACATTAATATTGGTAGAGATGTCAAGTTTGCTTTAAAATTTTAAGAAATTTTAAAGGTTTATGACGGAATGGTATCCTTAGGACCTAAACAGGATACTACTTCTAAGGGATAAGAGAGAAGAATTGATAACTATCCCAAGATAGTAGTTGGGATTATCTCATAAATGAAAATTTTCAAGAATGAAATTAGGTAGTACAAATAAGGTGTTAAGATCTTGCTGAGTGGTAAGTGATTGACTCCAAACGGTCAACTAAAATTGACCAGGGATGGTCAACCAAGTCAAACTGCCTAAAAGTCAATCTCCGCGGAATATAGTGTTTCCCCGGGTCGTTATGTCCCGACGAGGTATGGATTGTATTCAAAACGGGTTTGTGATCGGGTGAATTTGAACAGGATAGGGGTTTGAGTGATTTGTATGATTACACTAAGATATGGGGAATGAAAATAACTTAGAAACACTATATTAACATTAACGTGAAATCTAGTTAACCTAAAACGTAATCTAAAAACTTAAAATCAAAGTTTGCTTATAAATAAGCAGAAAAATAAGACAAAGGGCTTAAATAGAAGCTATCACTTTATTTAAATTTGGTTTTTCTTTATTTTACAAACTACTTTTACTAACGTAACCTAAATTTAAAAACGTAAAAGTTTATTAAATAAAACGCGAGTTAAAATCAAAATAAACGCGAGTGCGCGAAATAAAAAGTGAAATTTAAGCTACGTTAACCCTACGAACATGCAAATTACATTTTTACGATCTTAACGATAAAAGGAAATTTTGACAAAAAGAAAAACATTTTTTAGACTTTTTAATTATTTATTATTAATTAAAAACTATTTAAACTAAAACTAATTACTAAAAATACTAAACCATTTTGGAAAAATATGAGAATTTTTCTAAAATTACTTTATACTAATAGTGAGCTAAGAAAAATAAGAAAAGGCCCTAATGCTTATTAATAAGCAGTACAATAAGCAAATAAGTTAAATAAGCTTAAATGGAAAATAATTACTATAAAAATAAGGGGAGAAAGAAATAACACTAATGTTCACTTGGCCTAGTTGGTGCGTGGCTTTGGTCTGAGTTTTGACCAGAGTTGACCAAGAGGTCTCAGGGTCGAATCCCACTCAAGACAACTTTTACAAACTATTTTATTTTTTTATTTAACTTTACAAAGACATTAAACAACAGATAATAAGCACATTTTATAAAAGAAACTATTTTTAAAAACACCAAATAAGCACTGTGTGATCTAATCAATCACACAGTTAAGCTTTTTTAGCTAAAATGATGATGTGAGGATTTGAAAAGCCATCAAATAAGCTACACTCTAAACAGAAAGGGTAAAACAATATGGAAAAAAGTTTGATCAATTAAGAACAAGCTAAAACCACAAATGAGACACACTTAATAGAGTAATAAGCTCAAATAAGAAAATCTAAAAACACCACACTGAATCAGACCAAAGTACTAGTAGCAGGCCAAGTTCCAGCTTATCAAATAAGCTAGAAAGCGAAAAAGGACACTGGAAATGACAAGCTTAGCCAGAGGGCTTTCCAAAGAACCCAAAATCTCAAAATAAGCTTTACAAATCAGCTCACTAGGAGCTTAAGAAAGTGGCTGAAAAGCCATAATCTGTTGGTGAAGGGCAGAACAGTTCCCAAGGGGGCTAGTTAGGGCATAAATTAAACTAGAAACCAATGACCACAGGTATCACAAAGCTGGGTTACATGAGCCTAAGCTAACAAGGGGCAAATGAGAACAATTATTGAGCAAGTAAGATGACTTTATGAAGCCAAAATGAGGACTGCTAGGGGACTGTTGTTATGCAGGCCTGGAGGTTCATTCCATTAGCAGCCTCAGAGGTTTTTCAAGCTCAAACATAAGATTGAGCCAGATAAGCAATCTCATAAGAGCAAATAAGAATAAGTGAAATCAGACCACTAAAAAACCTGAGAAACGGGCAAACTTAAACAAGTTTTAAATCAACAAGCTTAAAAAATTCCAACAGTGGTGACTTGAGTTCAAGTGAGACTTGGAATAAGCAATCGGTTCAAATAAGCTCAACAATCTGAACAAGCTTATGCAACAACAACAATAATAACAACAAGTGACAGTAACAACAACCAACAAGAAGTCAACAATCTCAGATTTATGAACAAGAACAAGAAAAGAAACAACATCAGTCACAAATTGGTCAAGAAAAGTGCTCAAATAAGCATTCTAAATAAGCATGAGGGGGAAACCTAAAAGCAAAATCCTAAACATCACCTAGGGGGAGTTTTAAACAGCAAAGATCAAGGAAATCTATCAAGAATTGAGCTACTTATAGATAAATGAAATTTGCTCAAAACCCTGGATGTAGGGGAACTACACAGTCAAATAGGCAACTTTCAATGCAAACTTTTATGACCAAACCACTTTCAAACTAAGATTTTCTTTTTGCTTATGATTCACAAGCTGACAAATAGTACAAATCAACAAAGATTATCTATTTCCAATTACTCATAAATCCTACAAGTTATTCTGAAATTCTCCCCATTGTAACAAGCAAGACTGTTTTGACCTTTTTTGAGATTTTATGAACTTTGACTTAACTAACTTTCTAATGATCTAAACTTATTTAATTTGTTATATTAAGCTATACTACAGTGAATTTAAGCAAAAAGCTCTAGATTATCTACCTAAATTGATTAAGCACAGCAGCAATTTCAAACAGATGCTCAACTTAAAGTAATTATACAAGCTAAAATTGACTTTTTGTATTGCAGGGTGCAATTTCATGTTTGAACTATCTATATTATAGCTAAAGTGGGCCATTCATGCAGAAAACTCAACAACACAACAATAGGAACATCAGATAATTAGCATATCCAAACACCCCTTAATGTAGTAACTAATGAATTTTTTAAACTCAATTGAAGGTGCTAAACAGAATTGTAATAAGTAGAACTATTTCTACCTTAAGTTACTCTACTGCTAACCTAATGCCTTATATTGGCATACAAATTTTCTATTTATACTAATCTGAATTAGGGTTCATGTGTTCTGCTTCTTGTCTCTTTCCCTTCTCTCATTTTGGACCATTGGATAATCTAAATCAATCTCAGCCCTCAACTTCATTTTTGGTGGGAAAGTGGTGTTTTGTAGTTTGGCAGATACTGCTTGTGCAGAGGGACAAGGTTTGTATGGTAGTGGTGGAAAGTTGATATAGGGTGGAGTGGAGCAGTGGAGAAGTAGTGATGATTGTGTTGGAGTAGGATTGCAGGGTTTTGGCAGGTTAGGGGGAGGGAAAAGGTTCACGGGTATATGTTGGGGGAGGTGGTCAAAGGGGGTCAAACCCCTGGTTATTATTAAAAAGATGTGGAAGAGATGGGCCTGGAGTTGGTGTGGGCTGATGGAGTGGTGGATCAGGGTTGGTGTTGGATTTGTGTTTGTACTAAGGTGGGAGTTATAAGGTGGGTTAGTTTTATGAAGGGATATATGGTCCATGTGGTTAAGTAGAAAGTATAAGCCCAAGGACCAATCATGTAAGAAGCTGATTTATGAGGGGTGTATTCTGCCAAAACTGCCAAAGTATTACAAGGGCCAAACCTGCCATATTATAATTCCACAAGGACCAATATGATATTTTCCAAAATTTAAATCCCCAGGGACCAATTGTGTCAGGTTTCAAAGTACAGGGACCAAATATGTAAATTTTCAAAACTTTTAGAATTTTCACCAAAGGACTAAATATGACAACTTATGATTTCAAAAGGACCTTTGGTGACTTTTCTTTTAAAATATGTGCTTAGGGACTATTTTTGCTAATTTTTGAAAGTTGGGGGACTGAAACTGCCAATTTTGCAAACTTTGTACGTTTTTCATTTGTTTTTACTCATTTTCCATCTAAAACATATAAAACACAATTTTGAAATATTTTTAGTATTTTGATGCATTACTGAGTGTTTTTGTATGTTTTTGCAGTTCAGAATGACCAAAAATGATGAGTGTTTGAGCACTCATCAATCCCCCACACTAAACTATTGCTAGTCCCTAGCAATAAACTGTTTTGAAAACTTAATGGATTTTAAACTCTTTACCAAAAGCCATTACTTCTGGAGTAGCCAGATGTATCAATTCAAGTAAGAACTGTGGTCCACCTGATAACCATGTGATTTTGAGCAAACCACCAGCTGTCAACGGATTTGATTAGTCTTTACCAAAAGCCGTTTGCTTCTGGACTAGCCAACTCTTGATGGAATAGTCAACATCTTAGTGAGCTGATTACCAATTATGGTTTTTCCACTGCCTTTACCACAAGCCATAATCTTGCGGGCTAGCCAACTCATTCACTTTTTAGGATATGGCTAGCTGAGGTACCATACAATTTTGGTCAAATTGCAAGCCATCAACGGATTTGAGATATCTTTACCAAGAGCCGTTTGCTCCTGGATTAGCCAATCCTTTTGTCGTTTAGACATGGTGGACTGATAACCACAAAAAATTTGAAGCACAAGTGAAAAAAATTTTAAAATTTTTGAAATTTTGGCCAAAACGGGGGTACTAGATAGTAAAATGTGATAAAATTCGCTAGAATAGCGAAATACCCCCCACACTTAGAATGAATATTGTCGTCAATATTCAAAGTCCCGGTTATTATGCCGACTCTTAGAACGTAAAAGGGCAACATTACAAGCTAAATGTGGAAAACACCATTTTTTATTTTCACTTTATAAGTAACCACAGTAGGGGCACTCCCCCACACTTAGGGTGAAAACCCTAAGTACATGCTACTGTTTTTGTTTACCGAGTCACTAGCTTGACTCGACCCCGAATTCATTAGTCCTTGGGGAAGCATGATGTGGAAGAAGGAATCTCCATCGGGCTTTCATTCAAGATGTTTGGACAAACTGTTGGGTTTTGAGTTCTGCTGCTGAGTGAAACTGCTGCTATGATGAAACTGCTGCTAGAGTAAATGATCCTGCTGCTGATGACAAAGTGCTGCTAAGGAAAATGCTGCTGAAGAGATAAGCATGTATTCGTAGTAGATAATTATAGAATAGATTGAATGTATATCTTATAAGTCTAGAATATTCTTATCTTGATTAGAAAGTTATTGTAAACCTAGTAGGACTCCTTGGCCTATAAAAGGAGGATCCTAGGGTTAGATTATGTACGTATTGTTTAGTTTTCGTTTACACTTCAAGGTTGTAAAACCCTAGCATTGTTGAGTGCTCGTATTAATAATATTGAAGTGTTGATAGAGAATTATTGTTCTTAAGTTAAGCTTTTACATTCCGCATTCAAGCTTAAGTGTTTACTTTATGTCAACTTCTATATAAGATCGTTTGCTCAACTGGGATCAACACAAACATTTGAAGCACGTGAAAGTTCCACACCGATGGGATAAGTACCCGGCTCAAGATAATGGTAAATGAAAATGCCGGGATCAAAGATGGTATCCTCATTCCCGAAGGAGTGAAGAACAAGAGAAGTCACCCTGTAGGTGAAGAAAAGGAAGAAAACCATGATGAAAATCATGATAAGATTTTCTTCCTCGAGAGCAGGCTCATTAGCCTGAATTTGGATTTCAAAGGTTAAGCTCGTTTGGTTTGAAAACATCCCGGGTGGGAGGGTGGGAATTTGTAAATTCTCATGATCGAGCACATCTCCCCCTGGGCTATCATACTCCGGAGGAGTCATGATATAAGTGAGTTCACTGGGGAACTCATGAAGGATATACGATGTGCGGTACTTTGTGGGCTATGAACATGCACCTTGTCCATTATAGTCTCCGTTTCAGACTCATCACTATCAAAGATTGGATTAACTGAATTTAGAGTGAATTCAGAATCGAATTCAAACAAGGGATTTGTGATAGTCATATTGAATGTTGTGGAAACAAAGTGGTCAACATCCTCTTCTAGGTTGACGATCTCGTAACGAGGAAGTGATGCATCAATAAATTCGATGTCATTATGATATAAAGAATCGACATCACTATAATCACTGTCAGAATCGGAGAAAGTCTTAACAAGATCATTTGGAAAGACAAGAGGAGGAGGTATATCACACACATGATCAAGAATCCCCTCGGAGTCACTTGGGATTGGGATAAGGTTCTCAACACTAGACTTTATGAATTCGTCCGATTCCTTTTCAGGAATAGTGTCAAGATGCTCATCCCCCATTATGGGAGAGTTTGTGGAATATTCGGGTGTGAGCTGAGGGAGTTGAGAAGGACTAGCACACATGGAATTTTCAATTTCCATTTGTTCTTTTGCTAATAAATCTGTCACATTCTTTTCTCCCTGTGTTTCCACAAATGCAGTTTCAGCTGAAGTCGAATCACAAGGTTTCTCAAATATCTTTGGGATTGGAGCAAGGTCATCTATTTCTTCAAGAGGATTGACTTTGACTTCCTTGTCCCCCATTATCAAGATATCTGAAGGTTCCTTTGAGTTTTCTTCTTCAAATGGTTCATCCTCATCACTTTCATCCTCAAGATAAAATGAGTCAACAGGAGCCTTTTGTTTCCTAAGAATCAGATCCTTAAGACAGTTTATCTATCTTGAATGGTCTTCTTGACTTGACTTTGATTCATAATCATTTTAGTAATCAATTCAGCTCTAGCTAACTCGTCCTGAGGCGGTGGCTGAGGGGTTGTGTATTGTGGAAGCTGGTTAAAACCAAATTCATGATTGTTACAAGGAACCAGTTCATAGACAAACTGATTCCTCGTTTGACAATCAGAGTTGTAGTGAGGGCCTTCACAATACTGACAACAGTAAAACTGCTGGGTATCATGGTGTGGAAGCTGATGGAATGAATCAGTCATGTCATGGTAGGAATAGGGATTCTGGTTATAGATAGACCCGTTTCCTGACTCTACCATGCCACAACCGGGGCAATTACCACCATTATAAGAACTACCACACCATTGGCAAACAAGAAGGTGTGGGTGAAACATAGAAAGAATCAAAAGTTTTGGGAGGGTAAGAAATGAAGAATCAAAAAGGTAAGAGGGTAAAGATGAATATTTTTGGATTTTTGGAAAGACATTTTATAAAAATAAGAAAGAAAATCTTTTTGCGTTGTTGTGTTCATTGAAAACTGATTTTAAAAAGTTTTCGGGAACAGTTTTGTTTTTATAATAAGAAAATATGAACAAAGGATGGTAGATATACAATGAGTGTATATCCAGATTCACTAATCTGTAAAACCGTTTAGAATAACGCGCACAACCTCCTCAGCAGCGGCGCCAAATTTTTGATTGACTCCAAACGGTCAACTAAAATTGACCAGGGATGGTCAACCAAGTCAAACTGCCTAAAAGTCAATCTCCGCGGAATATAGTGTTTCCCCGGGTCGTTATGTCCCGATGAGGTGTGGATTGAATTCAAAACGGGTTTGTGATCGGGTGAATTTGGACAGGATAGGGGTTTGAGTGATTTGTATGATTACACTAAGATATAGGGAATGAAAATAACTTAGAAACACTATATTAACATTAACGTGAAACCTAGTTAACCTAAAACGTAATCTAAAAACTTAAAATCAGAGTTTGCTTATAAATAAGCAGAAAAATAAGCCAAAGGGCTTAAATAGAAGCTATCACTTTATTTAAATTTGGATTTTCTTTATTTTACAAACTACTTTTACTAACGTAACCTAAATTTAAAAACGTAAAAGTTTATTAAATAAAACGCGAGTTAAAATCAAAATAAACGCGAGTGCGCGAAATAAAAAGTGAAATTTAAGCTACGTTAACCCTACGAACACGCAAATTACATTTTTACGATCTTAACGATAAAAGAAAATTTTGAGAAAAAGAAAAATATTTTTTAGACTTTTTAATTATTTATTATTAATTAAAACTATTTAAACTAAAACTAATTACTAAAAATACTAAACCATAAAAATACTAAACCATAATCTAAAATTACTTTATACTAATAGTGAGCTAAGAAAAATAAGAAAAGGCCTTAATGCTTATTAATAAGCAGTGCAATAAGCAAATAAGTTAAATAAGCTTAAATGGAAAATAATTACTATAAAAATAAGGGGAGAAAGAAATAACACTAAGGCTCACTTGGCCTAGTTGGTGCGTGGCTTTGGTCTGAGTTTTGACCAGAGTTGACCAAGAGGTCTCAGGGTCGAATCCCACTCAAGACAACTTTTACAAACTATTTTATTTTTTTATTTAACTTTACAAAGACATTAAACAACAGACAATAAGCACAATTTATAAAAGAAACTATTTATAAAAACACCAAATAAGCACTGTGTGATCTAATGAATCACACAGTTAAGCTTTTTTAGCTAAAATGATGATGTGAGGATTTGAAAAGCCACCAAATAAGCTACACTCTAAATAGAAAGGGTAAAACAAAATGGAAACAAGTTTGATAAATTAAGAACAAGCTAAAACCACAAATGAGACACACTTAATAAAGTAATAAGCTCAAATAAGCAAATCTAAAAACACCACACTGAATCAGACCAAAGTACTAGTAGCAGGGCAAGTTCCAGCTTATCAAATAAGCTAGAAAGCCAAAAAGAACACTAGAAATGACAAGCTTAGCTAGAGGGCTTTCCAAAGAACCCAAAATCTCAAAATAAGCTTTACAAATCAGCTCACTAGGAGCTTAAGAAAGTGGCTGAAAAGCCACAATCTGTTACTGCAGGGCATAACAGGTCCCAAGGGGGCTAATTAGGGCACAAATTAAACTAGAAACCAATGACCACAGGTATCACAAAGCTGGGTTACATGAGCCTAAGCTAACAAGGGGAAAATAAGAACAATTATTGAGCAAGTAAGATGACTTTATGAAGCCAAAATGAGGACTGCTAGGGGACTGTTGTTATGCAGGCCTGGGGGTTCATTCCATTAGTAGCCTCAGAGGTTTTTCAAGCTCAAACATAAGATTGAGCCAGATAAGAAATCTCATAAGAGCAAATAAGAATAAGTGAAATCAGACCACTAAACAACCTGAGAAACGGGCAAACTTAAACAAGTTTTAAATCAACAAGCTTAAAAAATTCCAACAGTGGTGACTTGAGTTCAAGTGAGACTTGGAATAAGCAATAGGTTCAAATAAGCTCAACAATCTGAACAAGCTTATGCAACAACAACAATAATAGCAACAAGTGACAGTAACAACAACCAACAAGAAGTCAACAATCTCAGATTTATGAACAAGAACAAGAAAGAAACAGCATCAGTCGCAAATTGGTCAAGAAAAGTGCTCAAATAAGCATTCTAAATAAGCAAGAGGGGGAAACCTAAAAGCAAAATCCTAAACATCACCTAGGGGAGTCTTAAAACAACAAAGATCAAGGAAATCTATCAAGAATTGAGCTACATATGGCTAAATGAAATTTGCTCAAAAACCTGGATGCAGGGGAACTACACAGTCAAATAGGCAACTTTCAATGCAAACTTTTATGACCAAGCCACTTTCAAACTGAGATTTTCTTTTTGCTTATGATTCACAAGCTGATAAATAGTAAAAATCAACAAAGATTATCTATTTCCAATTACTCATAAATCCTACAAGTTATTCTGAAATTCTCCCTATTGTAACAAGCAAGACTGTTTTGACCTTTTTATGAGATTTTATGTACTTTGACTTAACTAACTTTCTAATGATCTAAACTTATTTAATTTTTTATATTAAGCTATACTACAGTGAATTTAAGCTAAAAGCTCTAGATTATCTACTCAAATTGATTAAGCACAGCAGCAAATTCAAACAGATGCTCAACTTAAAGTAATTATACAAGCTAAAATTGACTTTTTGTATTGCAGGGTGCACTTTCATGTTTAAACTATCTATATTATAGCTAAAGTGGGCTATTCATGCAGAAAACTCAACAACACAACAATAGGAACATCAGATAATTAGCATATCCAAACACCCCTTAATGAAGTAACTGATGAATTTTTCAAACTCAATTGAAGGTGCTAAATAGAATTGTAATAAGTAAATATAAAATAGGCTTGACTAACCTTAAATAAGCACTAGTGAGACAGGAAATAAGCATGTAATAAGCAATTAACTAAGTAGTCCAAGAGTAAACATATACTTCAGCAACAGGGAATAAAAAAAAGAGTTTAGACTTTCATTGAATTGTTAAAATGAGTACAAGCTAAGATCAGAAGCTAACAACACTTAGAAATTAAACTAGAACTATTTCTACCCTAAGTTACTCTACTGCCAACCTAATGCCTTATATTGGCATACAAATTTTCTATTTATACTAATCCAAATTAGGGTTCCTGTCTTCTGCTTCTTGTCTCTTTCCCTTCTCTCATTTTGGACCATTGGATAATCTAAATCAATCTCAGCCCTCAACTTCATTTTTGGTGGGAAAGTGGTGTTTTGTAGTTTGGCGGATATTGCTTGTGTAGAGGGACAACGTTTGTATGGTAGTGGTGGAAAGTTGATATAGGGTGGAGTGGAGGAGTGGAAAAGTAGTGATGATTGTGTTGGAGTAGGATTGCAGGGTTTTGCAGGTTAGGGGGAGGGAAAAGGCTCACGGGTATATGTTGGGGGAGGTGGTCAAAGGGGGTCAAACCCCTGGTTATTATTAAAAAGGTGTGGAAGAGATGGGCCTGGAGTTGGTGTGGGCTGATGGAGTGGTGGATCAGGGTTGGTGTTGGATTTGAGTTTGGACTAAGGTGGGAGTTATAAGGTGGGTTAGTTTTATGAAGGGATATATGGTCCATGTGGTTAAGTAGAAAGTATAAGCCCAGGGACCAATCATGTAAGAAGCTGATTTATGAGGGGTGTACTCTGCCAAAACTGCCAAAGTATTACAAGGACCAAACCTGCCATATTATAATTCCACAAGGACCAATGTGATATTTTCCAAAATTTAAATCCCCAAGGACCAATTGTGTCAGGTTTCAAAGTACAGGGACCAAATATGTAAATTTTCAAAACTTTTAGAATTTTCATCAAAGGACTAAATATGACAACTTATGATTTCAAAAGGACCTTTGGTGACTTTTCTTTTAAAATATGTGCTCAGGGACTATTTTTGCCAATTTTTGAAAGTTGGGGGACTGAAACTGCTAATTTTGCAAACTTTGTACATTTTTCTTTTGTTTTTACTCATTTTGCATCTAAAACATATAAAACACAATTTTGAAATATTTTTAGTATTTTGATGCATTACTGAGTGTTTTTGCATGTTTTTGCAGTTTAGAATGACCAAAAATGATGAGTGTTTGAGCACTCATCAGTAAGACACTATCGTGTCTCTAGATCGTTTTAAAGAATTCTGGTGGTTTATCGAGTTCGAGTAGGAAATCATTCTGAACATAACCCTAGTACAACTATTCTCAGTATTTGAAAATTATAAGTCGAACATAGTTAGTCAGACTATGTTTCACTGTTCCTAGGTTAAATATTGGTGACTAGTCTATATTTAGCTGAGGTTCGATAAAATTTTTAAATACCTAAATTAGGTATACTTGTGATATGTTCATTGCTTTTGGGAAACTGTCAACTAAACAAAGGCGATGTCAAAAAATTCAGTTGCAAGTCCCGCCCATACAAGACTTGTAACTATGTTTTTACATTCCAATGCATAGAAAATAGTACGGGTAGATATGTGTGGAAAGGAAGTTTTAAGTAGTTCTAAAGCAGTCCATACTTGGCCAGGATCACGAACTTTTAACAATGAAGGTTTCAGAAGAAAACTTTGATGAATGTAGAGAAAATCCTTTGGAAATATCATATTTCTATTTGGAAATCGATAGATTGTGATGGGTTTTTGATATCATATGAAATGATATTGGTGAGGTGGTGGAATAATTCCAGAGACCATTGCACAAATCACAATGTCTCGGAAGTAGATTAGACCATTGTGCCATTCACAATGTCTGGGAAGTTGGTTAGACCATTGTGTGACTCAAAACATTTGAGAAATGATTAAGACCATTGTATCATACAATGTCCGGGAAATAGGAAAGACCATTGTGATTAGTTACAATATCTTGGACATAAAATGTTGGAGTAGGAACATGATTAGGAGGATGTGGTTGTGTCGAAATGCCCTAGAATAGGCATGTGCAGATATGTTTAGTCCATTGTTTAGATAAAATGATTGAAAATAATTGAGTGTATATATCAATATACTTATATATGTTCGTATAGTGTAAAATGCCTAGTGTGTATATATCAATATACTTATATGTTCATGTAGCATAAAATGCTTACGAGGAAATGCTCAACTATGTTAAGGGTACATATATCAATATGCAATTATGTTTGTGTAATATAAAATGCTTAATAAGTTCATAATCGTCTGGAGGATGGAAGGCACGAAGAGTGGAAGGCTATAAAATGTTTTTGCTTGTAAGTGTGGTTATTGTTTAGGTCTCAATTAGACCCGTTTCTCTATAACCATGGCTCTGGCACCAATTTGTAATACCCCCAATTCAATGATGTAGCGGAATTCAAACTAGGTGTTACTCGATGGCACAACAGTCACAATAATAGAAAACGAACTCTGATTGAGTCGTTTTAAAAGATTTATCATTCAAATTATATAAATATCAGAGATTACAAAATGAGGTCCCAGATGGTTCCATGTTTACAATTTACATTAAATGAGTTTTCGAATTATAATAAAATTTATAGCCCTCTTGAATATCCGTGCTCCTTCCATGCCATCCTTGATCCTCATGGACCTGAAATACATGCTTAAGAGGTCAACACAAAGGTTGAGTGATATTCATAGAGTTTGTTTAATGGTTGAACACAATATGTTGGTAGTGTGAGCTATAGACTCACACCAATGGTTGGAAAACAAAACAGTTATTATTATTACACTAAGCTTATGACACCAAAACGTTAACGTGTACCAATATCAATCGGCGGAGTTATCCCGGTAGGTACTTTGCCGTCATACCTATGTTTCAAATATTAATGCATTTGTTTGAACTTAGTCAACAAAAATGGGATTCGTCAATCCCAATAGGCCTATTCACAATATTCGCGCTCACTCGCAAGTGATTAAATGGTTCATAATAAGGGATCTTGGATTGGCAAGGATGGTACTTAGTGATAATAAAACAATCAGGCAAGCATATAATTGAAAAGCATTGTGTTCGGTTGAAAAATAATAGCATGTATTCCCCCCAAGGGTTTGTAAAACAATTAAGTAATGGAAAGTGGGGCTATGAACTCACCTTAAGTTATGTAGTAAGTAGTGAAAATGATGGTCGAATCGCGAAGGTTTCTACGAGCAACCTATAATAGAATGTTGTGACTTAGGATTGGAGTAAAGAATATGAAGAATTGCCTATATATGTCTTGCATTTAGTCCATGATGTAGTACTTAGTATAGTGTAAGTCTTTGAATAAAAATGGTTTATGAAACATGTATAGTTTGTATAACGCTTACTACCATTCGGGCCGACATAATTCAGAGGTCATGTAGTAAACGTTCGAGGAGCCAGGACACTTTAATTCGTAAATCCACAACTCATCTCGACGGTTTACTTTAATGAACCCCTCACATGAGACTCCCTACTATTGTAGTATTTGATAAAATATATATAAGTTTTTTATCCGAAAAATTTACAAGTCCAAATAATTGAATAAACTTAGGAAAGTTTACTTATGGATGAAGATTGTTATTACAATGAGTTTCTTGAGTCTAGTATGAATATTACTTGTAAAAGTTTCATGGATGTTTTGATGGAGTAGATCCGACTTGGATGTTTATGTTGCCATTAACTCTTTAGTTTGTGTTTTCGACTTAGAAAGCCATAAGGTCTTTAGCCGTGGCCTTGCCGTGGCTTTGGTCATTACTACCATGGTCTTGCGACTCATCCTTGGCCTTAGCCATGGTTGTCGTCTTGGCTTTAGGTCGTTAGACCTCTTGGATTCAATTAACCATAACTATTACATGGTCATTTGGTATAAAAATGGGCTGTTAAGAATTTGAAGAAAAATATCACTCGTAAAGCGTTTTCAGGGCTCGAGCTTTTTAAAACCTGAATGAAAACGTCGTTCCGGACAACTTTCATGTTTTAACTTTTTGATGAATCAGATCAGAAGTGCCACTTTCAAAAAGGTCAGAATGTTTACAGCTTGTTTTAGGCAGTTTCGCCATTTTGGTATCGCTAACTTCTTATGGCCATAACTTTTGACTCGTGTACTCGTTTTAGGTGGTTCAAATTGCTATGTTTTCAAGAGCAAGGTTGGATCAAGTGGTTAACACTCTTACCTTTGGAGACAGAGGTCAAGGGTTCGATCCTCACCCCTTGCAAGGCCGGAGGTCCTTTTCTACCTTTGGTAGAACCGGAAGCAGCCTCTCTACTTTAGGTAGGGGTATGGTTATCTACGTCTCAACCTTCCCCATACACCGTGGAAGACGGTATTGGGACCCATAACCCGTGGAAGACGGTATTGGGAGTTACTTTACTTTAAATTGCTATGTTTTCCTTTTTAAGTCCTATATAACGGTAGGTAAGTGTTTCATATCATGGTTACTCTATTTTGGTCGTGGTTCTCAATATAAGTCACTAGTTTCCTTGGTTACTTAACATAAGTTAATATATAATTTCCAAAACTTGTTTTAATAGTTTTTATACATCATGAACATAACACAAAGACCATATATAGAATGAATGAAAAATAATAAGCATGAAAATGATATTGAGCAAGAAAGTGTATTAGGGTTTCTTACAACTTTTGGCCTTAATGAAAAGGGAACTCATGAACTAAGACAAGATCTAAATCCTTCAATCGAAAACCCTAGCTTCCAACCCTTCAACACTACCCTTGCTAACCCTTGCTAGGCTTGGTCTAACCTTGTAAGAACCTTATGTGTTCAGCCCCTAACCACCTTGTGTAGCTCCTAATTCAACCGTGGAATCACCAAACAAACTCTTGATTCATGTAGAGACTAACTATGCCTTCAACTTTGTTATGTAACTTATAACTTAGAAATCAAAGGATCATGGTTTATGGATTTGTTGTTGGGCGTTTGGAATGAAGAGAAAGGAAAGGATTAGGCTTGTATTTATAGCATGAAAAGGAGGTTAGGAAGGTGCCTAGGAAGTTTCCTTGAGGAGGTTAGAGACTTAGGATATTTTCCAAGACTTAGTGGCCAAGTTTACTTGCAAAATGTTTAGCTTCCTATGTAAGCTTCCTATCCTTAACTTAGTGACCAAGAAAATGCCCCATGTGGCTTAAAATTTCGTTCAATGCCTATCTTGGATGACTAGTTATGTGTTTTGATAATATCTTGCTTTTATGGAGTGAGTTTTGTCAAGGTAATCGCTAACGGTAAGTCGTTAAGTCATGAAACTTAAAATCAGGTATCCTAAAAATATGCAACTTATAAATATGTTAAAACTTAATAATATAACTTATCTTAGCATATTTAATGAGTGACAAGTTCTACCGGGTTGCTTAAACGCTTCTAAAACTGGAAACGCGGGTTTAAACGTGTAATTCGCGTAAAACGCTGAACTGGAAAACGTAAAATTCCAAAACTTTTGGAATTGACGTAAAATGAGAGAAAATCATATTTCTATTGTTTATAGTGTTTTATGGACATATTGGGATATTGGAATGACGTTTAAACCGAAAAATAAATCTCGGACACGGTTTCGTGATTTTTGCAGAAATGATCCGACGAGTGTCAAACTCTCGGATTATCATTAAAATAGTTTAACTTACGAGAATATGAAATAAAAATTTTATGAGTGAATAGTGAAAGTGAATAGTAAAAAATGAATAGTAAAAATGAATAGTGAAATTTTCAGGAATAGAAGTTAACCTGAAAATGCGAATTGTTTCATGTTGATTATAGGTTGATTGCTTGTTTATAATTGTTACGGATGAATGATTTCGATGTTATGCATAAGAAAACTGGCAGACTTCCATAGGGTAACATTCTTGAACGTCTTAAGAAACATGAACCAATGCGTACTAGGTTTTTATCGTTGTATTTAACGCATGAGCGAATTCTAATGATCCCATGTTAGGAGCTTCTTGCAGGCTCGACATAGGAGTGAAGTAGGAGCTTATAGAGTTGGGGAAGTACGTACGCCACCCCACAAATGGTATTAAGGAATCTAACCCGTCATCCACGCAATTGTAACAAACTATCAACCTGTAAAAGATATGTAGGGAGTAATGAAATCTAAGTAAACACAATTTTCCCATTTATTGTTCACACCACTAGTTTAATTAGCTTTATTTACATTTTTGTTATTTTATTTTGATTGCATCTTAGTTATTGGGTTAGTTGATTAGCAACTAATTCCGCCCACTCTTCCAAAACCCGGGATTTTAATTGCTTTTATAAAAATATAAAAATACAAAAAGAATCATCCCTCAAATCTAGACCTAGTTTTGAGGCTTTCTAATCCTAGCGACACTATTCCTGAGTTGAACGATCAATCCCACGGTACTTGTCACTATACTATACTACAACGATCAGGTACACTGCCGGGTGTGGGTTGTAAGCTTCTTGATTGATGCTAAACCGTCAACTTATATTGACCAAGTAATGGTCAACAAAGTCAAATAGCCTAGGTCAATGCTCCGGGTAATATAAGGTATCACCAGGTCGTTAAGTCCCGTTGAAGTGTGAATTGTAACTTTAGCGTATTCGTGATCGGGTGATTATTCACAGAAAAGGGTTATGATCAGAATTATTTGGAAATTATTAACAAATATAGCTTAGGAAAGCTACGTGAGTGATTACGAGAATTAAGATTACAAAGATTTGAGCTAAAACCTAAAAACGTACGTTTTAATTAAAAAACGTATACAGACGAACAAAACAAAAAGTACAACTGATGGACTGGAAGGGTTAAAAGTGTAAAATTAGTATTTTTACAATCCTATTAATTAAAGAAAATTTTAAGAAAATTAAAAACTATTTTTACACTATTTAATTATTTATTATTAATTAATTACTAATTATCTATTTAATACTAATTAAACTAATTAGAATTATTAAAAATACTAAAAAGACTTAGAAAATTAAGAAAAATTTTACAAATCTAATTAACCATCATGGGAATCCTAAAAACACTTTTTCTAAACTGATTATAAACTGATTATAAACTAAAAACAACAACAACTTTTAATAAAAACAACAACTTTTAATAAAAACACTTTTTTGTTTTTTTTAAAAACAACAACTTTTAATAAAAACAACAACTTTTATTAAAAATACTAAAAAGACTTAGAAAGTTGGTTTTTTGTTTTTTTTTCTTTTTCTAAACTGATTATAAACTAAAAACAACAACTTTTAATAAAAACACTTTTATTTTAACCCAAGAAATAAGCACTTGGAGTGCTTATTAATCCCACAGTTGACTTTTGTTGACTGTGGAGGTTTTTTAGCTCAAATGGAAGATGTGGGGTCCACAATGACAACTTATGGTTTCTCTGAGTTTAATAAACTAGAATAAGCAAGAATAAGCCAAATTAGTGGCTTCAATAAGCCAAAAAGCTCCAATAAGCAGTTTGCTCAACTTGTTTCTGAGTCAGATTTGGGACAAGTTTTTGGGGTCAAACAAAGTGGGGTCCACAGGTCTGAAGGTCAAATCACTGGTCAATATACACTCCCTGGTAGGAGGGGGGTTGAATGAACCCAAAATGAGTCAGTGGGACCCACTGAGGTGGCCACAATAAGTCACCAAAGGTGTGGTGATGGAGAGGGTCTGCTGATACAGGGCAAGACCTTGCCCTGCAGCCCAATTCAAGGGATCTTTTAGATGCTTAGAAAAAATTGCAAAAATGCAAACTTTGTGTAAACTTAAAGTTCAAATGGTAGATATTACACACAACAAATTTCATGTCTTGAATCACAACACAAAAATCAAATTAAATCTTGCTGTATTGATGAAAATCTGAGTTTTGCAAATTTGACTTTTTGAGAAATGGTGAGATTTGACTTTTATGAACTTAGACAGCTGATTTTATGCTCAAACTTGTTTAGTTATGGTATATTAAGACTAATTTAAGTAAATGACCAACTTATGCAAGGTTGTGATGAGTTATGGACTTGAAAACTCACCACAGTTGACTGTGGTGAGTGATTCCTTGAGATTTGACTTTTGGGTGAGTTTTGGAACAAGTAAAAGGTTTCCCTGAGCTTGTATTAGCCCACACAACTAGTTGAAACACAGATATGCACAAATGAACTAGTAGAACAAAGCAAACACCCTAGAACCAAACACCCCTATAACAGATACTTATGATTAAAATTAGGTTCAAACAAGTGTTCCACACAATCTATTGTATACAATTACTATATTAAGCAATAATCTAGTAAATTAGACAGTAGTAAACCACCAAACTATTTGAAAGAGTAAAAATAAAAAGAAAAGCTCACATAAGCCTTCCAAGCAACTGATAAGGAACAAAGAACCAAGTTAACCAATCCTAATGCCCTCCCCTGAGGTACCTAACCCACAGCCATCCTAAATACACTGTGCTCCATGCTCATTCACCAATGATCACCATTTTTTTATTTATTTTTGATTTTTCTTAATTTTTTAGTAATTATTGAAAACTGAGTTAAGAGTGTTCACACAAGCTTATGATGCTTATAAAATCTTATTTCTGAGTTTGTGAGAGCTTCTGAGTAGATTAAACACACATTAGATGCCTTAATTAGAACTTGAGAATTTGAAATGAGACTTTGAAAAGTGAAAATGAGAATTAAACTTTTAAACTAAACTTTCATTGATAAAAAGAGTTATAATACATTGAAAATAAACTGAAAATACATAAGAACTAAGAAAATTACACACATTAAGCTTCTCTATGCTAAACTATATATAACGACATAAAATTAATGCCTCCATCTTCTCACATGGCTTCCTTTTGAAAACTGAGAGTCCCAAAGTCTTTGTGTTGACCCTCTGACCAAATCCCATCCATTCAATTGAGTTTTGATCAATCCTAGCCATTGGATTGAATTTTGGCGCCAAAATGAATACGGGTAAGGTTTAGTGGTTCTGGTGGGGGGTTGGTGATGCAATTTATTGTGGTGGGTTTGTTAGGTGAGGGAATTAATTGTGGGGGGATTTGGTTGGAAAAAGGTAAGGAGGGGGGAGGTGATATTCCCTGGTTTTGTGGGATTTGGTTGGGGGGAAGAAGGAGTTGACCGGGGTTTGACCTGGTTGACTGTTTGACCCTGCTTTATTATTAAAAGGGATACGGGCCTGGGTTGGTTGGGCTTTTGGGTGGACTGGGTCAGGGATTGGATTGGGTTAGCGGTTTGGTTTTGGGTAGTAATAACAAACAAGGGGTCCGGTTGGTTTAGATTAGGCACAAGGACCAATTTTGCAAATCCTTCAAACTTCAGGGGCTGAAGTGGTCATATTCCCAAAGTAACCATGAAGACCAATGTTGCCAAATGCCAATAATACAAGAACCAAATTTGCATTTTTTCACTTTTTCCAAATTTCAAAAATTCCCAGGGACCACTTTTGCCATTTTTGGATTTTTAAGGACTAGATATGTAATTTTTGGAAAACTTGTTACCCAAGTGTAATATTTAGTGATTTTTGACTTTTAAAACCTTGGGTTGACTTTTCCTTTCAAAATAAATGCATAGGGACTAAAATTACAAGTTTTGAAACTTGGGGGACTGAAACTGCCAATACTGCAAACTTTGTACGTTTTTTCTTTGTTTTTGCAGATTTTGCTTTTAAAACACATAAAACACAATCCCTGGGATAATTTAAGTATTTTGATATCTTTTTGATTGTTTTTGTGCGTTTTGGCAGTTTAAATATATCAAAAACGATGAGTGTTTGAGCACTCATCAATCCCCCACACTGAACTATTGCTAGTCCCTAGCAATCTTTTTAGAAAACTTGATGGATTTTAAACTCTTTACCAAAAGCCATCACTTCTGGAGTAGCCAGGTGTAAGAACTGTGGCACACCTGATAACCGTGTGATTTTGAGCAAACCACCAGCTTTCAACGGATTTGTTAAGTCTTTACCAAGAGCCGTTTGCTCCTGGACTAGCCAGCATCTTGATGGACCTAGTCAACATCTTGGTGAGCTGATTACCAATTATGGATTTTCCACGGCCTTTACCACAAGCCATAATCTTGCGGGCTAGCCAACTCATTTGTTTTCGGGGAGTTGATGAACCATACAATTTTGGGCAAATTGCAAGCCGTCAACGGATTTGATTTATCTTTACCAAGAGCCGTTTGCTCCTGGATTAGCCAATCCCTTTTGTCGCTTAGACAAGGCGGACTGATTACCACAAAAAAAATTTTTTGAAATAAAGTGAAAAATTTTTGAAAATTTTGGCCAAAAACGGGGGTACTTGAAAGATATTTGTTAAAATTCGTTAGAATTCCCCCCCCCCCCCCCCCCCCCACACTTAGAAATAAATATTGTCCTCAATATTCAAAGTCCCGGCTATTATGCCGAAGCTATGAAATGAAAAAAGCCAAGATTCGAATCTAATTGCGGAAATACCAATTTTCACTTTATTTCTATATATATACAACTTTTTTTTTTTTCTTTTTTTTTTTTTTTTTTTTTTTTTTTTTTTTTTTAGAACTCTATATACATATATACATTTTTTTTTTCAAACAGCGGGGGGTTGGCCATTCCCCCACACTAGGTGGTAGAAAATAGAAAGAATTAGAGATACGGGTGAAAACCCGTATTGTTGCTAAGTTTTGTTCATCGAGTCGCTAGCTTGACTCTATCCCCGAATTCAATTGTCCTTGGGGAAAGTTTGGAGATCCGGGACGACCATGGATGGTACGTCCTATCCAAAGTAATGTTTCAACCGATGTCCATTCACTTTGAAATTTGGACCGTCATTTTGAGATAATTCGACGGTACCATAAGGATAAAGTTTTGCGATAGTGAATGGACCAGTCCATCGGGTTTTGAGCTTTCCCGAGAAGATCTTGAGTCTAGAGTTGAAAAGAAGGACTCGATCACCAACGTTGAAAACGCGGTTTTTGATTTTTGAGTCATGAATCTTCTTTGTCTTTTCTTTATAGATCAAAGAGTTCTCGTAAGCTTGATCACGAAGTTCGTTTAATTCGTTTAGTTGAACTTTCCTATGATCACCCGCCGTTTTGAGGTCGAAATTGGCATGCTTGAGGGCCCAATAGGCCTTGTGGTCAAGCTCGATCGGAAGATGGCACGCTTTCCCGTACACAAGTTTATAAGCCGTACACCCAATGGGTGTTTTGTAAGCCGTACAGAAAGCCCAAAGTGCATCATCTAATTTGTCCGACCATGATGCACGATTCTCACCTACAGTTCTCTCCAATATTCTTTTAATGCCCCGATTGGAAACTTCGACTTGTCCACTCGTTTGAGGGTGGTACGCAGTGGAAAGACGGTGAGTTACACCGTACTTTTGCACGACTTTGTCAAATTTGTCATTACAGAAGTGCGTACCACGATCACTAATAATAGCACGTGGAGTTCCGAATCGGGCAAAAAGAGCTTTTAAAAATTTTACTACTACTCGGGCATCAATTGTGGGTAAAGCTTTCGCTTCAACCCATTTTGACAAATAGTCAACTGCCACGAGTATGTATTTGTTTTCGTGAGAGGATGGAAATGGCCCCATAAAGTCGATGCCCCAGATATCAAAAATTTCACAAACTTGAATTGCATTCTGAGGCAATTCATTCCTTTGTGAAATATTCCCGTGACGCTGACAAGCGTCACAGGACTTGACCAATTCTTGGGCATCCTTGTAGATCGAGGGCCAATAACAGCCGGAATCAAACACCTTTTTGGCGGTGTAGTTGGGATTGTGGTGGCCCCCCGTGGGACCAGCATGGCAAGCCTTTAAGATTTCAGCGGCTTCCTGACCATACACACACCGCCGGATGACTTGATCCGCGCATATCTTGAACAAGTAGGGGTCGTCCCAAAAGTAATGTTTTACGTCTTTGAAAAATTTATTTTTTTGTTGGGACGACATCCCTTTCACAATGAAGTTACCCGCAAGATAGTTTGCAAAGTCGGCAAACCATGGGGTAATCGAGTCTCCACGAAATGAAACCGCATTGAGGGTTTCCAGAGGAAATGTTTCATTTATTTCCTTTTTCTCGAAAGCATCTTGGTGGGGGTTTTCAAGACGGGAGAGATGATCAGCAGCTAGGTTCTCAGCTCCTTTTTTATCACGAATAATGATATCAAATTCCTGAAGGAGGAGAACCCAACGGAGGAGTCTCGGCTTTGCATCTTGTTTTGCAAAAAGGTACTTCAAAGCCGAGTGATCCGTATACACTATGCTTTTAGTCAGAATCAAGTATGGCCGGAATTTTTCAAAAGCATACACCACAGCTAATAATTCTTTTTCAGTGGTGGTGTAATGACTTTAAGCCTCGGTCATAGTCTTGCTGGCATAGTGTATAGGCTGAAAATGTTTTGTTTTGCGTTGCCCCAAGACTGCCCCTATAGCATAATCACTAGCATCACACATGAGCTCGAAGGGCAAGTCCCAATCGGGGGCAACAAGAATTGGTGCCTCTGTAAGCCTTTTCTTTAATGTTTCAAAGGCTTCGATGCACTCAGGGGAGAAGATAAAAGGAGCATCCTTCTTGAGGAGATGGGTCATAGGCCGGGCGATTTTAGAAAAATCTTGAATAAACCTACGATAGAAACCGGCGTGACCCAAAAAGCTCCTAACACCTTTCATAGTCGTGGGATGAGGCAATTTTGCAATGACGTCCACTTTGGCACGGTCAACCTCAATCCCGTTTTTTGAAATTTTATGGCCGAGGACAATGCCCTCTTTGACCATAAAGTGACTCTTCTCCCAATTTAGACATAACTTTGTGTCTTCACATCGTTTTAGCATGCTGTCTAAATGGGAGAGACATGTTTTAAACGAATCCCCAATGACCGAGAAATCGTCCATAAAGACCTCCATACTTTTCCCGATCATGTCGGAAAAAATGGCCATCATACATCTTTGAAACGTTCCCGGAGCATTACATAAGCCAAATGGCATACGTTTATATGCGAAGGTTCCATAGGGGCACGTGAAAGTGGTCTTTTCTTAGTCTTGCGGGTCAATGGGAATCTGAAAGTAACCCGAGAAACTATCGAGGAAGCAATAGTACTCATTCCCCGCTAATCTCTCGAGCATCTGATCCATAAAGGGCAGAGGAAAATGATCCTTACGGGTGGCATCATTCAATTTACGATAATCAATGCAGACGCGCCAACCGGTAACCAAACGAGTTGGAATCAACTCATTCTCCTCATTTGTGACAACAGTAATGCCACCCTTTTTTGGAACACAATGGATTGGGCTGACCCAAGGACTGTCCGAGATAGGGTAAATCAATCCGGCATCAAGAAGTTTTAAAACCTCTTGTTTGATAACCTCGTGAATTTTTGGATTCACCCTTCTTTGTTGTTGGACTGCAGGTTTGAAGTCGTCCTCCATTAAAATCTTATGAGTACAAAACTCAGGGTCAATGCCCTTGATATCTGAGAGACGCCAAGCAATTGCTTGTTTATGAGACTTCAAAACCTTGATAAGAGCAGCCTTTTCCTCATCACTTAAGTCTTTGGCAATTATGACGGGTAATTTATCATCACCCTCCAGAAATGCATATTCAAGATGAGGCGGCAAGTCCTTAAGTTCAACCTCGGGGAAGTCATCAGTTTTCTCAACATTTTTTACCTCCTCTTTATGAAGTTGTTGTGGTAGAACAGGAAGATGAGAGGGATCCTCGTTTAACAATTTTTCAAGCAGGAGAATATCCCTCTCGAGGTCGATCTCTTGGTTATCGACTCCATCGGGAATCGAATCACTTTTGAGAAACGCCTCCATTTCTTCTAAGATGAAGTCACTTCCCTCAAACGGAGTGAGGGAAGGAGAAGAATTGGCTATGATGGGGTGAGAAGACTGAGTGAGTTTTTCACTCGAAGAATCATCAATGAAACCTAAAATCTCTTGAGCATACTCCTCAGCAGCAACATCGATGACATCTATTTTGTTCACCGATTCACAATCATAATTGGAGGAGTATCTCGATGTTTGATTTAGGTTGAAAGTAATAGCTTCCGTCCCAACACGTAATGTGATCTCATGCTCAAATACATCGATAAGAGCGCGCCCAGTTCTGAGGAATCCCCTCCCAAGAATGAGAGGGACCCTTGAATCGGCATCAAAGTCAACAATCACAAAATCTGCCGGAAAATGGAACTTCCCCACTTTAACGAATACGTCCTCGGCAATGCCAATGGGACGAGAAATCGAACGATCGGCAAGCTCTAAAGTCATGCACGTGGGGGTAAGTTCGGGAAGAGAAAGTTTCTTCCACACAGAATATGGCATCAGGTTGATGCTAGCACCTAGATCGGCCAGGGCGAAGCAATCAACCATACCCGGGAAGGTACAAGGAATGAGAAATTTCTCGGGATCTCCAAGCTTTTCAGGAAGCTTTTTCAAAAGAACCGCAGAGCAGTTCTCATTCAGAGGAGTTCTTGCCATCTCAAATAATTTTTCTTTATTACTCAACAGATTTTTGATTGTCGATGCAAACTTGGGCATCAAGAGAATAGCATCCGCGAAGCTGATATCAAAATGCAAATCTTGGAAGATTTGGAAAAATTTATCCATTTGGTGATTAGCTTTTTCGCGGAGCTTTTGTTCACTGAGACGTGATGGATATGGAATCGAAGTTTTGGATTTTGGGTTGTCCACTGGAGTTTCTGGTGGTTCAAAGACAACTCCAGGCTTACATCTGGTTTCAGGAATAACCTGAGGTTGGACGTGTGCTGTACTTCGTGGGCTAGGAATTTGCACCTTGTCCTTTGTCACCTCAGGCTCACGATTCACTACCTTTGGAGGAGAGGAAGAAGAGGTAGTAGGAATCGCGGGTTCATCATATGAAGCACCACTTTGTGTTGTGATCGCCTTAGCATCGCCCCTCGGGTTAGCGATCGTGTTGCTCGGTAAAGTAGTACCTGAGCCCGAGGGTCGATCATTTAAAGACTTCTTGATGTCAGAAATCTGGCTGACCAGCAACTTGTTCAACTCTTCTTGGGACTTCATGAATTGTTTTAACAACTCATCAGATAAAGCCCGGTTGGAACAATGGCTTGATTCGGATTAGGAATATTTGGAGCTCGATTGTTCGGGTTGGGGCCTTGATTGAAATTTCCTTGGTTTTGATGATGGAAATTCCCTTGATTCTGGAGATTGTTTCCATGAAAGTTCCCAGGATTGAAATTACCCTGACCTTGGTTCCGGTTAAAGTTTCCTTGATGTTGGAAACCTTGATTTTGAAGACCTTGGTTTTGATTTTGGAAACCGTGACCCTGATTGAAGTTACTTTGGTTTTGATAACCTTGGTTCATTCTATTTTGGTTTTGGCCACGGTTTTGGACATTTTGGTTTTGATTAAAACCGGGAGGTCCAGGATAATGGTGAGGACGATAGTTCGGGTCCATAGGAGGGCGGTATTGATTGCCTCCTTGATTTTGCGACCCGACAACAGCATTAGCTTCATATGGAGTACCATCAGTAGCTGTGCAATTGTAGTAGGCATGCGGCCCACCACAAGTCACACAGACTTCCACTTTTTTAACCTCAGCAGGGGGAGGATGTTGTGGAAATGAGACTTTCTTTGTTTGGGCGAGAACCAAAGCTTGGATCGCTTCAGTGAGCTTGTCAAGCTTAGCATCCGTGCTAGATTGACCCACAGAAGATGAAGTAGAAGGACCCGCATTGATTTGAGAAACAATCGGTTTGCTTCATGTAGAGTGGACCTTAGACTTGTTTTTTATGATTTGCAAAGCTTCTTTTGTGGTTCTACTCAAAAAATTACCTCCCGCGGAGGCATTGAGAGAATCCTGATCAGCTTGGCTCACGCCATTGTAAAAAGTATCGAGTTGCATCAACTTAGAGAAACCATGATGTGGACACTTGCGAAGTAATTCTTTGAAACGATCCCACGCTTCACCAAAAGATTCATCGTATTTTTGAGTGAACTTGGTGATTTCGTTTTTAAGACTCGTGGTCTTGGAAGGTGGGAAGAATTCATTCACAAACTTTTTGACAAGATCTTCCCAAGTCTCAATGGATCGTGGAGGTTGTTTTTCAAGCCAAATCCGGGCTTGTCCCTCCAGGGAGAATGGGAAGAGAAGAAGTTTTATTGCTTCACACGGGACATTTTTGTACTTGATGGTTGATGTGATTTTATTGAACCATCGAATATGAGCATGAGGATCGTCCCTCTCAAAACCGTAAAATTGACTTGAGGTCACAAGATTGAGTAACCCGGTTTTGAGCTCAAAATTATCAGCCACGATGGCTGGGACAACAATGGCATCTCTGTAACCCTCGATGGGTGCTTGGAGAAGTTCACACATGGGACGGTCTTCCGCCATGGTGACAGTGGGTGTGGCAACAGTACGGATCTCAGATCCGACTGTTGGTGCTGAACGTCGACGAGGTCTTCTAGGTTTCCGAACTAGCTCACGTAATGGGCTAGTGGACCTTGAAGAACGAGTGCGCATGCACTAGGGATAAAAACTTTTTGGACAATATTTTTGCTATCGTCCCGTAATCCAGAATCGTTTCTCTTTAAGAATCACCTTAAAAGAAAACCGAATCAGAAAACGTTACGATATGTTTTGTTGTTTTTTACTTTTTTTTTTTTTTGGTGTTTTAACACTTTAGGAAAAGTGTTAATGACTTTTTTATGTGTTTTGATTTTGAAAATATTCACAAGTGATGGTATTTGTACAGTGAGTGAGGTGAGATAACACTAATCTCAAATAACGCTATAGAAACGCGTACACTTCCCCGGCAGCGGCGCCAAAAATTTGATTGATGCTAAACCGTCAACTTATATTGACCAAGTAATGGTCAACAAAGTCAAATAGCCTAGGTCAATGCTCCGGGTAATATAAGGTATCACCAGGTCGTTAAGTCCCGTTGAAGTGTGAATTGTAACTTTAGCGTATTCGTGATCGGGTGATTATTCACAGAAAAGGGTTATGATCAGAATTATTTGGAAATTATTAACAAATATAGCTTAGGAAAGCTACGTGAGTGATTACGAGAATTAAGATTACAAAGATTTGAGCTAAAACCTAAAAACGTACGTTTTAATTAAAAAACGTATACAGACGAACAAAACAAAAAGTACAACTGATGGACTGGAAGGGTTAAAAGTTTAAAATTAGTATTTTTACAATCCTATTAATTAAAGAAAATTTTAAGAAAATTAAAAACTATTTTTACACTATTTAATTATTTATTATTAATTAATTACTAATTATCTATTTAATACTAATTAAACTAATTATAATTATTAAAAATACTAAAAGGACTTAGAAAATTAAGAAAAATTTTACAAATCTAATTAACCATCATGGGAATCCTAAAAAAATTATAAAAAGCTAATTTTATGTATTTTTAAACTAATTAACTAATTATTAATCTAATTACTTATTAATTTCAAATTAAACTAATTATATTATAAAAAATAGAAAATGAACAGTAAAAATTCTAGGAAAATTTATAAAAATGTTTTAACTAAAATAAAAGCTAGAAAAATTATAAAAACTAGATTATACTTTATAAAATCTAATTATGCTATTTAATTGATTAATATTAATTAAAACTAAATTAAACTAAAATTAATTAGAAAAACCACTAAAAGACAAAATAAAATCTGGAAAAATTTGTAAAATTATTTTAACCTAAAATAGAATTTCTAAAAATATGAAAATGATATATTACTTTTAAATAAGCTAGAAAGAAAAATAAAATTGATAAATCCTATTAAATAGAAGCTATCACTAATATTAAAGTTGGTTTTTTGTTTTTTTTCTTTTTCTAAACTGATTATAAACTAAAAACAACAACTTTTAATAAAAACACTTTTATTTTAACCCAAGAAATAAGCACTTGAAATAAGCACTTGGAGTGCTTATTAATCCCACAGTTGACTTTTGTTGACTGTGGAGGTTTTTTAGCTCAAATGGAAGATGTGGGGTCCACAATGACAACTTATGGTTTCTTTGAGTTTAATAAACTAGAATAAGCAAGAATAAGCCAAATTAGTGGCTTCAATAAGCCAAAAAGCTCCAATAAGCAGTTTGCTCAACTTGTTTCTGAGTCAAATTTGGGACAAGTTTTTGGGGTCAAACAAAGTGGGGTTCACAGGTCTGAAGGTCAAATCACTGGTCAATATACACTCCCTGGTAGGAGGGGGGTTGAATGAACCCAAAATGAATCAGTGGAACCCACTGAGGTGGCCACAATAAGTCACCAAAGGTGTGGTGATGGAGAGGGTCTGCTGATACAGGGCAAGACCTTGCCCTGCAGTCCAATTCAAGGGATCTTTTAGATGCTTAGAAAAAATTGCAAAAATGCAAACTTTGTGTAAACTTAAAGTTCAAATGGTAGATATTACACACAACAAATTTCAAGTCTTGAATCACAACACAAAAATCAAATTAAATCTTGCTGTATTGATGAAAATCTGAGTTTTGCAAATTTGACTTTTTGAGAAATGGTGAGATTTGACTTTTATGAACTTAGACAGCTGATTTTATGATCAAACTTGTTTAGTTATGGTATATTAAGACTAATTTAAGTAAATGACCAACTTATGCAAGGTTGTGATGAGTTATGGACTTGAAAACTCACCACAGTTGACTGTGGTGAGTGATTCCTTGAGATTTGACTTTTGGGTGAGTTTTGGAAAAAGTAAAAGGTTCCCTGAGCTTGTATCAGCCCACACAACTAGTTGAAACACAGATATGCACAAATGAACTAGTAGAACAAAGCAAACACCCTAGAACCAAACACCCCTATAACAGATACTTATGATTAAAATTAGGTTCAAACAAGTGTTCCACACAATCTATTGTATACAATTACTATATTAAGCAATAATCTAGTAAATTAGACAGTAGTAAACCACCAAACTATTTGAAAGAGTAAAAATAAAAAGAAAAGCTCACATAAGCCTTCCAAGCAACTGATAAGGAACAAAGAACCAAGTTAACCAATCCTAATGCCCTCCCCTGAGGTACCTAACCCACAGCCATCCTAAATACACTGTGCTCCATGCTCATTCACCAATGATCACCATTTTTTTATTTATTTTTGATTTTTCTTAATTTTTTAGTAATTATTGAAAACTGGGTTAAGAGTGTTCACACAAGCTTATGATGCTTATAAAATCTTATTTCTGAGTTTGTGAGAGCTTCTGAGTAGATTAAACACACATTAGATGCCTTAATTAGAACTTGAGAATTTGAAATGAGACTTTGAAAAGTGAAAATGAGAATTAAACTTTTAAACTAAACTTTCATTGATAAAAAGAGTTATAATACATTGAAAATACATAAGAACTAAGAAAATTACACACATTAAGCTTCTCTATGCTAAACTATATATAACGACATAAAATTAATGCCTCCATCTTCTCACATGGCTTCCTTTTGAAAACTGAGAGTCCCAAAGTCTTTGTGTTGACCCTCTGACCAAATCCCATCCATTCAATTGAGTTTTGATCAATCCTAGCCATTGGATTGAATTTTGGTGCCAAAATGAATACGGGTAAGGTTTAGTGGTTCTGGTGGGGGGTTGGTGATGCAATTTATTGTGGTGGGTTTGTTAGGTGAGGGAATTAATTGTGGGGGGATTTGGTTGGAAAAAGGTGAGGAGGGGGGAGGTGATATTCCCTGGTTTTGTGGGATTTGGTTGGGGGGAAGAAGGAGTTGACCGGGGTTTGACCCGGTTGACTGTTTGACCCTGCTTTATTATTAAAAGGGATACGGGCCTGGGTTAGTTGGGCTTTTGGGTGGACTATGTCAGGGATTGGATTGGGTTAGTAGTTTGGTTTTGGGTAGTAATAACAAACAAGGGGTCCGGTTGGTTTAGATTAGGCACAAGGACCAATTTTGCAAATCCTTCAAACTTCAGGGGCTGAAGTGGTCATATTCCCAAAGTAACCATGAAGACCAATGTTGCCAAATGCCAATAATACAAGGACCAAATTTGCATTTTTTCACTTTTTCCAAATTTCAAAAATTCCCAGGAACCACTTTTGCCATTTTTGGATTTTTAAGGATTAGATATGTAATTTTTGGAAAACTTGTGACCTAAGTGTAATATTTAGTGATTTTTGACTTTTAAAACCTTGGGTTGACTTTTCCTTTCAAAATAAATGCATAGGGACTAAAATTGACAAGTTTTGAAACTTGGGGGACTGAAACTGCCAATACAGCAAACTTTGTACGTTTTTTCTTTGTTTTTGCACATTTTGCTTTTAAAACACATAAAACACAATCCCTGGGATAATTTAAGTATTTTGATATCTTTTTTATTGTTTTTGTGCGTTTTGGCAGTTTAAATATATCAAAAACGATGAGTGTTTGAGCACTCATCACTTCTCGAGATCCCTCGAGAGGTAAAGCCTGGTGCAATTCCCACGCATCAGCAACCCATGTTTTGTGTGATTTTTATTTGTTTGATTGTTATTTGTTTCCGTATGCATGCTTTATTTTTATTGCTGGTAGATCATGTTTCAAAACTAAATTGTGAAAATTCATCTTAACTTCATACAAAGGTATTTCGCAAAAGATAAGTGTAAGGGGAAACCCCAAATTTGTTTTTAAGAACGAAATTGAACATGATTCTCCACAATATTAAATGGACATGTGTATTAGTATTTGTTAGAGTCAAATGCTTGTATCGAATCATAATGATGTTTTGCAGGATTTTCTAGGAAGTAGGACATAAGTTTTTCCAGAAATTTTTTGGAAACTTAACGTAAAGATTTCTGCAGGTCACTTCTGACGGTGTCATGAGTTAACTCCGGACGGCGTCATGTGTAAAATTCTAGAAATTTTGCTAGTTTTGTTTTTCTAACGGAGTCTTGAAGTTTTTGTTAATTCTTTAGTTTTATAAACTCCAGGAAATCTGCAAACATTCATTCCACAAGCATTATATCTTAATTTGTTTTCTAGGACTTGTTAGTATATATAGATTGCCGCCGATTTTACGCGAGGTTGCCTTGTTTGTTTTCTCAGGTTTAACAGGTTATGTATGACAAGAAGATGATTTATATTTCTGGAAGGGAAGCTTTGAATGTTCATTTTCTTGGAGGAAGATCTAACCTTGTTGACACACTATCCACACCGAACGAATCAGGGGAGTATTTGATTTCATTCTTTTACCTATTTCACTTTTACATTCTTTAATTGAACATTGTGGACAATGTTCATCCTAAGTGTAAGGGGAGGGTAAATGATGATACCTTATAGGATACAATTGCACTTGAGTTTGTTTGTTTGATGGTAGGTGTGTAATAAAAGTATGAGAAATACTTGTTAGTGTAATTTTAGCGCCAAATTTAAAATTTTTTACAACATTTAGGAGTGAAACTTTAGCCTTAGCAAGCGTCTCATGGATAGGAGTTGTGTGACTAGCACAAAACCGTACTATTCAGAAAAATTTTCCACCCAAATACGTGAGGTTCGCCTTTAGATTTGATAGGAAAAACATTTATTATTAGTGCTTATGAGTGTACCGGTAGCATTTAGATTCTAGAACTTGCGTTTGTTATGCCTCCCGAGACCGCTAGTGAGACTACATTCGTGTAGTAGGATTTACTACATGATAAGAGGCATTAGGATCACCCTTGTGTTAAACCCGTATCATAATTACTTGACCATTTAAGTCATATTACTTGGCTAGTAAAGTCAATTCATTTTTCCCACACCTTAGCGTTGTACTCATTTTTAGTACACGAAACCCCTAGTACACCCCTCTGAGCCTATCTTTTCGTTTCTAACTTTAAGCATCTTACTTAAAGGAAGAATTTGTTACAACCCACTTAAATGTACAACCAAATCGCCTTAGCCTTCCATGCATGCACTCATCTTTAGTGCATTATTGTTACATGTTTAAACCCTTAGTTAATAATCTAATTGATTACATGGTTGCTAAGTCGAGTCATATCCTTGTACATATTGTTTTGGGACGATTGGGACTGATGGGTAAAGTACTTGTGTTATGGAGTAACGGGTAAGAACATCATATTATTACCCCCATATGTGCGTTAATCTTAAAAGTACTCCAAGTGTTTTGATTATCTTAATTCGAGTCATTAGATTAGTTTATTGTAAAGTATGTAAAAATTCAAGTGTAAGGGGAATGTTCATTCCCTATGATGTATTATTTTGGATGGTAGGGTAAGAGTGTATGAAAAAATAAATAAATAAATAAATAAAATCGAAAAAATTCAGAAAAAGAAAAAAAATAGAAAAAGAAAAGAGAAAAAACATACGGACTACCATCCCGTTTCATTCAATGTTTATTTTATGTTTTTGTTATTTTTCATTTTTTTTAGCTTAAGTCGAGTCTAGTCTTGGCAAAGCAACGCCATATTGTACATGTAATTAACCAAGATGATTAACTCGCCACCAGTAAAAATTGTTTATATCCAACAAAACTGTGTATTCCATATCACTACACCTAATGTTATAACCCTTTAAAAGACCTCTTTGATAGTTTATCCTAGGTGCTTACGCCATGTAGTGGAGATTTGATCCTTTCCCAAGCCTATGGTAGTCTATTTTGCTGTGACAGGTAGTGAGAGATGTTTTCCATTTCCGTATTGTGATATATACTTTATTACACCAAAGAGATGTGAGTATCTAAACACTATTTGTGAGGTGCTAGTATGTGACCTCCGTGCTTGTCTTTGGTCTTTAGTGGAATGATTATTTGTTGTAATTACTTTTATATTAGTGTTAAATGACCACTAACTTGTATTTTGATTAGAATAAAAGCGCATTTGCTTGAGGACAAGCAAATCTCAAGTGTAAAGGTATATGATGAGGCGAAAAATGAGCCATTTTTAGGGGGTCATTTAAGCTCGGATTTGAATATATTTGATCAAATATTTCCCTAAATCGTTCATTTTGTGATTTTAGGTACTTTTGGAGTGAATTCTGGGAAAGGAAGCATTTTGGACGTTTTTGGAGCATAAAAGTGAATAAAACGGCAAAGTCTTAATTTTCCTTGCTGGGAACAGTACCTGACGGCGTCAAGAGTCTTCATGTGACGGCGTCAAGAGTAAACAAGAGGTGGAAGTGGTGATGATCCAGAGAAATCGTGACGGCGTCAAGCTTGGCCGTCATGGTTCAAGATATGGTGACGGCCTAAAACAAAATTACACATGACGGCGTCAAACTTGGATCTAGGCAATTCGATCTCATTATGGGCGGCAAGTTGACGGCGTCAGATATTCCTTCTTGACGTCGTCACCCTGTAAAATCTATATATATTTTTGCAATTTTCATTCATTAGTGTGTAACTTTAGAGGGTATAACTATGGTGAAACCCTGGCACGATTACTGTTCTTTCAAGGGTTTCTACCCTTTGAAACCTTTCATGTTCAATTGAGATAAGTATCCTTTCAATTCATTCAATATGTCTATGTGTTGTTTGAATATATCTTACGCTGGTTTTGAATTTAACATGCTAGGCTAGATCTCTTGTGTGTTTGCTTAGATGTAGTGAAACCTAGATATTAATTATGGGTTGATTGTTTGTTTATAGTTCTTACGGATGAATGATTTCGATGTTAGGCTTAAGAAAACTGGCCAACCTCCTATATGGTAATGTGCTGGAATGTCTTAAGAAACATGAACCAATGCGTACTAGGTTATTATGGTTATATTTAATACATGAGCGAATTCTAATGATCCTATGTTATGAGCTTCTAGCAGGCTCGACATAGGAGTGAAGTAGGAGCTTATAGAGTTGGGGAAGTACGTACGCCACCCCACGAACGGTATTAAGGAATATAACCCGTTATCCACGCAATTGTACCAAACTATCAACCTGTAAAAGATATCGAGGGAGTAATGAAACCTAAGTAAACACAATTCTCCCCATTATTGTTCACACCACTAGTTTAATTAGCTTTATTTTCATTTCTGTTATTTTATTTTGATTGCATCTTAGTTATTGGGTTAGTTGATTAGCAACTAATTCCTCTCACTCTTCCAAAAACCCGAGATTTTAATTGCTTTTACAAAAATATAAAAATACAAAAAGAATCATCCCTCACCTCTAGACCTAGTTTTCAGGCTTCCTAATCCTAGTGACACTATTCCTTAGTTAAACGATTATTCCCCCGGTACTTGTCACTATACTATACTACAACGATCTGCCTGGTAGGGGTTGTAAGCTTCTCGAGATCCCTCGAGAGGTAAAGCCTGGTGGGATTCCCACGTATCAGCAGTAATTCATATAGTAAAAACAAAAGAAAAATGAATCTTATGTTCTCAAAACCTGGATAAAGCATTATACAAGTTTGTTTTGGGGGTTTTAGAAATTAAATCCAACTATTTCTTCAACTATTTTGGGGATAAAGCATTATACAAGTTTGTTTCTCAGAGTCCAAATTTTTCCAAATTTTTTTAATAAAAATTTGTATTAAGTAAGTAAAACCTAACATAAAGATCAAATTAACCTCCCCGGCAGCGGCGCAAAAAATTTTAATGTGTTTCGAAAGCTTTAAATTTATAAGACAAGTATAACCGTACATGGATAAAAGTATAACCCCGTTAATAGTAAAGGATTTAGGTAAGACCAAGTCATCCCAAGAGAGATAATAGTTCCTTATGCTAGCTATGATTAACAAAATTAGATTTCAATTATTGTCACTTATCACTAAAACCGTGTTTGCTGGATTAAAGATTTTTGTATTGTTTTTCCCAATTGATTCAAAAGTATGTTTATTCAAGGCTGAGCACATGAGAATCATAAGCAATAGTATCACATAAATAACATGGACAAAGCATAGAACTAAAGCATGATGGTTGATCATGTAAACTAGTATATCTATTCTATGTAAAAGAATCTCCTTTTGGCCTTTCATTCTATAAACACATAATGCATAAAGAGTGGTCCAAGTATAAAGTATAAAGTATGCATTTCCTCTAGTAAAGTCATTAGACATGAGAAGCTCTGATACCAATTGTAGAAACTAGAATGGGGGGTTGAATAGTTTCACTGTTATTATTTACGGTTTTAGAAAACTTACTTTACAAATTGCGTTTGTGAAAATGATTCGATTCGATGTTTACATGAAATCAATACAACAATAGATATAAGCAATAACAATTAAATAAGTAAAAGTATGGAAAGGAAAGATCAAACCGGCACACGGAGATTTATAGTGGTTCGGCCACGAAGTTCACTTCTCTTGCACTTTAGAGGAATGATGAGTGTGATCACTTGTAAACAACTAGAACCCGATAATGTGATCAAAGAATATGTTTTGGAAAGGATTTCGGAATACAAAAGGTTTTAGTGCATAAGAGATGAAAATTTCTGTAAGAGAACAGTTCTGTATTTATAGACGCCAGGAGAGAGGCGACGGTCCCGTAAATACTAGACGGTCCTTTATCGCTAAGGGAACGCTGACCCATTTATGGGACCTTCACGACATACGCTCCAAATTTTATCCTGACGTGGTGAAAACTTATCTGATGAAAACTTCTTGTCGGTTTTGAGCGGGAAATATGGCTGTTATGAATTTGAAACTTGAAAACATTTTCTTAATAAATCATTTATTTAAATTATACAAAAATACTTTTGTAAAAAATGTTTTGTCACATAAAAATATAAAGTTTTAAATCCTTTGATCACATACACAAGTTGGTAGCAGGTTGTACATACCTTAAGTTATGTTGATGACGAAAACGAGTTTTCTCGATTAAAAACTTATTAGCCGTAGTTTTACATAACGTGTGTTTGTATTTTGTGATTATCAAAAGTAGTAGAGACCGATTAATGTAAATGACGTTTTTGATATTATTTGTATTAACATTATGTATATTTTAAAAAGTTAGAGCATCAACATGTGCGAAAGTAAGAAAAATAGTTAGCAAAAATTGTAAATATAACCGTGGCATATACCATGTATTGGATTCTTTGAGCGTGTTTCCTTATAATGTTATTGAGCCAAATGTTCTTTGATCACATGGGTTTACAAATAAATCAAATTCATTTTAAATTTTAGTTTACTGTATGGATATATAAGAATTTACCTGTGAAAATTATGATATAAATACAACTAATAAGTATGCAAGAGTTTTTCATTGTGTATTAATATCAATTAATAATTTATAAAAATTTTATTTGATGAAAGATTTAACTTTATTTAACTAATATAGATGTTAATGTTGAAATTTTCTTACTCTTAAAATTCTTTCATTAAAATTTTTATATAATTATCTCAAATTATATTCGTATTTAAATTTCCTTTCTCTTATTACTTATCCAAATATATATAACTATACATGTCATCTTATTAAAACATACAAACAACCCTAATTTGGGTATGCAATGGCGGAACTAGAACATTTTTTTAAGAGGGCCGAATTTATTTTTGGGGGCTGAATCGAAGATTTGTTTGTAACCACAATTAAATTACCCTTAAAACCTATAAAATTTACACTAGGTGTCGCAAATTTTGAAGGTGCCGAGACCCTCCCCTGCCCCTACATAGTTCCGCCAAGGGGTATGCATATATTTAACGTAAAATGATTCAAACACAATAATTCGTGTTTTATTTTGAAGCTTGGTAGCATGAGCTTACTTTAACAAGTGGTCTTTTTAATTTGAGGCTTGTACATTTTCATCCTGTTTATCCGTTTTTGTCTGAATCCATCTGTTTTGATTTGTTTTTATCCGTTTTTGTATAATTTTATCTTTTATTGTACGTTTTTGACCGTTTTTATATATTTTTGAACATTTTTATCCGTTTCCATCCGTTTAACCTTTTCGTCCATTTTTAACCCTTTACATTCGTTTTTATCGATTGTTCTCCGTACAAAACCAATAAAAATATACAATTGTCAGCAATTAACGTATAAGAACGTATGAAAATATACACAAACGTAGAAAGACATAAAAAAATTATGAAAACGTATAAAATAGTATCAAAACATAGTAATAAAGAATGTATAAAAACATTGTGATTAGGTATGACCATATGCTACATATGTCGTACACGTTTACGAACCATCATATTCCACAAACAATTTAGTTATAAAACTAATATGCCATGTTGTATAGTCTGAAATCAATTTCAGAACAAATAAAAATTTACGAACCACTATATGATAGAATTTGTCCATGCGTATACATATATACAAGTGATAGCTTTTTCTTAAAAAATTATATTTTCAATGTTTGAATTTACAAAGTCAAGTGATAGTTTTTTTTTTTCCAAGATTTTGCATACACAATTTCATATGTAAAGAAAAAGTTTGACTAGTTTTTATTTAGTGCATAAGATTGGGCTGTGGCTGGGGCTTGAGCTGGGGCTGAGATTTATATTATAAGTCAAAATTAAAATTTGTATTTTTATAAACTTGTTTGGCAAATAGGTTAGGGCTAGGGTTTATTATTGAAAAATTGCTAAAAAAAGACATAATTAAATGAGTTTTTGTATACGTTAGATATTTTTGAGTATAAATAAGTAATTTATTCTTGAGAGAATTGCAAAAATCATCCCTAAAGTTTGGCCAAATTGCACGTTTGTCCCGGATGTTTGGAAAGTGCAAGGATCGTCCCTGTGGAGAAAACTTTGGTGCAAATATCGTCCCCACAGGGGAAACCTTTGGTGCAAGTATCGTCCCTGTGGGGTCGATATTTGCACCAAAGTTTTCTCCACAAGGACGATCCTTGCACTTTCCAAACATCCGGGACGAAACGTGCAATTTGGCCAAACTTTAGGGACGATTTTTGCAATTCTCTCTTTATTCTTCAAAAACCTCATGCTAAAGTTTTTAGCCCCTTTTATGGGGCTAAAGTTTCTAACCGACTTATTTTATAAGCCCTTTAATAAGTCTCTTGACAAACGAAACTTATTTTAATAACCGACTTATTATGAAAGCCCAAGCCTTTATAAGCCCCATATAAGCCTTCACCCAACACAGCCTTAGTGTCTATTTAGTAGTACCCTAGATAATGTCCTGAACATTAATTCGAAAGTTGGAGACTATCATGGACGGCGTAGACTATTGCCTATTGGGTCTCTTTCTCATTATATACATTCTGACCCTCTACCCATCACATATTTGTTAGTATCTCTGTCCAATAATTATAATCCATTGCCGACTTTTTAAGTTTTCGTTTTGCAGCTTTGACCTTATATATTTTTACTTGTGTTATATAATACTTGATAAAAATAATACCAATGAAAAATTCATTTAAAACTCAATCCATTTATATATTTTGCAACAAGTAATATATAATACAAATTAAAATATTTACGGTCAAAGTTGAAAACTAAAGAATTCAAAAATCAACAGTGGATTATAATTATGAAACGGATGGAGAATTTAACAATTTATTGGGATAACATTTTACTAATTAAGGGAGCATTTTTTATCACTATTTTCCCAAGGTATGTCATTTCACTTTGGTTATGTAAACAGCTAGGTTGGATAATTGGTAAACTGGTAATAGGTAAACTTGTAATAGTTATGTTTGGCATACGAGATTATGGAGAGATTATGCTTATTTTTTTTATAAAAATAAGTTATTTAAAAAATAATTTTTGTTTGGCAGACAAAACATATATGAGCTTATAAAAAAAATAATCTTCCATAATCTCTGAAAATCAAAATGTTATTTTATGTAGCTTATAAAAATAATGTTTTTTTGTTTTATAATCTCCATTTCTCGCACCAACTCCAGTTCTAGCAATAACTACTTTTGCCAAACTTACCATTAAGCTAGCCAAACAGGTCGGGTCGTTTTTAACCAAAATTCATTTTGTTCAAATGGTAATTTCATGCTAGTCATAGGCTGCTTACTATAAAATAAGCTTAGACACAAACCTCCTTATTTGTTATACTTTAAAGATACACTTGGTTCCTAAGAAAGAAATTAATTAGTTAATCGCATATGCTTTCTCGATACAATCTTTTGATCATAGATTACTTCAAACATTTTGATTTATTTTTATACTTTATCTTCAGATATCTTTGTTTTGTGGAGTAAATAACAAGGTATAGAATTATCATTTCATTATACATAGCTGATTAAATTTGTTGCACAATGAACGTCCCAAATATTGTTAAAAGTTAAAAATAGTATGGACATGTAATTATATGTATGACATGTAGAAAAAAAATAGTTATTGATATTCTTTTTAATTATTGAAGCAAGTAGTTCCAAAACCATTAAGTTTTAAAACCATTGAAATCAATATAAAACAAATATTTGCTATAGAACCAATAAACAAATTACAGCCATCAATTTTATATCTAAATTAATAAAAAATTATTTTTCATTTTTTTTAAAACAACATATCTTACAAATGGTAAATCTTCAAGCTACAAAAAAATATCACGCGACGAGAATTAAATTATCTTTCTATAGATATGCATTGTTATATAATTTCGACGAACTTCTTTTTTCGACGATTTTTTTTTTAAATTTCCGCTTAGAGAAATCATATATGATTCCTAAAAATCACATATGATTTGATTTTTACAAATCACATATGATTCTTACGAATCATGTGTAATTTGTAAAATTCATATATGATTCGTAAAAATCACATATGATTTGATTTTAACGAATCAGATATGAGTTTTACAAATCACATATGATTTTTTTTGCGGAAATTTTGAAAAAAAAAATTGTTGAAAGGAAAAATCGTCAAAAGTATATACAATGCATGTCTATAGAAAGATATTTAACTCTCATCGGGATGATATTTTTTTTTTCGCGTAACGATTTACGGTTTGTGAGATATTTAATTTTTTAAAAAAATGATGAAAGCTTAATTTTTTTATTTAAAAAATAAATAAATAAATAAAAATAAAAAAAAGTGGATATGAATGGTTCATAGATTCTATGACAAATATGGGTTGATTTTTAGGCTTGCAGTAATATCAAGTTAGAAAAAATACCCCCGAGATTAAAAGTGAAGAAAACGGCAAAGTCTTAATTTTCCTTGTTGGGAACAGTACCTGACGGCGTCAAGAGTCTTCATGTGACGGCGTCAAGAGTAAACAAGAGGTGGAAGTGGTGACGATCCAGAGAAACCGTGACGGCGTCAAGCTTGGCCGTCATGGTTCAAGATATGGTGACGGCCTAAAACTAAATTGCACATGACGGCGTCAAACTTGGATCTAGGCAATCCGATCTCATTATGGGCGGCGAGTTGACGGCGTCAGATATTCCTTCTTGATGTCGTCACCCTGTAAAATCTATATATAGTTTTGCAATTTTCATTCATTAGTGTGTAACTTTAGAGGATATAACTTTGGAGAAACCCTAGCACGAATTTTACTGTTCTTTCAAGGGTTTCTACCCTTTGAAACTTTTCATGTTCAATTGAGATAAGTATCCTTTCAATTCATTTAATATGTCTATGTGTTGTTTGAATATATCTTACGCTTGCCTTGAATTTAACATGCTAGGCTAGATATTTTGTGTGTTTGCTTAGATGTAGTAAAACCTAGATGTTAATTATGGGTTGATTGTTTGTTTATAGTTCTTACGGATGAATGATTTCGATGTTAGGCTTAAGAAAACTAGCCGACCTCCTATATGGTAATGTGCTTGAACGTCTTAAGAAACATGAAACAATGCGTACTAGGTTATTATGGTTATATTTAATGCATGAGCGAATTCTAATGATCCCATGTTAGGAGCTTCTAGCAGGCACGACATAGGAGTGAAGTAGGAGCTTATAGAGTTGGGGAAGTACGTACGCCAACCCACGAATGGTATTAAGGAATATAACCCGTCATCCACGCAATTGTAACAAACTATCAACCTGTAAAAGAATCTAGGGAGTAATGAAACCTAAGTAAACACAATTCTCCCCATTATTGTTCACACCACAAGTTTAATTAGCTTTATTTTCATTTCTGTTATTTTATTTTGATTGCATCTTAGTTATTGGGTTAGTTGATTAGCAACTAATTCTTCCCACTCTTCCAAAAACCCGAGATTTTAATTGCTTTTACAAAAATATAAAAATACAAAAAGAATCATCCCTCACCTCTAGACCTAGTTTTCAGGATTCCTAATCCTAGAGACACTATTCCTTAGTTAAACGATTATTCCCCCGGTACTTGTCACTATACTATACTACAACGATCTGCCTGGTAGGGGTTGTAAGCTTCTCGAGATCCCTCGAGAGGTAAAGCCTGGTGCGATTCCCACGCATCAGCAGTAATTCAGATAGTAAAAACAAAAGAAAAATGAATCTTATATTCTCAAAACCTAGATAAAGCATTATACAAGTTTGTTTTTGGGGTTTTAGAAATTAAATCCAACTATTTCTTCAACTGTTTTGGGGATAAAGCATTATACAAGTTTGTTTCTCAGAGTCCAAATTTTTCCAAATTTTTGTAATAAAAATTTGCATTAAGTAAGTAAAACCTAACATAAAGATCAAATTAACCTCCCCGGCAGCGGCGCAAAAAATTTTGATGTGTTTCGAAAGCTTTAAATTAATAAGACAAGTGTAACCGTACATGGATAAAAGTATAACCCCCATTATTAGTAAAGGATTTAGGTAAGACCAAGTCATCCCAAGAGAGATAATGGTTCCTTATGCTAGCTATGATTAACAAAATTATATTTCAATTATTGTCACTTATCACTAAAACCATGTTTGCTGGATTAAAGATTTTTGTATTGTTTTTCCCAACTGATTCAAAAGTATGTTTATTCAAGGCTGAGCACATGAGAATCATAAGCAATAGTATCACATAAATAACATGGACAAAGCATAGAAGTAAAGCATGATGGTTGATCATGTAAACTAGTATATCTATTCTATGTAAAAGAATCTCCTTTTGGCCTTTCATTCTATAAACACATAATGCATAAAGAGTGGTCCAAGTATAAAGTATAAAGTATGCATTTCCTCTAGTCAAGTCGTTAGACATGAGAAGCTCTGATACCAATTGTAGAAACTAGAATGGGGGGTTGAATAGTTTCACCATTATTATTTACGGTTTTAGAAAATTTACTTTACAAATTGCGTTTGTGAAAATGATTCGATTCGATGTTTACATGAAATCAATACAACAATAGATATAAGCAATAACAAGTAAATAAGTAAAAGTATGGAAAGGAAAGATCAAACCGGCACACGGAGATTTATAGTGGTTCGGCCACGAAGCTCACTTCTCTTGCACTTTAGAGGAATGATGAGTGTGATCACTTGTAAACAACTAGAACCCGATAACGTGATCAAAGAATATGTTTTGGAAAGGATTTCGGAATACAAAAGGTTTTAGTGCATAAGAGATGAAAATTTCTGTAAGAGAACAGTTCTGTATTTATAGACGCCAGGAGAGAGGCGACGGTCCCGTAAATACTAGATGGTCCTTTATCGCTAAGGGAACGCTGACCCATTTAAGGGGCCTTCACGACATACGCTCCAAATTTTGTCCTGACGTGGTGAAAACTTATCGGATGAAAACTTCTTGTCAGTTTTGAGCGGGAAATATGGCTGTTATGAATTTGAAACTTGAAAACATTTTCTTAATAAAACATTTATTTAAATTATACAAAAATTCTTTTGTAAAAAATGTTTTGTCACATAAAAATGTAAAGTTTTAAATCCTTTGATCACATACACAAGTAGGTAGCAGGTTGTACGTACCTTAAGTTATGTTGATGACGAAAACGAGTTTTCTCGATTAAAAACTTATTTGTCGTAGTTTTACGTAACGTGTGTTTGTATTTTGTGATTATCAAAACTAGTAGAGATCGATTAATGTAAATGACGTTTTTGATATTATTTGTATTAACATTATGTATATTTTAAAAAGTTAGAGCATCAACATGTGCGAAAGTAAGAAAAATAGTTAGCAGAAATTGTAAATATAACCGTCGCATATACCATGTATTGGATTCTTTGAGCGTGTTTCCTTATAATGTTATTGGGCCAAATGTTCTTTGATCACATGGGTTTACAAATAAATCAAATTCATTTTAAATTTTAGTTTACTATATGGATATATAATAATTTACCTGTGAAAATTATGATATAAATACAACTAATAAGTATGCATGATTTTTCATTGTGTATTAATATCAATAAATAATTTATAAAAATTTTATTTGATGAAAGATTTAACTTTATTTAACTAATATAGATGTTAATGTTGAAATTTTCTTTCTCTTAAAATTTTTTCATTAAAATTTTTATATAATATCTCAAATTATATTCGTATTTAAATTTCCTTTCTCTTATTACTTATCCAAATATATATAACTATACATGTCATCTTATTAAAACATACAAACAACCCTAATTTGGGTATGCAATGGCGGAACTAGAACATTTTTTTAAGGGGGGCGAATTTATTTTGGGGGGCTGAATCGAAGATTTGTTTGTAACCTCAATTAAATTACCCTTAAAACCTATAAAATTTACACTAGGTGTCGCAAATTTTGGAGGTGCCGAGACCCTCCCCTGCCCCTACATAGTTCCGCAAAGGGGTATGCATATATTTAACGTAAAATGATTCAAACGCAATAATTCGTGTTTTATTTTGAAGCTTGGTAGCATGAGCTTACTTTAACAAGTGGTCTTTTTAATTTGAGGCTTGTACATTTTCGTCCTGTTTATCCGTTTTTGTCTGAATCCATCTGTTTTGATTTGTTTTTATACATTTTTATCCGTTTTTGTATAATTTTATCTTTTATTGTACGTTTTCAACCGTTTTTATATATTTTCGAACACTTTTATCTGTTTCCATCCGTTTAACCTTTTCGTCCATTTTTAACCCTTTACATTCGTTTTTATCGATTGTTCTCCGTACAAAAACGTATAAAAATATACAATTGTCACCAATTAACGTATAAGAACGTATGAAAATATACACAAACGTAGAAAGACGTAAAAAAAATTATGAAAACGTATAAAATAGTATAAAAACATAGTAATAAAGAATGTATAAAAACGTTGTAATTAGGTATGACCATATGCTACATATGTCGTACATGTTTACGAACCATCATATTACACAAACAATTTAGTTATAAAACTAATATGCCGTGTTGTATAGTCTAAAATCAATTTCAGAACAAATAAAAATTTACGAACCACTATATGATAGAATTTGTCCATGCGTATACATATATACAAGCGATAGCTTTTTCTTAAAAAATTATATTTTCAATGTTTGAATTTACAAAGTCAAGTGATAGTTTTTTTTCCAAGATTTTGCATAAACAATTTTATATGTAAAGAAAAAGTTTAACTAGTGTTTATTTAGTGCATACGATTGGGCTATGGCTGGGGCTAGAGCTAGGGCTGAGATTTATATTATAAGTCAAAATTAAATTTTGTATTTTTATAAACTTGTTTGGCAAATAGGTTAGGGCTGGGGTTTATTATTGAAAAATTGCTAAAAAAAGACATAATTAAATGAGTTTTTATATATGTTAGATATTTTTGTGTATAAATAAGTAATTTATTCTTGAGAGAATTACAAAAATCGTCCCTAAAGTTTGGCTAAATTGCACGTTTTGTCCCCGATGTTTGGAAAGTGCAAGGATCGTCCCTGTGGAGAAAACTTTGGTGCAAATATCGTCCCCACAGGGGAAACCTTTGGTGCAAGTATCGTCCCTGTGGGGTCGATATTTGCACCAAAGTTTTCTCCACAAGGACGATCCTTGCACTTTCCAAACATCCGGGACGAAACGTGCAATTTGGCCAAACTTTAGGGACGATTTTTGCAATTCTCTCTTTATTCTTCAAAAACCTCATTGTCACACCCCCAGAATCGGGTCCAGCGGAAGCATACAAGTAGCTGGGGTGTAACTCAATTGGTATTACAACACAAGTTCAAAAATGGTTTTCACTTGACTCATTTAGAATAAAATAGCTTAATCAAAAGTATTGAATTTACATTGTTAAAATTTGTGCGGAAGTAGGCCCTTAAAATAATTTTAAAACGGTCCCCAAATGAATATCAGAGTCTTCTATGACCATGCCATGCCCTGCCAAAACCTCAAGTAGCGTGCCATTGCTTAGAACCTGAAAATACATGCTAAAACGTCAACACGAGGTTGGTGAGTTCATAGATTTTAGTAATAAGTATTTTTCCCGTAATCAAGTATTTCCAGTAAACAAGTATTTTCGGTAAACAAGTCTTTTCCAGAAATCAAGTATTTCCCAGCAAAGGCATCGTAAATCCACTCAGTTACAAGTCCCGCCATAAGAGACTTGTAACCTGTGTGTTTACAACCCACTGCCAAAAGTAATATGTTTAAGTAAACAAGTCATTTGCGGAACACGAGATTTTCAGTAGCAAGACAATATAACAAATACAATGTCACAGCTACAAATAAGGTATACAGTGCCTAAGCTCATGACCCCGAAGCTCGACGTAATCGTATGCAATCAAGCATAAAATGCCCCAATAAGTGTTTGCCAAACACTCGGAAATAATCCGAATGATATGCGTCCGTTTGACAGGTTGGCGCGACCAACTCGGACGGGGTGTCAACCCAAATAGATCTATCCACAGCATTCGCGCTCACACGCATGTAATTAACGGTTCATGATAAAGGGGACTTCAGTGGCAGTAATAGGTAACTCAGGCAATGTAACAGTTTTGTATTTATGTCCGCAAAAGCAAGAACTTGTGTTCATAAGAAAGTAATCAAGGATGGAATAAGTAATTCATAATGTATTCAAGTAATCAAATCAAGTATTTCAACCATCCAGTAATGTTTGGGAAAATGAATCGCGTTCAAGTAAAACAAGCATTGAATTTAAATAGTAAGGAGCATGTATCTTCCCCCAAAATAGTTGTGAAACAAGTAAAAGTAGGGGTTATGAACTCACCTGGTGCGATAGCTACGATGACAACAATGAATACATAGAAATGAGGCACGATCTCTAACCGCAACCTAATATGAATGGTATGATCTAATGTAAGAAATGAAGTAATGCTACACATGCAAATACGTATGTTATCGATACCACTCGTTAGTTTTGAAAATAATGTTTATCGTCGAAAAAATAAATTTTTGACGTCTCGTTAAGTTAATAACCACTTTTCAGGTAAATATATTGAAACGGTACTCCACGATCCTTGTTTGGTGTTCTATCGGCAAATATAAGGTTTTCGTCGTGAAAAATAACATTTTCATTAGTTGAAAACATGCCCAAAATGGCCTCGCAAAACAAGTCGCGAAATGTTGTACGTTAAGGGTTAGTGATGAAACTCGGCGTTTTTGAAAACCTTGTAACAATATCTTGAAGTCGTTTCATTTAACTTTTGGCGATACGGGTCTCGATCGATGAGAAAATCGACTCTTATTGTTGTTACTTGAAAATATTATGTTCAACACTTAGAAAATTTCATTATAGCAAAAGCTGTCAAAATATGTAGTTTATCGGGTATATAGATGAAGTCGTAGTTTATTCGTTATAAGTTTATTTGACGAACGGCCAATTGATTTGGAAAGTAGGCTAGGAGTACTTGATTTTACTTAACTACGGCTCGGACTCAAACTAATCCGATCATAAAGAAAAATAGCCGTGAAAGTGGTGTCTCGCAAAGACAGTTTTGCGGCAAAAATGGTAATACAAAAGCTGATGGAAAAGTATATGTATCGTCGGATTTCAAACACTTGTATCTTTTTCGTTATAAGCCCGTTTTCTATGTTCTTTATATCCCCGCGAAGGTAATCAAGTATACTAATATATTTTTGATACGTCGGGATGGCTAGATCAAGTTTTAGGCCTCGAAACAGTCCATGAAAATCGTGGGACAGCAAGGTATTTTTCAGAAAATAGTTTTCGTCGTTAAAATTGAAAATAGCATAACTTCTTCGTCGTAACTCGGATTTTATCCCCGTTTTCGGCCATAGTTTCGTTTCGGAATGTATTTTCTAAATCTTTGGTCCAAAGTTACCCAAAACCCACTGATCTTTCCAGATCTTACGTTTTTGGACAGAACCTTTATTTAGTTTGTAAAAATCAATTTTTCTAGTTCAAGACTTGTTTAGATCTTACCCAAACTATCTCAAATCAACTCCACAAGTACTCAATCCTACCATACACCTTCTTAGGGTGTCATGGGTTCCTAAACATCACCAATCTTGGTGAATCTCATGAGATTACTAGTAAAAATTTAGATCTATGTTTATTAAGAAGAAAATGAGTAATAAGTGGTATGAAACATAAATACTTGCATATTTAACCAATATATCTTGAAAATACATAATAATATAAAGTAAATGAAAGTATGAAAAGATCAAAAGTGTTCTTGAAGCTTACTTGAATGTTTAATGAGTTTTGGAGATGATTATGTAAGAAATCTAGGGTTTTTACCACAAAACCCCAACTAAATCATGATTAGAACTTGATTACACACTTGGATCTTGAAAAACTATGGATTCCCCTTTGGTCTTTGCCTTGGCCGATTATGCACAAAGGAAGGAAGAGGAGAAAGTGTTTTTGCTAGGTGTTTTGTAGTGTAAATGATGAAAATGGTGTGATAGGATGAAATATATATATGGACTAGTCAAGGTCTTGGTCAAAAAGTTGGTCCAAGGGGGGGGAAACATGGGGCATGTTTTAGGGAAGAAAAATTGGGGCTTGGTGGCTAATAAATGTTGTTGTCTAATAACACATGTGTTTGTTTAATTTTTAGTTGTGTATTGGGTGTTATCGGGTACCGAGTTATCTAAAAATAAATCATGACGCGATGAAATAAAATACGACGAAGTTGTAAAAGTTGTAAAATATTATTCCTGATGATAATCGGGTGTTAAAATAATTATCGTGTTGAAATAACGCAAACCGACGGAGTTATAAGCTCCGACCGTGAAATATAGTAATTGATTTCAAAACACCGGGTAAATTAATAATATAATTTTTATATCATTATAATAAGTGTGAAAATATGTTAGGATCATAGTCGGGAGTATTGTGTATACGTTAGTAGTAAAACTGAGTGGTATCGTTAATTACAAATTTAAAACATACGTATATAGAAATAATGCATATCCGTGTAGGTTCTAAAGTACTGATGATGTTACTGATGATATATATAGACTACTCCAGTCTATATGAAATGTCATAAATGAAGGATGCATGAATTTGCAGCCAAACCACATTGGTTACGCGAATTGGAAGACCCGTAAACTCAGTTTACGATGAAATGAACGGCAATCGTGAATAGTGATTTCCCTCCGGAAATGAATAGTGTCACATGAATAGTAAAATTTCTGAACGCTCCTCGGAATCACAAACTGACTCCGAAAACGATGAATAGTAAAATGATGAATAGTGACCGGTGAATAGTAAACGGTGAATAGTAATCGATGAATAGTAAAATTGTCGGGATTTGGAAAATGACCTGAAATTACGAGTTGTGACATTCTCACCCCCTTAAAAGGAACTTCGTCCCGAAGTTCAGTTTGTGTTGGTCTCTAGAGTGGTATTGGTTAAAAGATGATGATATAATCGTGTAAGCTACTGAGCTCTAACAAGGTTCAAGTCTGACGGCCACTAGGCCTACTCTGTCAGAATTCGTAAATGGTTCAGTGTATATCGAGTTTAACTTTATGAAGTTTTCTGAATGGTATTATGCCTTTCCTAGGCAGAGCTTTCCACACAATCATGCCACGAACTTGAAATTCTAGTGGTTTACCGCTTATCGAACTTGTAATTGATTCTTGATTTGTAGGAAATTCCTGGTTATTTCATGAATGCTTACGGGACTAGTGAGTTGTGCTTTTCCAAGTTTTGACCCGTCAATGGATGTTGGCACTTCGACCATAGAGTGCTTCGAATGGTGTAGTCTCTAAGCTCGTGTGATAACTATGGTTACAACTGAATTTGATTTATGGCAAATGGTTAATCCAACCATTTCTAGTGTTATTCACACCCGATTTGGGCATATCACCCTATGTTTGAATCAATCTCAAATTCTGACCATTGGTCTACAGATGATAGGTGGTGTGGTTCCAAAGAGATCTTAATGAAATCGTTAGGAGTTGAGGTGAATCAAATTCCTTTATTAGGAATAATTGAAATGAGTATCATGAATCTTGTTTTGAAAGACTTACAGGGTTAAATCCGTAAAAGGGTGTTGTTGAAAATAATAGATTAGGATAAGGTTGTGATCCTTCGCAGGATGTCAGGAATTGAGTCTTTCTCCACCTACGGTGCTTAGTCTCCGTTACTAAGATTTTCCCCAAGTTATAGGTCATCAACTCACAAACTCCTAAAGGTATAAGTGAGGTAATATAGTGATTGATTTTCAAAGTTTGTTTTGAGATTGTGTTTTGTTCATAAACCTTTCCTGAATAAATGAATCTACAAGTTTAAGCAAACAGCTTTTTAGGTAACATCCTTCTTGATGTTTCAAAATTTAGTAGTTATGCAATATAGGAAGATTTTCAACATAAGGTGGATAATATGGTACCAAAGATCGATGTTTGAAATTTTGTAATATTCAATAGTTTTGTAAAAGATTAGCCAAAAGGAATTTGCTTGTCAAAATAAGAGCATCAGAAAAGTATTTCTTACAAGATATATGTTTTGTATAACGGTAGTTTGGAGAAAAATCCATTTTAAAGTGAAAGTATTAAGAGGATAAAATAGCCAGGTAGGTATGTCTGCACAATGGCATAGGTGTCTAACATGTTCGAGTAAAGTCTATTGGTGAGGACATGTTCAATTTATAGTCTTGGTTAAAAGGTTGGATTTATCTCTATGGTGTGGCTTAGTGAGCACTCGTATCGAAACAAATCCTGTACTTCAGTCAAACCAATACTTTCTAGATGGTAGAATTTTTGGTGATCAGGCCAGTGATAGTGGTTCGAATGGTTTTGTGATATCTTGCGGTTTCTATTGAGTTTTGAATGGTCTTACTGTACCGAGGTATCCTCCTCATAGAAGGTATGGAAAGTCTTTCCTAGGGAGGTCATTGATAATATCCACTTATCAATATAGGGAGTAGTGAGGGATGAGTGACATAGGAATCTATAAGGTGTCACCTAATTCTTTGTATATATGGGGGTGGGGAAAAGAAATGATAGTGATGGTGAGAAGGGAAGAGACTGTGACAACTGCAACAAAATGAGATTGTGACAAAAGAAAATACTATGATATGAGTGTATTGTGCATAAATATGAAAGTTCATGAAATAAAATGACTAGCTGACATGCTTCCAATCGGTGGTTTACGAAGTGATGAAAAGTATGAAGGTTCCAATAACGAGAGTATACACACACATGAATGAAACATTTGGAAATGAGTTGAGAATTCAATCCAGACATAATCTTATTATAACCATTCTCAGTGTTGCAAAATTCACTTCTGAGTCAGACATAGGTGGTCAGCCTATATCTCACTATCCCGGGTCGAATATAGATGACCAGTCTATATTCCACCGAGGTTCCATGAATTTTAAAATACTCAGCTCAGTTATACTAATACCATGTCCTTCACAAGTACCAAGACGTTCTGAAAGACAAAAGCAGGTGACCAAACTCGAGGTCAAATGATGAAACTATGCAAGGAAAAACATAACGCGGTGAAATATATGATACATGAACATGCTTATATGAAAGATAGTTATAGTAATCAACTATGATAAATGAATATAGTATATCAGATAATGAGACACAAATCTCATCACCTAAGTCAGCAGCAAACTACAAATGAGGCATCATCTTGGCAGGCAGGCACGTGACGGTCATAGGGTTAAGTTTTCGTAAAAGTAGCTATAGTCTAGGTTTTAAAAACACTTAGTTCGCTATAGCCAAAGCTCTGATACCAATCTGTCACACCCCCAGAATCGGGTCCAGCGGAAGCATACAAGTAGCTGGGGTGTAACTCAATTGGTATTACAACACAAGTTCAAAAATGGTTTTCACTTGACTCATTTAGAATAAAATAGCTTAATCAAAAGTATTGAATTTACATTGTTAAAATTTGTGCGGAAGTAGGCCCTTAAAATAATTTTAAAACGGTCCCCAAATGAATATCAGAGTCTTCTATGACCATGCCATGCCCTGCCAAAACCTCAAGTAGCGTGCCATTGCTTAGAACCTGAAAATACATGCTAAAACGTCAACACGAGGTTGGTGAGTTCATAGATTTTAGTAATAAGTATTTTTCCCGTAATCAAGTATTTCCAGTAAACAAGTATTTTCGGTAAACAAGTCTTTTCCAGAAATCAAGTATTTCCCAGCAAAGGCATCGTAAATCCACTCAGTTACAAGTCCCGCCATAAGAGACTTGTAACCTGTGTGTTTACAACCCACTGCCAAAAGTAATATGTTTAAGTAAACAAGTCATTTGCGGAACACGAGATTTTCAGTAGCAAGACAATATAACAAATACAATGTCACAGCTACAAATAAGGTATACAGTGCCTAAGCTCATGACCCCGAAGCTCGACGTAATCGTATGCAATCAAGCATAAAATGCCCCAATAAGTGTTTGCCAAACACTCGGAAATAATCCGAATGATATGCGTCCGTTTGACAGGTTGGCGCGACCAACTCGGACGGGGTGTCAACCCAAATAGATCTATCCACAGCATTCGCGCTCACACGCATGTAATTAACGGTTCATGATAAAGGGGACTTCAGTGGCAGTAATAGGTAACTCAGGCAATGTAACAGTTTTGTATTTATGTCCGCAAAAGCAAGAACTTGTGTTCATAAGAAAGTAATCAAGGATGGAATAAGTAATTCATAATGTATTCAAGTAATCAAATCAAGTATTTCAACCATCCAGTAATGTTTGGGAAAATGAATCGCGTTCAAGTAAAACAAGCATTGAATTTAAATAGTAAGGAGCATGTATCTTCCCCCAAAATAGTTGTGAAACAAGTAAAAGTAGGGGTTATGAACTCACCTGGTGCGATAGCTACGATGACAACAATGAATACATAGAAATGAGGCACGATCTCTAACCGCAACCTAATATGAATGGTATGATCTAATGTAAGAAATGAAGTAATGCTACACATGCAAATACGTATGTTATCGATACCACTCGTTAGTTTTGAAAATAATGTTTATCGTCGAAAAAATAAATTTTTGACGTCTCGTTAAGTTAATAACCACTTTTCAGGTAAATATATTGAAACGGTACTCCACGATCCTTGTTTGGTGTTCTATCGGCAAATATAAGGTTTTCGTCGTGAAAAATAACATTTTCATTAGTTGAAAACATGCCCAAAATGGCCTCGCAAAACAAGTCGCGAAATGTTGTACGTTAAGGGTTAGTGATGAAACTCGGCGTTTTTGAAAACCTTGTAACAATATCTTGAAGTCGTTTCATTTAACTTTTGGCGATACGGGTCTCGATCGATGAGAAAATCGACTCTTATTGTTGTTACTTGAAAATATTATGTTCAACACTTAGAAAATTTCATTATAGCAAAAGCTGTCAAAATATGTAGTTTATCGGGTATATAGATGAAGTCGTAGTTTATTCGTTATAAGTTTATTTGACGAACGGCCAATTGATTTGGAAAGTAGGCTAGGAGTACTTGATTTTACTTAACTACGGCTCGGACTCAAACTAATCCGATCATAAAGAAAAATAGCCGTGAAAGTGGTGTCTCGCAAAGACAGTTTTGCGGCAAAAATGGTAATACAAAAGCTGATGGAAAAGTATATGTATCGTCGGATTTCAAACACTTGTATCTTTTTCGTTATAAGCCCGTTTTCTATGTTCTTTATATCCCCGCGAAGGTAATCAAGTATACTAATATATTTTTGATACGTCGGGATGGCTAGATCAAGTTTTAGGCCTCGAAACAGTCCATGAAAATCGTGGGACAGCAAGGTATTTTTCAGAAAATAGTTTTCGTCGTTAAAATTGAAAATAGCATAACTTCTTCGTCGTAACTCGGATTTTATCCCCGTTTTCGGCCATAGTTTCGTTTCGGAATGTATTTTCTAAATCTTTGGTCCAAAGTTACCCAAAACCCACTGATCTTTCCAGATCTTACGTTTTTGGACAGAACCTTTATTTAGTTTGTAAAAATCAATTTTTCTAGTTCAAGACTTGTTTAGATCTTACCCAAACTATCTCAAATCAACTCCACAAGTACTCAATCCTACCATACACCTTCTTAGGGTGTCATGGGTTCCTAAACATCACCAATCTTGGTGAATCTCATGAGATTACTAGTAAAAATTTAGATCTATGTTTATTAAGAAGAAAATGAGTAATAAGTGGTATGAAACATAAATACTTGCATATTTAACCAATATATCTTGAAAATACATAATAATATAAAGTAAATGAAAGTATGAAAAGATCAAAAGTGTTCTTGAAGCTTACTTGAATGTTTAATGAGTTTTGGAGATGATTATGTAAGAAATCTAGGGTTTTTACCACAAAACCCCAACTAAATCATGATTAGAACTTGATTACACACTTGGATCTTGAAAAACTATGGATTCCCCTTTGGTCTTTGCCTTGGCCGATTATGCACAAAGGAAGGAAGAGGAGAAAGTGTTTTTGCTAGGTGTTTTGTAGTGTAAATGATGAAAATGGTGTGATAGGATGAAATATATATATGGACTAGTCAAGGTCTTGGTCAAAAAGTTGGTCCAAGGGGGGGGAAACATGGGGCATGTTTTAGGGAAGAAAAATTGGGGCTTGGTGGCTAATAAATGTTGTTGTCTAATAACACATGTGTTTGTTTAATTTTTAGTTGTGTATTGGGTGTTATCGGGTACCGAGTTATCTAAAAATAAATCATGACGCGATGAAATAAAATACGACGAAGTTGTAAAAGTTGTAAAATATTATTCCTGATGATAATCGGGTGTTAAAATAATTATCGTGTTGAAATAACGCAAACCGACGGAGTTATAAGCTCCGACCGTGAAATATAGTAATTGATTTCAAAACACCGGGTAAATTAATAATATAATTTTTATATCATTATAATAAGTGTGAAAATATGTTAGGATCATAGTCGGGAGTATTGTGTATACGTTAGTAGTAAAACTGAGTGGTATCGTTAATTACAAATTTAAAACATACGTATATAGAAATAATGCATATCCGTGTAGGTTCTAAAGTACTGATGATGTTACTGATGATATATATAGACTACTCCAGTCTATATGAAATGTCATAAATGAAGGATGCATGAATTTGCAGCCAAACCACATTGGTTACGCGAATTGGAAGACCCGTAAACTCAGTTTACGATGAAATGAACGGCAATCGTGAATAGTGATTTCCCTCCGGAAATGAATAGTGTCACATGAATAGTAAAATTTCTGAACGCTCCTCGGAATCACAAACTGACTCCGAAAACGATGAATAGTAAAATGATGAATAGTGACCGGTGAATAGTAAACGGTGAATAGTAATCGATGAATAGTAAAATTGTCGGGATTTGGAAAATGACCTGAAATTACGAGTTGTGACACTCATGCTAAAGTTTTTAGCCCCTTTTATGGGGCTAAAGTTTCTAACCAACTTATTTTATAAGCCCTTTAATAAGTCTCTTGACAAACGAAACTTATTTTAATAACCGACTTATTATGAAAGCCCAAGCCTTTATAAGCCCCATATAAGCCTTCACCCAACACAGCCTTAGTGTCTATTTAGTAGTACCCTAGATAATGTCCCGAACATTAATTCGAAAGTTTGAGACTATCATGGACGGCGTAGACTATTGCGTATTGGGTCTCTTTCTCATTATATAAATTCTGACCCTTTACCCATCACATATTTGTTAGTATCTCTGTCCAATAATTATAATCCATTGCCGACTTTTTAAGTTTTTGTTTTGCAGCTTTGACCTTATATATTTTTACTTGTGTTATATAATACTTGATAAAAATAATACCAATGAAAAATTCATTTAAAACTCAATCCATTTATATATTTTGCAACAAGTAATATATAATACAAAATAAAATATTTACGGTCAAAGTTAAAAACTAAAGAATTCAAAAATCAACAGTGGATTATAATTATGAAACGGATGGAGCATTTAACAATTTATTGGGATAACATTTTACTAATTAAGGGAGCATTTTTTATCACTATTTTCTCAAGGTTTGTCATTTCACTTTGGTTATGTAAACAGCTAGGTTGGATAATTGGTAAACTGGTAATAGGTAAACTGATAATAGTTATGTTTGGCATACGAGATTATGAGAGATTATGCTTATTTTTTTATAAAAATAAGTTATTTAAAAAATAATTTTTGTTTGGTGGACAGAACCTATATGAGCTTATAAAAAAAATAATCTTCCGTAATCTCTGAAAATCAAAATGTTATTTTATGTAGCTTATAAAAATAATGTTTTTTTTTGTTTTATAATCTCCATTTCTAGCACCATCTCCAGTTCTAGCAATAACTACTTTTGCCAAACTTACCATTAAGCTAGCCAAACGGGTCGGGTCGGTTTTAACCAAAATTCATTTTGTTCAAATGGTAATTTCATGCTAGTCATAGGCTGCTTACTATAAAATAAGCTTAGACACAAACCCCCTTATTTGTTATACTTTAAAGATACACTTGGTTCCTAAGAAAGAAATTAATTAGTTAATCGCATATGCTTTCTCGATACAATCTTTTGATCATAGATTACTTCAAACATTTTGATTTATTTTTATACTTTATCTTAAGATATCTTTGTTTTGTGGAGTAAATAACTAGGTATAGAATTATCATTTCATTATAAACAGCTGATTAAATTTGTTCACAATGAACGACCCAAATATTGTTAGAAGTTATAAATAGTATGGACATGTAATTATATGTATGACATGTAGAAAAAAAATAGTTATTGATATTCTTTTTAATTATTGAAGCAAGTAGTTCCAAAACCATTAAGTTTTAAAACCATTGAAATCAATATAAAACTAATATTTGCTATAGAACCAATAAACAAATTACAGCCATCAATTTTATATCTAAATTAATAAAAAATTATTTTTCATTTTTTTTAAAACAACATATCTTACAAATGGTAAATCTTCAAGCTACAAAAAAATATCACGCGACGAGAATTAAATTATCTTTCTATAGATATGCATTGTTATATAATTTCGACGAACTTCTTTGTTCGACGATTTTTTTTTAAATTTCTGCTTAGAGAAATCATATATGTTTCCTAAAAATCACATATGATTTGATTTTTAAAAATCACATATGATTCTTACGAATCAAGTGTAATTTGTAAAATTCATATATGATTCGTAAAAATCACATATGATTTGATTTTAACGAATCAGATATGAGTTTTACAAATAGCATATGATTTTTTTTGCGGAAATTTTGAAAAAAAAAATTGTTGAATGGAAAAATCGTCAAAAGTATATACAATGCATGTCTATAGAAAGGTACTTAATTCTCATCGGGATGATATTTTTTTTTCGCGTAACGATTTACGGTTTGTGAGATATTTAATTTTAAAAAAAATGATGAAAGCTTAATTTTTTTATTTAAAAAAAAAAAGAAAAAAAAAGTGGATATGAATGGTTCATAGATTCTATGACAAATATGGGTTGATTTTTAGGCTTGCAGTAATATCAAGCTAGAAAAAATACCCCCGAGATTAAAAGTGAAGAAAACAGCAAAGTCTTAATTTTCCTTAAGGGAACAGTACCTGACGGCGTCAAGAGTCTTCATGTGACGGCGTCAAGAGTATACAAGAGGTGTAAGTGGTGACGATCCAGAGAAATCGTGACGGCGTCAAGCTTGGCCGTCATGGTTCAAGATATGGTGACGACCTAAAACTAAATTACACATGACGGCGTCAAACTTGGATCTAGGCAATCTGATCTCATTATGGGCGGCGAGTTGACGACGTCAGATATTCCTTCTTGATGTCGTCACCCTGTAAAATCTATATATAGTTTTCCAATTTTCATTCATTAGTGTGTAACTTTAGAGGGTATAACTTTGGAGAAACCCTAGCACGAATTTTACTGTTCTTTCAAGGGTTTCTACCCTTTGAAACCTTTCATGTTCAATTGAGATAAGTATCCTTTCAATTCATTTAATATGTCTATGTGTTGTTTGAATATATCTTACGCTTGCCTTGAATTTAACATGCTATGCTAGATCTCTTGTGTGTTTGCTTAGATGTAGTAAAACCTAGATGTTAATTATGGGTTGATTGTTTGTTTATAGTTCTTACAGATGAATGATTTCGATGTTAGGCTTAAGAAAACTAGCCAACCTCCTATATGGTAATGTGCTTGAACGTCTTAAGAAACATGAACCAATGCGTACTAGGTTTTGATGGTTGTATTTAACGCATGAGCGAATTCTAATGATCTCATGTTCGGAGCTTCTTGCCGGCTCGACATAGGAGTGAAGTAGGAGCTTATAGAGTTGGGGATGTACGTACGCCACCCCACAAATGGTATTAAGGAATATAACCCGTCATCCACGCAATTGTAACAAACTATCAACCTGTAAAAGATATCTAGGGAGTAATGAAATCTAAGTAAACACAATTTTCCCATTTATTATTCACACCACTAGTTTAATTAGCTTTATTTACAATTTTGTTATTTTATTTTGATTGCATCTTAGTTATTGGGTTAGTTGACTAGCAACTAATTCCGCCCACTCTTCCAAAACCCGAGATTTTAATTTCTTTTATAAAAATATAAAAATACAAAAAGAATCATCCCTCACCTCTAGACCTAGTTTTGAGGCTTTCTAATCCTAGCGACATTATTCCTGAGTTGAACGATCAATCCCACGGTACTTGTCACTATACTATACTACAATAATCAGGTACACTGCTGGGTGGGGGTTGTAAGCTTCTCGAGATCCCTCGAGAGCTAAAGCCTGGTGCAATTCCCACGCATCAGCAACCCATGTTTTGTGTGATTTTTATTTGTTTGATTGTTATTTGTTTCCGTATGCATGCTTTATTTTTATTGTTGGTAGATCATGTTTCAAAACTAAATTGTGAAAATACTTTATTTTGTCGTTTAAATTCATCTTAACTTCATACAAAGGTATTTCGCAAAAGATAAGTGTAAGGGGAAACCCCAAATTTGTTTTTAAGAACGAAATTGATCATGATTCTCCACAATATTAAATGGACATGTGTATTAGTATTTGTTAGAGTCAAATGCTTGTATCGAGTCATAATGATGTTTTGCAGGATTTTCCAGGAAGTAGGACATAAGTTTTTTCAGAAATTTTCCGGAAACTTAACATAAAAATTTCTGCAGGTCACTTCTGACGGCGTCATGAGTTAACTCCTGACGGCGTCATGTGTAAAATTATAAAAATTTTGCTAGTTTTGTTTTTCTAACGAAGTCTTAAAGTTTTTGTTAATTCTTTAGTTTTATAAACTCCAGGAAATCTGTAAACATTCATTCCACAAGCATTATATCTTAATTTGTTTTCTAGGACTTGTTAGTATATATAGATTGCCGCCGATTTTACGCGAGGTTGCCTTGTTTGTTTTCTCAGGTTTAACAGGTTATGTATGACAAGAAGATGATTTATATTTCTGGAAGGGAAGCTTTGAATGTTCATTTTCTTGGAGGAAGATCTAACCTTGTTGACACACTATCCACACCGAATGAATCAGGGGAGTATTTGATTTCATTCTTTTACCTATTTCACTCTTACATTCTTTAATTGAACACTGTGGACAATGTACATCCTAAGTGTAAGGGGAGGGTAAATGATGATACCTTATAGGATACAATTGCACTTGAGTTTGTTTGTTTGATGGTAGGTGTGTAATAAAACTATGAGAAATACTTGTTAGTGTAATTTTAGCGCCAAATTTAAAATTTTTTACAACATTTAGGAGTGAAACTTTAGCCTTAGCAAGCGTCTCATGGATAGGAGTTGTATGACTAGCACAAAACCGTACTATTCAGAAAAATTTTCCACCCAAATACGTGAGGTTCGCCTTTAGATTTGATAGGAAAAGCATTTATTATTACTGCTTATGAGTGTACCGGTAGCATTTAGATTCTAGAACTTGCGTTAGTTATGCATCCAGAGCCCGCTAGTGAGACTACATTCGTGTAGTAGGATTTACTACAAGATAAGAGGCATTAGGATCACCCTTGTGTTAAACCCGTATCATAATTACTTGACCATTTAAGTCATATTACTTGGCTAGTAAAGTCAATTAATTTTTCCCACACCTTAGCGTTGTACTCATTTTTAGTACACAAAACCCCTAGTACACCCCTCCGAGCGTATCTTTTCATTTCTAACTTTAAGCATCTTACTTAAAGGAAGAATTTGTTACAACCCACTTAAATGTACAACCAAATCGCCTTAGCCTTCCGTGTATGCACTCATCTTTAGTGCATTATTGTTACATGTTTAAACCCTTAGTTAATTATCTAATTGATTACATGGTTGCTAAGTCGAGTCATATCCTTGTACATATTGTTTTGGGACGATTGAGACTGATGGGTAAAGTACTTTTGTTATGGAGTAATGGGGAAGAACATCATATTATTACCCCCATATGTGCGTTAATCTTAAAAGTACTCCAAGTGTTTTGATTATCTTAATTCGAGTCATTAGATTAGTTTATTGTTAAGTATGTAAAAATTCAAGTGCAAAGGGAATGTTCATTCCCTATGATGTATTATTTTGGATGGTAGGGTAAGAGTGTATGAAAAAAAAAGAAAAAAAAAACAAAAAAACAGAAAAAAAATCGAAAAAATTAAGAAAAAGAAAAAAAAATATAGAAAAAGAAAAGAGAAAAAACATACGGACTACCATCCCGTTTCATTCAATATTTATTTTATGTTCTTGTTATTTTTAATTTTTTAGCTTAAGTCGAGTCTAATCTTGGCTAAGCAACGTCATATTGTACATGTAATTAACCAAGATGATTAACTCGCCACCAGTAAAAATTGCCTATATCCAACAAAACTGTGTATTCCATATCCCTACACCTAATGTTATAACCCTTTAAAAGACCCCTTTGATAGTTTATCCTAGGTGCTTACGCCATGTGGTGGAGGTTTGATCCTTTCCCAAGCCTATGGTAGTCTATTTTGCTATGACAGGTAGTGAGAGATGTTTTCCATTTCCATATTGTGATATATACTTTATTACACCTGAGAGATGTGAGTATCTAAACACTATTTGTGAGGAGCTAGTATGTGACCTCCGTGCTTATCTTTGGTCTTTAGTAGAACGATTATTTGTTGTAATTACTTTTATATTAGTGTTAAATGACCCCTAACTTGTATTTTGATTAGAATAAAAGCGCATTTGCTTAAGGACAAGCAAATCTCAAGTGTAAAGGTATATGATGAGGCGAAAAATGAGCCGTTTTTAGGGGGTCATTTAAGCCCGGATTTGAATTTATTTGATCAAATATTGCCCTAAATCGTTCCTTTTGTGCTTTTAGGTACTTTCGGAGTGAATTCTGGAAAAGGAAGCTTTTTGGACGTTTTTGGAGCATAAAAGTGAAGAAAACGGCAAAGTCTTAATTTTTCTTGCTGGGAACAGTACCTGACGGCGTCAAGAGTAAAAAAAAGGTGGAAGTGGTGACGATCCAGAGAAATCGTGACGGCGTCAAGCTTGGCCATCATGGTTCAAGATATGGTGACGGCCTAATATGGTGATGGCCTAAAACTAAATTACACATGACGACGTCAACTTGGAACTAGGCAATCCGATCTCATTATGGGCGGCGAGTTGACGGCGTCAGATATTCCTTCTTGACGTCGTCACCCTGTAAAATCTATATGTAGTTTTGCAATTTTCATTCATTAGTGTGTAACTTTAGAGGGTATAACTTTGGAGAAACCCTAACACGAATTTTACTATTCTTTCAAGGGTTTCTACCCTTTGAAACATTTCATGTTCAATTGAGATAAGTATCCTTTCAATTCATTCAATATGTCTATGTGTTGTTTGAATATATCTTACGCTTGTCTTGAATTTAACATGCTAGGCTAGATCTCTTATGTGTTTTACTAGATGTAGTGAAACCTAGATGTTAATTATGGGTTGATTGTTTGTTTATAGTTCTTACGGATGAATGATTTCGATGTTAGGCTTAAGAAAACTGGCCAACCTCCTATATGGTAATGTGCTTGAACGTCTTAAGAAACATGAACCAATGCGTACTAGGTTATTATGGTTGTATTTAATGCATGAGCGAATTATAATGATCCCATGTTAGAAGCTTCTAGCAGGCTCGACATAGGAGTGAAGTAGGTGCTTATAGAGTTAGGGAAGTAAATACGCCACCCCACGAATGGTATTAAGGAATATAACCCGTCATCCACGCAATTGTAACAAACTATCAACCTGTAAAAGATATCTAGAAAGTAATGAAACCTAAGTAAACACAATTCTCCCCATTATTGTTCACACCACTAGTTTAATTAGCTTTATTTTATTTTGATTGCATCTTAGTTATTGGGTTAGTTGATTAGCAACTAATTCCTCCCACTCTTCCAAAAACCTGAGATTTTAATTTCTTTTACAAAAATATAAAAATGCAAAAAGAATCATCCCTCACCTCTAGACCTAGTTTTTAGGCTTCCTAATCCTAGCGACACTATTCCTGAGTTGAACGATCAATCCCCCGGTACTTGTCACTATACAATACTACAATGATCAGGTACACTGCCTGGTGGGGGTTGTAAGCTTCTCGAGATCTCTCGAGAGGTAAAACCTGGTGCGATTCCCACGTATCAGCAGTAATTCAGATAGTAAAAACAAAAGAAAAATGAATCTTATCTTCTCAAAACTTGGATAAAGCATTATACAAGTTTGTTTTGGGGGTTTTAGAAATTAAATCCAACTATTTCTTCAATTGTTTTGGGGATAAAGCATTATACAAGTTTGTTTCTCAGAGTCCAAATTTTTCCAAATTTTTGTAATAAAAATTTGTATTAACTAAGTAAAACCTAACATAAAGATCAAATTAACCTCCCCGGCAGTGACGCAAAAATTTTTGATGTGTTTCGAAAGCTTTAAATTTATAAGACAAGTATAACCATACATGGATAAAAGTATAACCCCCTTTAATAGTAAAGGATTTAGGTAAGACCAAGTCATCCCAAGAGAGATAATGGTTCCTTATGCTAGCTATGATTAACAAAATTAGATTTCAATTATTGTCACTTGTCACTAAAACCGTGTTTGTTGGATTAAAGATTTTTGTGTTGTTTTTCCCAATTGATTCAAAAGTATGTTTATTCAAGGCTGAGCACATGATAATCATAAGCAATAGTATCACATAAATAACATGGACAAAGCATAGAAGTAAAGCATGATGGTTGATCATGTAAACTAGTATATCTATTCTTTGTAAAAGAATCTCCTTTCGGCTTTTCATTCTATAAACACAGAATGCATAAAGAGTGGTCCAAGTTTAAAGTATAAAGTATGCATTTCCTCTAGTCAAGTCGTTAGACATGAGAAGCTCTGATACCAATTGTAGAAACTAGAATGGGGGGTTGAATAGTTTCACCGTTATTATTTACGGTTTTAGAAAATTAACTTTACAAATTGCGTTTGTGAAAATGATTCGATTCGATGTTTACTTGAAATCAATAAAACAATAGATATAAGCAATAACAAGTAAATAAGTAAAAATATGGAAAGGAAAGATCAAACCGGCACACGGAGATTTATAGTGGTTCGGCCAAGAAGCTCACTTCTTCGTCCCTACTCCACTCCTCGAGTTTCACAAACACTATATCAACACGCTCCTTTATGGCGGAACAAACCATACACAAGCTTACACCAAGTTTAACGACACTAAGTGGAACGTCGAGTTCTAATCCTAGCTAGAACCAATCTATCAAAGCCCATGTGGCTTCACACCTCGTACCAACACGATGGCACGATACTAAATACACAATATAAGACTTGCACTAAAGTCCTATTACATACACGAAACGACGAATGTAAATGATGATAGATCTGCAACAATGGGATGAGATGAGCAAAACTCTTCTTCAACACTTCGTCTCTTGATTACAACGAATGTTCTTCTCTTGCACTTTAGAGGAATGAAGAGTGTGATCACTTGTAAACAACTAAAACCCGATAATGTGATCAAAGAATATGTTTTGGAAAGGATTTCGGAATACAAAAGGTTTTAGTGCATAAGAGGTGAAAATTTCTGGAAGAGAACAGTTCTGTATTTATAGACGCCAGGAGAGAGGCGACGGTCCCGTAAATACTAGACGGTCCTTTATCGCTAAGGGAAAGCTGACCCATTTAAGGGACCTTCCAAACATACGCTCCAAATTTTGTCCTGGCGTGGTGAAAACTTATCTGATGAAAACTTCTTGCCGGTTTTGAGCAGGAAATATGGCTGTTATGAATTTGAAACTTGAAAACATTTTCTTAATAAAACATTTCTTTAAATTACACAAAAATACTTTTGTAAAAAATGTTTTGTTACTTAAAAATGTAAAGTTTTAAATCCTTTGATCACATACACAAGTTGGTAGAAGGTTGTACATACCTTAAGTTATGTTGATGACGAAAACGAGTTTTCTCGATTAAAAAGTTATTAGTCGTAGTTTTACGTAACGTGTGTTTGTATTTTGTGATTATCAAAACTAGTAGAGACCGATTAATGTAAATGACGTTTTTGATATTATTTGTATTAACATTATGTATATTTTAAAAAGTTAGAGCATCAACATGTGCGAAAGTAAGAAAAATAATTAGCAGAAATTGTAAATATAACCGTGGCATATACCATGTATTGGATTCTTTGAGCGTGTTTCCTTATAATGTTATTGGGCCAAATGTTCTTTGATCACATGGGTTTACAAATAAATCAAATTCATTTTAAATTTTAGTTTACTATATGGATATATAAGAATTTACCTGTGAAAATTATGATATAAATACAACTAATAAGTATGCATGAGTTTTTTATTACGTATTAATATCAATTAATAATTTATAAAAAATTTATTTGATGAAAGATTTAACTTTATTTAACTAATATAGATGTTAATGTTGAAATTTTCTTCCTCTTAAAATTTTTTCATTAAAATTTTTATATAATCATCTCAAATTATATTCGTATTTAAATTTCCTTTCTCTTATTACTTATCCAAATATATATAACTATACATGTCATCTTATTAAAACATAAAAACAACCCTAATTTGGGTATGCAATGGCGGAACTAGAACAATTTTTTAAGAGGGCCGAATTTATTTTGGGGGGCTGAATCAAGAATTTGTCTGTAACCTCAATTAAATTACCCTTAAAACCTATAAAATTTATACTAGGTGTCGCAAATTTTGGAGGTGCCGAGACCCTCCCCTGCCCCTACATAGCTCCGCCAAGGGGTATGCATATATTTAACGTAAAATGATTCAAACGCAATAATTCGTGTTTTATTTTGAAGCTTGGTAGCATGAGCTTACTTTAACAAGTGGTCTTTTTAATTTGAGGCTTGTACATTTTCGTCCTGTTTATCCTTTTTTGTCTGAATCCATCTGTTTTGATTTGTTTTTAATACATTTTTTTTCCGTTTTTGTATAATTTTATCTTTTATTGTACGTTTTCGACCGTTTTTATATATTTTCGAACATTTTTATCCGTTTCCATCCGTTTAACCTTTTCGTCCATTTTTAACCCTTTACATTCGTTTTTATCGATTGTTCTCCGTACAAAAACGTATAAAAATATACAATTGTCACCAATTAACGTATAAGAACGTATGAAAATATACACAAATGTAGAAAGACGTAAAAAAATTATGAAAACGTATAAAATAGTATAAAAACATAGTAATAAAGAATTTATAAAAACGTTGTAATTAGGTATGACCATATGCTACATATGTTGTACATGTTTACGAACCATCATATTCCACAAACAATTTAGTTATAAAACTAATATGCCGTGTTATATAGTCTAAAATCAATTTCAGAACAAATAAAAATTTACGAACCACTATATGATAGAATTTGTCCATGCATATACATATATACAAGTGATAGCTTTTTCTTTAAAATTTATATTTTCAATGTTTGAATTTACAAAGTCAAGTGATAGTTTTTTGTTTTTTCCAAGATTTTGCATACACAGTTTTTTATGTAAAGAAAAAGTTTGACTAGTGTTTATTTAGTGCATACGATTGGGCTGGGGTTGGGGCTGGGGTTGGGGCTGAGATTTATATTATAAGTCAAAACTAAAATTTTTATTTTTATAAACTTGTTTGGCAAATAGGTTAGGGCTGGGGTTTATTATTGAAAAATTGCTAAAAAAGACATAATTAAATGAGTTTTTGTATATGTTAGATATTTTTGTGTATAAATAAGTAATTTATTCTTGAGAGAATTGCAAAAATCGTCCCTAAAGTTTGGCCAAATTGCACGTTTTGTCCCGGATGTTTGGAAAGTGCAAGGATCGTCCCTGTGGAGAAAACTTTGGTGCAAATATCGTCCCCACAGGGGAAACCTTTGGTGCAAGTATCGTCCCTGTGGGGACGATATTTGCACCAAAGTTTTCTCCACAGGGACGATCCTTGCACTTTCCAAACATCCGGGACGAAACGTGCAATTTGGCCAAACTTTAGGGACGATTTTTGCAATTCTCTCTTTATTCTTCAAAAACCCCATGCTAAAGTTTTTAGCCCCTTTTATGGGGCTAAAGTTTCTAGCCGACTTATTTTATAAGCCCTTTAATAAGTCTCTTGACAAACGAAACTTATTTTAATAACCGACTTATTATAAAAGCCCAAGCCTTTATAAGCCCCATATAAGCCTTCACCCAACACACCCTTAGTGTCTATTTAGTAGTACCCTAGATAATGTCCCGAACATTAATTCGAAAGTTTGAGACTATCATGGACGGCGTAGACTATTGCCTATTGGGTCTCTTTCTCATTATATACATTCTGACCCACTACCCATCACATATTTGTTAGTATCTCTGTCCAATAATTATAATCCATTGCCGACTTTTTAAGTTTTCGTTATGCAGCTTTGACCTTGTATATTTTTATTTCTGTTATATAATACTTGATAAAAATAATACCAATGAAAAATTCATTTAAAACTCAATTCATTTATATATTTTGCAACAAGTAATATATAATACAAATTAAAATATTTACGGTCAAAGTTAAAAACTAAAGACTTCATAAATCAACAGTGGAATATGATTATAAAACGGAGGGAGCATTTAACAATTTATTGGGATAACATTTTACTAATTAAGGGAGCATTTTTTATCACTATTTTTTCCAAGGTATGTCATTTCACTTTGGTTATGTAAACAGTTGGGTTAGATAATTGGTAAACTAGTAATAGTTAAACTGATAATACTTATGTTTGGCATACGAGATTATGGAGAGATTATGCTTATTTTTTATAAAAATAAGTTATTTAAAAAATAATTTTTGTTTGGCAGACAGAACCTATATGAGCTTATAAAAAAAATAATCTTCCGTAATCTTTGAAAATCAAAATGTTATTTTATGTAGTTTGTAAAAATATTTTTTTTTTGTTTTATAATCTCCATTTCTAGCACCATCTCTAGTTCTAGCAATAACTACTTTTACCAAACATACCCTTAAGCTAGCCAAACGGGTCTGGTCGGTTTTAACCAAAATTCATTTTGTTCATATGGTAATTTCATGCTAGTCATAGGCTGCTTACTATAAAATAAGCTTAGACACAAACCCCCTTATTTGTTATACTTTAAAGATACACTTGGTTCCTAAGAAACAAATTAATTAGTTAATCGCATATGCTTTTTCGATACAATCTTTTGATCATAGATTACTTCAAACATTTTGATTTATTTTTATATACTTTATCTTCAGATATCTTTGTTTTGTGGAGTAAATAACAAGGCATAAAATTATCATTTCATTATACACAGCTGATTATATTTGTTGCACAATGAAGGTCACAAATATTGTTAAAAGTTATAAATAGTATGGACATGTAATTATATGTATGACATGTAGAAAAAAAAAATAGTTATTGATATTCTTTTTAATTATTGAAGCGAGTAGTTCCAAAACCATTAAGTTTTAAAACCATTGAAATCAATATAAAACTAATATTTGCTAATAGAACTAATAAACAAATAACAACCATCAATTTTTTATTTAAATTAATAAAAAATTATTTTTCATTTTTTTGAAAACAACATATCTTATAAATGGTAAATCTTCAAGCTACAAAAAAATTTCACGCGACGAGAATTAAATTATCTTTCTATGGATATGCATTGTTATATAATTTCGACGAACTTTTTTTTTCGAAGATTTTTTTTAAATTTCCGCTCAGAGAAATCATATATGATTCCTAAAAATCACATATGATTTGATTTTTACAAATTACATGTGATTCTTACGAATCATGTGTGATTTGTAAAATTCATATATGATTCGTAAAAATCACATGTGATTTGATTTTAACGAATCACATATGAGTTTTACAAATCACATATGATTTTTTTTGGCGGAAATTTTGAAAATAAAAATTGTTGAAAGGAAAAATCGTCAAAAGTATATACTATGCATGTGTATAGAAAGATATTTAATTCTCGTTGGGATGATATTTTTTCTTCGCGTAACGATTTACGGTTTGTGAGATATTTAATTTTAAAAAAAATATGAAAGCTTAATTTTTTTATTTAAAAAAAAAAAAAAAAAAAAAAAAAAAAAAAAAAGTGGATATGAATGGTTCATATATTCTATGACAAATATGAGTTGATTTTTAGGCTTGCAGTAATATCAAGTTAGAAAAAAATACCCCCGAGATTAATTCCAAACATGCACGCCGTAGACTTTTGGGGCTCCGGATAATTTCGCATTAGGTTCCTCCTATTAATCATGTATACCCGCTTTTGTATATAAACGTAAACACTTCCATTTTCTGATATGAAAAATCATTTAATTTTCTTTGCACAAAATGAAGATATTTCAAGCTCATCATTTTTTACAGCTAGTTATCTTCCTTTCATTAACAGCAGCAACATCAGTAGCAGCTAAAAAATACGCCAAGCCAGGGTGCAAAGACACATGCGGGAACAACGTGGTGATTCCATATCCTTTTGGAATTGGTGCAAAATGTTCTGTCAACGAATGGTACACTGTTGTTTGCAACTCCTCGAAGCCATATCTATCTGCACTCAACCTTGAAGTCGTGGGTGTTGACTTGGTAAATCAAGCAGTTACTATTAATATTATGCAAAAGATCTCTGATTGCAGTCGAACCGAGAGCGTGGATCTTGGTAGGACTCCCTTTCTGTATTCCAGTTCACAGAATAAATTTGTTGTTCAAGGGTGTGGGCATGCTGTCATGATGGATGATCATGGTAGTGTGCTAACCGGGTGTTCCAGCATTTGTAGCAATGATGATACAACTGTTACCGACAGAAACAACTGTTTTGGAATCGGTTGTTGTGAAGCAACAATTCCTTATTATATAAAGTCATACAACATGAATCTCACGGGTTTGAAAAGTCTGGGAGGAGATGGACCATGTGGGTCTGCTCACTTGGTGGATACAAATTATTCATACGTTGAAGGAAGCAGCTCTAGTTATGTTAACACATCACTACTGTGGACCCTATCATACCATGATTTCGATCAAATAACCTGTGATATTTATGCGGATTGTGCTCAAGCTAAACTCTTAGTGGATCTGGATAATGGTACTTCAATTAGCTCTTGGAAATGTGTATGTTCCACCTATACATCTCAACCAATGCAAGGAAACCCTTATTTGATACATGGAATATTGATTGGTATGCAATGCTATATTAATTAGTATCCATTTGTTTATTTTGCTTATAATTTCATATGCCTGCTAATTTTTTAACATATAACTTTCTCTTTTTCGGCTCACGCTTTTAGATACGGAAGAGTGTTTAAGCTGCACATCTAAGGGAGAAGGTTACTACTGTCACTATTACCAAATATATAGCGCTGATAGCTTAGATAGCAAATGGAATATCACTTGTAAACGTTCTTCTTTCTACGAGTATAATTTTGAAACCAAATCATCCTTGGGTGTTATTCTAGGTAATGACAATTCTTTGTGCTTTGTAGTCATATACACCTTATATTCTTTGCAAGTTGTTCAAATACGATTCTATTTGTACAAATAATAAGTAGTTAATATAGCTTGAACTAGTCTTAATATAGCATAATACTTTCATTTCAGTCATTAGAATCAAATCAAAGTTCATAAAAGTCAAGATTTTTAAAAATCTCAAAAAGTCAAATTCGCAAACGACGTTCAAAATCCAATTTTGCTTTGATTTTTTATGGTCTCATTTTTAAGCCAATGAAAAAAATGCATGATATGTTGAAAACGGAAACTCAATAAAATACTATTTACTCAGCATAATTAGCTACTAGAAAGAAATTCTAAATAAGGTGAAATTCTGTTACTAGTAATTGAAGATAGCTATTAGTAGCATTTACGCCAAATAAGGGACAATTGTAGAACTACACATCCTCTGAACACTTGTCGTTAACTTCTCCTAAGAGTTTACTTACTTGTGATCACTTTGTTGTGCCGTGCATTTAGGTGTTAGCATAAGCATGGGTGTTCTTTTTCTTGTGGCACTTACCTACATATTGTACAAACTTATCAAGAAAACAAAAGAAAGGAGACGAAGAAAGAGGTTTTTTAAACGCAATGGTGGTTTACTTCTAAAACAACAACAAGATGCCGACCCGTCTTTAGTTGATCAAACCATGCTTTTCACATCACGTCAACTAGAGAAGGCTACTGACAACTTCAATGAGAACAGAGTTCTTGGTCGAGGAGGCCAAGGTATAGTCTACAAAGGTATGTTAGTTGATGGAAGAATTGTGGCAGTTAAAAAATCAAAAATTGTTGATGAAAGCCAATTAGAGCAGTTCATCAATGAGGTGGTGATTCTTTCACAAGTCAATCATAGGAATGTGGTCAAACTATTGGGGTGTTGCTTAGATACCGATGTTCCTCTACTAGTTTCAGAGTTCATCCCAAATGGCACATTGTATGATCGCATTCACTGCGAGACGGATGAGGAGCCAATGTCTTTAAACATGAGACTGCAAATTGCTACAGAGGTTGCAGGAGCACTTGCTTACTTACATTCAGCCACATCCATTCCAGTATACCATAGGGACATCAAGACGGCTAATATACTTTTAGATGATAAATACAGGGCCAAAGTTTCTGACTTTGGAACTTCAAAGTTCGTATCAATAGATCAAACTCACTTAACTACCTTAGTCAAAGGTACTTTTGGTTACCTAGACCCCGAGTATTTTCAATCTAGCCAATTCACTGAAAAAAGTGACGTTTATAGTTTTGGAGTAGTTTTGGTTGAGCTTTTAACAGGAGAAAGGCCAATCTCGTTAACTAGATTTGGTGAAAATAGAAATTTGGCAACGCACTTTATGTTGGCTATGGAGGAAGGACGTGTTATGTCTATATTTGATGCAATGGTTATTAAAGAAGGCACTAGAGATGAGCTCTTGGCAGTAGCTAACCTCGCAATGCGATGTCTGAATTTCAATGGAAAGAATAGGCCAACAATGAAAGAAGTAGCTGTAGAGTTAGAAACTATAAGAACGTCGTATATTCCATCTGCGGTTCAGACTAATACCAATTCAGTGACGTATGGCCATGAATTATCGATGCTATCGTATGGGGAATCAACATCAACATTCTTAAGTTACGATGAAAACATTACTCAATGATGCAAACATGTATTTTTTTGTTTAATCAGTTGTCACAACATATTGTTACATAGTAGTATGTAATATTATTCGTAAGTAATCATAAATTTATCAAAAGTACTAAATTAAGAGAGATAAATATGCATTCATAAGGGCATAAGGCCTTTTGTAACAATCCTTTTATACCAGTAGCTATCTGATACAACTGATACAACAGTGGAATACATGAGTATGAGACATGTTACGTCAATGAACTAAAATTGACACGCTATTGAATTTGTCACCTCATTGTTATCTATTAGGATTAAGAAAAATGTTCGGTCACCCCATGTATTTACATACTTAGCATAACTCTTAGTTTTGTATATATTAGATTAGATATAGTCACACCGTGGAGGACGGACGAGTCTTTACCCACTATACACCCGATCCACAGCCTACAGGAGGGCATTTATTGTAAGTGTATATATACCCTTTCCCACTCAAGGGAAAGGTTGGTTGTTTTCTCATAATATACACACCTAAAGGTGTTTCTCTCTCAAGAAAACCTCCCATCTCTCTTATCTTTCTCTCTCTAACAATAACTGTGTTTACCATATTCTTTCATCTTCCAAGACCACCTGATTCCACATAATCAACCATTGTATCGATCCTACAATTGGTACCAGAGCCTAGGTCATGCTACTCGGTTGATTTTTGTGGTACTTTTATTGTCAAAATATGTCCATGTTGTTACTGTCACTCCGAATAACACATTTTGTTACTATTCCCCATGTTTTCTTAAGTATTTTTGTCACAACTTGTTGAGGCAACATGATCAAGATCTCTTTATGTTTTAATGATGACAAATAAACCATCGAAACACATAAAATAATAAACGTTAGCCAAAATTCCCCGAATGACAAGTCTGCTTTTGGCGCGCCACCCACGCGTCAACGCGTGGGTAACACACCAGGCGTCTGGTGAATATCAGGATGAATTTTGAAATTCGGCTTTCCCCTTACCCGACAAATGTGGATCTTTCAATACAGGTATGAATATGTTATGTGCTTAATTAAGAACACTCGAAACGAGTTTTGGGATTTAAGATCCAACTTTTAAAGCACCCATTTACGGGAAAACACCAACTCATGTTTTCTAACTATCGCCTCTAGCCAAGGCTTTTCTAAACTTAGGGAGCTTATATACTTAACGTAACATCATGTGAAAGCATTCATATGCTCATATCCCGTGCTTACGTCTTCTCTAATTACGTAACGGGTTTACTCCCTTATTGGTCAAACTAAGTTCAAGGTTTCTTTGTGTAAATGCATCCTTTCCCACTTGGGTTATGCTTTACATCTAGGCAAAGCACTTAACTTGTTTGAACCAAGGTATTAGTTGAGAACGTCAAGTCATGAAAAGTCACAAGATATGAACCTATGGATTCTCGACGTTGTGTTACTTGAACTAATAAGTAACCTTTGAATTTCTCAACTTATAATCTTAATTGTCTAAACTTTTTCTTCTTAAATGACAATTATATTATGTCTTAATCTTCTTCCTGATCTCATTTTTACAAAATACAAATACCACCAAATATCCCACAATCGTTTCCCAAATATTCCCACTCCATATACAATCTTTGTACACACACTTATACACCTTGTGCACACACCCTTGATTTCAAAATACACACACTACTCTCACAACCATCTCTTCTCTACACACACTTGCCGACTCACCAAGATTTCCATATCCAATCATATATTCTCTTACACAAATTTCTTACACAATCCCTTACAACATCACATCTCTTACACAATCTCTTATATTCCTTACACACTCTACATCTCAACCATTCATTCCCTTACAACACATCCCAACCATCCATAATCAACACACGGGAATTAATTTGAAATCCAAAGGAGGCTCCCCTTGATCTCCACCATCCATTTCAAACAAAACCATCTCAACCCTTCATATTCCCCACATGCCAATTAATTTCAAATGAGGCTTCATTTGATCTTAGCCATCCAATTCAAACCAACACATCTCAACTATCCATCCTTCTTTCTCTATATATCAACACATGCTTTTAATCTCAACTATCCATTTCAAACAAAACCATCTCAACCCTCCATCTCATTCTTTCCCCCCAAGCAAAGGAATATATCTTTAGAATATTCTTTCTCATCTAACCATGGTTAACTTCTAAACCTTTAATCCAACATTGGTTACATCTTAACCCTTCCCTTGAGGAATATACCATGGCATATTCTCTTCTCTATTATTTTGCCATGTGAAGAAAACCATTTCTACCCCTACCAAATTACCCTTTCTACTCTTCTAACCTTGGTATTTGGTTTTCCCATAAACACTTCACAAAATGATTTTCTAATTGGCTATTTGAGTTGGTAAACCTTAGATTGATTAATTTTAATGTTTATTGTGAAGTACAATTCAGGGTTTAGCAAGGTAAGGTATTTATAAAGCCAACAATCAAAGCTTTGGGAAAATTTTCTCTGGGTGTCTGGCGCGCCACCCACGCGTCAACGCGTGGGCAGCGCACCGACCTCGGTAAAATTTTCCCAAGTTGGGTTTTTTCCTATAAATACCATGCCTTGGCTCTTGTATTCCTCACTCCTTGCCATTATTCTTTCTCTCTACATTCTTTCTCTCTAAACACTCTCAAATCTCTCCATCTCTAATCTTGTTTTCTTGATTCTCACTCTAACATCTTTGAAAGAACACATCTCCTTGCAAGGGAAGAATCACAAGAACTTAATCCACTCTTGCGATTGTGTCGAGGGTCTTCTTCCTTATACCCTTTCTATTACAATCGAGTCTCTAGGTTAGGTTAGGGCTTGATTGAACAAACACTTATTCATTCATTCTATTGTTTTTAAGGGAAGTCTTGTGTCTTGGTGACCAAGCCTAGATCATTGGGGATCTAGTTGGGGTTTGATACTTCTGGTGGGAAGTTTTGGTTGGTAGTGGTCTTGGTGACCCTTAGGTCTAAGTCGAATCACGAGATTCTTTAGGGTGGTTTCCGAGGTGCGGAATACCGTGAGAGTAATTCCTTTTTTGTGAGCATTGATATTGGTGAATATCGGTGGAGTGAATTGTAATGGTTTGTAGTCCACCGAAAGGATTATACTAGTGGAATAGTATCTGTGTCGTGGATTCGCAACTGGATGTACGGATGGTATAAACCCCCATCCCGAACTAGTATATATCGTGGTGTCTCTCTTTATATACTTTTGTTGTGTTTGTGGTTGTTTGGATTGATTATACAACCACTTGGTTTTCTTTGAGGCTCAAATTTTTTAAACGTCATAAAAGCCGAAGAAACCGTATTCACCTCCCCCCTCTAGGGTTCTACAATTGGTATCAGAGCGGACTACTCAAGTTTTTGAGCGTTAAAGCCTTCCCGAGAAGTCGTTTTAACTCAAAAACTTCTTTCCCAAAAATCTAAAATCTTAACTAAGATTTTTGGTAAAGTAGAGTATAGATCCATGGCTCAAGAGAACTATGTTGAGGGGCGTTCTATGCAAAGACCACCTTTGCCAGAAACCGATGATTTTGTTTTTGGAAAACCCGGTTTGAGACCTATGTTAGGTCCAAGGACCTTGACTTGTGGGAGGTCATTCAAAGTGGAGACTTTGTTTTCATGATGCTTGATCCGGAAACCAAGTTAATGGTTGAGAAACCATATTCGGAACTCAAAGAAGATGAGAAGAAGAAGATTGTCAAAAATCAAGAGGCTAAGATGATGATCTACAATGCTTTACCTCGAAGGGAGTTCGAGAGAGTTCATGTGTGCAAGACCGCCAAGGAAATTTGGCACTCTTTCATCATCACTCATCAAGGCAACTCTCAAGTGAAAGATTGCAAGATCGACTTGCTCATACAACAATATGAGAAGTTTACGGTCTCGGATGAAGAAACCATTGATAATGGTTACACAAGGTTCAATGCTATTATCACTAGCCTCACAGCTCTAGATCCTAGCTTCTATAACAATAACCATGTGAGGAAGTTTCTTCGAGCACTTCCAATAAAGTGGAGGCCAAAGGTGACGGCCATAGAAGAAGCCAATAATTTGGCGAAACTACCTCTTGACGAGCTCATTGGAAACCTCAAGGTCTTTGAGATGATTCTTGAGAACGACAAGATGAGTACCATAGACAAAAAGGAGAAGGTTAAGTCTTTGGCACTTAAGGCTAAAGTCAATAGTACTCAAGCTAGTGATGATAGTGATAGTCAAGATGGTAGTGATGAAGAAGACAATGTTGACGACGAGGAGCACAACCTTATGGCAAAGAACTTTAGGAAGTTCTTTAGAAGAGGTGGAAACTTTAGGCAAGGTAATAGGTTTGGTAACCAAGGAAATGGTGGAAGAAATAACTTTGGTGGAAACCGAGGTGTTGACAACAAGGTTGGTGAGAGCTCAAGGAGAACCCAAGGATGCTACAATTGTGGTAAAAAGGGTCACTTTATTAATGAGTGTCCTAAGGCAAAGGAAAACAAGGCATTCGTGGGTAGATCATGGAGTGATAGTGAAGATGAAGAACAACCAATAAATGACGCTACGTGTCTTATGGCTCAAGAAAAATTTGAGGTATCCCCAAACTTTTCTTCTTCTAATAACTTAGATATTATCAATTTGTAAAAGGAGAATGAGGAACTAGTTAAGTTTAATGATGATTTTAGAAAAACTCTTGAAAAAGTCATTGAAGAAAAACGTCTTCTTGAACAAGAATGCATTAAGTCTAATGAAGGATTTTACGAACTTGAAAAAGAAATAAAGACAGTAAGGAATTCTAAAGAGGTGGTTGAACCATGTAAAAGATGCAAGAAACTCACACTTGAGGTTGACTCTTTGACAGACAAAGTTTCTAAACTTCAAAAGGAGTCTTTAGGTTTCTCTAAATACAGAAAAAGCACTAATGATTTAGAAGAAATAATAAGTTGCCAAAAGGTGTCTCAAGATAAGGGAGGTCTTGAACATTTTAAACAAGGAACAACCACTCCCGTAAGCCTAACAAAACCTATGGTGTTTGTTAAATCGATTCATGACCAAGATCCAAAAATATCCGAGACCGACGCTTCACCTGACGCGCTGACGCGCCATCAACGCGCCAAGCCTCTGAGGGAAATTAGATCCAAGTCAAAAGATGTTATTAAACCAACTACTCCTCAAGCTCCTTTTATAAGCTCTCGAGATAATCAAGCTCCCGTTGCGAGAAATGTAACCCCAAAACAAATTTTTAACTCTGGTTCTCATAATGGTCTTAGTTATAAACAACCTCGAGTAAATAATAGTCCACTCTTGCCAACACCTAATGTGAGACCTACAACCACATATAAACAAAGACCTTCATTTCAAAATAATCAAAGAAGAAAATTTTATAATTATAATCAAAGGTCATCTCAATACCAATACAACAACTATCAAAGGAGAGACAACTCCTACCCAAACCAAACCTTCTTTTGACCTCAAGGATATAATAACTATAGATCAAGAAGCAAAATGGACCCAAGAAGCAATGGGTACCAAAAGTATGAGTTGTACTTTTGTTGTAGGTTTGTCTCAAAAGTGATCTACAACCGGATGAGTGGATAGTGGATAGTGGTTGCACTAAACACATGACCGGGAATAGAAGATTGTTCACATCATACATGGCGTATAATGGCAATCGTGTCATTTTTGGGAGCAAACTTAACGGTAAAATTGTCGGCAAAGGTAATGTCCTTCATGACTCCATTGAAATTACCAACGTTGAGCATGTTAGAGGTTTAAACTTTAATTTAATTAGTGTGAGTCAATTAAGTGATGATGATTGTGAAGTTAAATTTACTAAGGTAGATTGTACTATTAGTAAAAATGGTGTTGTGTTAGCAAAAGGTCATAAGAAAAACAACTTATATACATGCAAGTTGGGTGATAACTCTAAGCAACACATATGTCTTACGTCCATGGTGGACAACTCAACGCTTTGGCATAGGAGGTTAGGTCACGCCAATATGAGGTTAGTTCAAAACCTAGCTTCTAATGAGCTAGTATAGAATTTACCAAAGTTGAGCTTTGAAAGGCATTATTGTGATACATGTCTAGGGAGTCAAGGACAAACTAATAATAGGAATAAAAAGGAAATGACAAATAATAGGGTTTTAGAGTTGATTCATTTAGATTTGTATGGTCCATCTCCGGTCCAAAGTTATGGAGGAAACTTCTACACTTTAATGATTATTGATGATTATTCAAATTACACTTGGATATTATTCTTAGAAAACAAGGATGGAGTCTTGAATAAATTCAACATTTTAAGAAAGAAACTTGAAAACCTACTTGATTGTTCAGTTGTCTCAATTAAAACAAATCATAGTAGTGAATTTGTTAAAATGCAATTTGGAACCTTTTGTGAACAACATGGAATATCTTATAACTTATCGGGCCCGTTTACTTCTCAATCGCTTGAGATTGTTGAAAGAACACATCGTAAGTTAAGAAAGATGAGTCGTGCAATGCTTGACGAGCAATCCATCCCATAAAAGTTTTGGTGTCATGCCCTAGATACCGCATGTTATATCTTTAATAGAGTTCATATAAGAAAGGTCATGAATAAAACTCCATATGAAATACTTAGAAATAGGAAGCATTCCTTAGAGTATTTTACAGTATTTGGTTGCAAAGTATTTATACTTAACACCAAAGAATATCTTACCAAATTCGACCCAAAGTCGTATGAAGGTGTGTTCCTAGGATTCTCTCAAACTAGTAAAGCATACATAGTACTTAACAAGGAAATAATGAGGATTGAAGAATCCCTCAATGTGACCTTTGATGAGAGCATGCCCAAGAATAAATCATCTCCTTCGGTAGAAGATGATGTGATCAATGAACCTATAGTTCAAGATCAAGAAAGGTCGCCGACATTACAAGTTAATGTTTCGGATGAAGGAAATCCTAAGGAAGTGAGAGAAGCGAGGGGTCATCCTATACAACAAGTTATTGGTGACTTGAATTAAAGGATTCTTAGATCACAAAACAAACAAGATTAGGTTTTTGGGATGACATTTTTCAATAGTCCAAATTGCTTTGGGATAGGTTTTGATGTTAAAACATGCATCTTAGGAGATCAATCTTTAAGCCAAAGTAGAATGTCTATGTGTTGCTTGCAAGCCTTTTAGGTTCTAATAGAGCTTATGTGTTTACATGATTAAGGCTTATATGAAGGCATGGAAGGAAGATCAAATAAATGACTTCCAAGAGGAAAGATATGTATCAACTCATTATTCAAACAATGATTGATAGTATCCAAGATTCTACTTGTCTATAGTATGTGCATTGAACAAGAAAATTTGACACAAAATTATCTTGCTTAATCTCGATAATGTTGATTTTGTCAAAATTTCCAAATTTAGATATGATATTTATCACAACTCATACTTGTGTTGAAAATCTTATGTCTAGCTTTCTTCTCTCAATGTGATAAAACATGTGTTGCATGCATAATTAAAATAGTTAAAGTTGTTTAACTTCAAAATGATGTCCTAGTAAAATGTCTTATTCAACCATACACTGGTACAAAAAGTTTTATTGGTCACGCCAAAAATGTGTGATGATATGCCTATAGTCACACACGTTTTTTTCGTTGTGTGTCACCATAGGTCCCGCTACTGTAGGTGGCATATGGTCACATTGTTGAGTTCGTGGCCTTTTCCATCGAAAAAGAGTGACCAAAACCCCGAATATGTGTGACAAATTAGGCACAAGTTTTGTTGGATTAGTCATTATCAGTGACCGTAAAAACTTTATAGTCACGCGAATGTTTTTTGAGAGTAACTATTTTTCAACCTTTAGCCACGTAAATATATAATATATGTGACATTTGAGATGATATATTCAAGTAAATGTGTATTTTGTATGACTATTTCCCGTCCTGTGGCCACATGAATATACAATAAATGTGACGTTTGTGATGATTTATTCACACAATGGGTGTTGTTTTTTTTGAAGTTAGTCACATACAATTTAACACAAAGTGGCCAAAAGTGTAAATAAGTGTGACCATATGCTGTTTAAAGTGAAGAAATGTGTATTTTGTATGACTATTGATCATCCAATGGCCATGTGAATTTTATGTTTGTGTGGCCTTTTGTAATATTTAGTCACACAAAGCATGTTTTTTTTGGGTATTTAGTCACATACCATTAAGCAAACAGTGGCCAAAAGTGTAAATAAGTGTGACCATATGCTGTTTAAAGTGAAGAAATGTGTGGACTATTGATCATCCAATGGCCACATGAATTTTATGTTTGTGTGGCCTTTTGTAATATTTAGTCACACAAAGCATGTTTGTTTTGGGTATTTAGTCACATACCATTAAGCAAACAGTGGCTAAAAGTGTTAATAAGTGTGATCATATGCTGTTTAAACTGAAGAAATGTGTATTTTGTGTGACTATTGATCATCCAATGGCCACGTAAATTTTATGTTTGTGTGTCCTTTTGTAATATTTAGTCACACAAAGCATGTTTGTTTTGGGTATTTAGTCACATACCATTTAGGAAACAGTGGCCAAAAGTGTTAATAAGTGTGGTCGTATGCTGTTTAAAGTGAATAAATGTGTATTTTGTGTGACTATAGATCATCCAATGGCCACGTGAATTTTATGTTTGTGTGGCCTTCGGTAATATTTGGTCACACAACGACTAAAGCAAACAGTGACCAAAAGTGTTAATAAGTGTGACTATATGCATCTTTTAGTCACATTTAAAAAATCAATATATATCAAAACAATTCAAATATATATCAAAACAAATTCAAATACAATAAAATTGGAATGTATATAACTGAACAAAATATAAAATTGGACATCCTTTTATACACCAAGGAGTCCTAGTCGGCTTACAATAGTTTCTTATAAGTATCTATAATCTTTTCCATAAGCAAGTAGCAATTTCGAGCGGTCTTAATCTCTAAGCAGTACCAACTTTAACTAGCAGTAGTAACTTTTGTACTAGTAGTAGTAAATACTTGGCACATTTTCTTTGAAGTCATGAGCTGCACTAAATCCATCTAAGCAATATTAACACAAACATGATCAGCAGTAATTCAAACAACATCATGAAGACTTTTAATCCAAAACAATGAACTTACTAATAAAATTTGCAGTTAAACTTCAAGTTTTTCTCCCATTGATCTAATCTCATCATCTGGATATAAAAGCCTTGAAAATGTAGGCTGCTGCATATCAACACATCAGGATGAGAGCAGAACTAGAACATGTTAAAGCTCACAACATAACAGAACTAGATGAGCCACTGGTTCAACTATCTGCACAAACATGATAGGAGAGTTAATACTAATACCACGTTAGTACTGCTGGAGCAGAGTTACTACTGCTAGTATATATATATAAAACATAATGTATATAAATTAAGCAAATATATATACAATTGTATTTCGAATTCAATAAAAATCGAATGTATATAATTGAAGCAAATATATATAAAATTGTAATGTCGTATATAATCAAATTCTCAACTATCATAAGTTAAAACCTGTTGACTCTTCGCCGCCTTAGCTTGCTTTTGCAAGGTTTCACTAGAGACCAAATGTTTTCGTTTCGTTAGTACTAATTTTAGTCCAGTATTTTGTTCACTAATATTTGGTATCATAGTTGGTGGTGTAACCTGTAGAACCGTTTTTTCGTGGCTTAAGCATTTTCGTATGTCCGATTGTTTTAACAGGTTCCTATATTTATATATAAAACACGGTACATTAGTCATGTACGTAAAACTAAAAAAATCAAAGGTGGATGTTTTATTACTTATCACTGTTTCCATTACTGGTACGTTTTCCAAAGTTTCAATGGCCATTGGTGTGGTCACCTGCAATATAAATTAAGAAATACAATGGTGTTATCTTTAGAAAATGAAATTGTTAACAACATAAAAAATGGCTTACATCTAAGTCTAATGGCAGTTTCTTTCTGCAAAAAAATATGGGAAATGTAAGAAACCAAGGCACTAATAACGCTGCATAATATAAGATCTGCCAACCATGAAACAGTAAAAATATACATAGGTTGGCTTTGGTGACTGAGATGGAGCATACCCACGCCTCGAAAATGAAGTGTGCCAGAAAATCCAGCTGAGGGAATTTTTAGCCAGGCATCCCATGTATCATCCTCACCTGTGAAAATTGCATGTAGACCCTGCAAGAAACAAGTAACGTGATTAATGCTAACATAAAAGACGACTACATTAGATGTCCCAAATATAAGTTTAGCCTAAAAAACAAACATACGGGTTGCATATCAACTCGGACAACAAATAATATACAATTGGTTGCAATTTTATGCAGTGCTAAACGTGGAACAAATAAATGTCAAACACATTACCAAGCAAGCAAATCACTAACATTTGGTACAAATGAAATAGTTTGACAAAAAGCAACCATATTTGAGTTAATTTCATTTATAACAGATATTATGTTAATCTTTTGATAGATAACTTACACAACTGCGATTAGCAAACTCCAACTGTTCAGCAACATCCTCCCAGAGTGGAAACCAATCAAGACTCCTTTTACGAGCAAAACAGTGGCCTCTTAGAACACGTCGATTGTCTTTATTCCAATAAACAGGAAAACTATGTCGTCTTAATAAGTATACCTGCAACAATTACCACCACATGAATTTATAATCAAAAACATGTTTTAGGCTAGTTTAATCCATGAAAATCAATGTAAATCATTTTATATTCGATTACACATTTAAGAAAATATAAATTAAATATGTGTTTGAGCATACCCATGAACAGAGTAGGATAGATGAAATGAGGATGATGGTGGCTCGACTGTGATGGTGGTGGATGTGGTGGTTATCTCGAACCAAACAACCGAAGCAAACAAAGTCTCCCGTACAGTTCCCTTGTCTTGATGACAGTGATGGCGTGGAGGAGCGTTGGTTGGTTGAACCACGGCGAGATAAGGCGGTGAAGTTTGGCGGTGGTGTGAGTCTGTTCTAGAGAGAAGGTGAATAGATGAATAGATAGAAGATAGATCTGACTAAGCTAGTAGTGTTAATGTTTTGATTTTGGGTGAAAAAGGGGCACCATATGAGCGGAGCGGGAGATTGAAATTTTGGGGAAAATTAAGGGGCGGGATCATTAGAGCACTATATTAAAATTTTTGAGAATGAAAGCCTATCAAATTAGCTCGAAATGTTTAATGAGTTGAGCTCAACCTTATATAAGTTCAACTCGAGTTATTGTTGAGTTCTCGAGCTTGTAAGTGATATAAAATATGTGCTTTTTTTTTAATATGTAAGTGTACTAAGTGTAAATACTTATTTATGAATGTATCAAGCTTTTCGAGCTGAAGTCGAACCAAATTCAATTCTTAGGTTATATTTCAAATTTAATTTTTTTAATAAAACACATCTTTACAGATAAATCGAGCTTTTCGAGTCAAGCTCAATCCGAGTTCAAACTTTCTCGATCCTGGATAACATATGTTCAGGAGGTCCCTGGATACTTGCTTCTTAGTGTCTGTGACAAATGGTATACACCTACCAAGCCTGTGCACAGTGATAATGGCTAATTCACATGGGTCATGGGTCATGTGCATTAGGTTATCAATGGTCACATTCATTAATTAATGGGTATTTGATCGACATCAATCATATGGGTCATATGCATTGGGTGGATAGTTGGTTAGAGTGTCATGTTACGACACATCCATGACTATTGACCATTGGTAATTAACATGGGTAATGGGTAATGTGTGTTGGGTTGTAGTGGCTTTTAGATCAGTTACACTAGTAACGCACGGGGTGCGTTATTTGGCTTTTAACGTGCGTTATTTGTACGTGATTGTTGTGTATGGTCGCGTTAATGGTGCGTTAACATGCCGGGTTATTCCATTAACCCGGCGTTAAAGTGATTTTCTTAAAAAAAAACTTTTTTTGTCACTTTTGGCCCCTCAAAGCGAAACAGGATCGGAAGAACAGACAAGCAGAATGGCGATGGGCTCAGGGACTTCCACCTGTGCCATCGAGTGAGGACGATTCAAGTGCCTCCTATTCGAGTCACGAGGGCTATGTGTCCGATGATTCATTTTATTGAATCGTAGTTTTATTGAATCGTGTTAAACTTTAACCTGGGTTATGGATGAAAGTGCTCTTAGTGTCATGTTATCAACCAATACATTCCTGGTGATCGACAATATAATGGATAATTAACATGGGTCATGGGTCATGTGTATTGGGTTGTAGTCGCTTATAGTGTAATGGAAACCATGCATGACCGGTGATAATGGCAAATTCACATGGGCGACATTTTAAATACAAAATACACTAAAGGCCGGGTGCGCTTGGTTCAAACTTGGGAAAGGGAAATGTAAAGAAGATCAATCCCCCCAATTTATTGGGTAATGATCCATTACCCACTATTGGGTAATGGGTTATTGCATTATGATTTCCCAAGCATATTTTTTCACAACATTTCCCATTCTTCACCCCCTATAACCCCCTACCAAGCATTAGGGGTGTTCTAAAAACTCGAGAAACTGACAAACCAAGCATTCGGTTTCGGTTTTTACTTTTAGATATCCATGGTTAACCGAACTGAACCGTATATAATATAAATAAATTACCCGCCCCGCGATGGATAGTTAAAATTTTCCAACTAACCGAACCGAACCGAACCGAACCGCCCCGTGAACATCCTAGCAAGAGTATCAAACATACTTCATTTACACTTCTATAGTAATATATATATAAACTTATCAAACACACTTCACACATTTCCATAATCCTCTATTTCTCTCTCACACTCACAGTTATAACTCACCCGGATCTAGGTTTTGATCCCAAATCTCAAAAAGCTGATAAGATCACAAATGAATATAATCCAAATTCCCCCTTAGATCTATTTATTCTTAGGCTTAGGTTGATTATTTGTTATAAGAATTGCGTTGCATTTGTGTTGATAGAATAAGGAAGAACATGTTGTGTTGCTTTTGTGAATAATTAGAGTAAAAAAGATATTAAGGTTTGCTTGGATTAGCTTATTTTATCTTAGGATTATGCAACCACTGGTAAAATTTCACATCGTAATAAATTATCTTACATTTTAATAAAGAAATACTTATTCTTTTTCTACGTATAATCTTTTTTTCTTGATCATGATTTAATGTGACGTAGCTCACAACTTTGATAAACGTTCTCCTACGTAAACCGACACTAACATACTCTATGTTTATTTCACATAAACATTCATATATATCAAGTATCTAATATCATGTTATATTATTTGCCATTTTACGTTAACTTTTTAACGTACGTTCATTAAATAATCCTATTAAACGTTTTCCACCCATTAAAGTTTTCACTAAACCCTAAGACTCTTATAATATTAATATTGAATGTCAAGTATACAACATCACAATATGACATTTGCCACTTTACGTTAATTCATTAACGTATGTTTGTTAATAGACCACATTAAACGTTTTTCAACTAATTGTGTTTTCTCCAAAACTCTAAAACTATCATAATGTTAATATTTAGTATCTAAACCATAAAACCCTAAAGTACAATACACTCAAATACAATGTACAAGTCAATAAACCACAACAACATAATATTAACATAAATTAATTATAAACCTCCGTGTACTCATTTATAAAGCACCTTGTACAAGTTTTTCATGCATGAGTTTTCAAAATATATAAAATTACAAGTCTCTAAATTTAATGTACAAGTGCCGAATATACAAAACCTAAAAATTATATTTTTACTAATCTAAATTTATTTAAAAATTAACCTAAACTTAACTAAACCCTTACAAATACAAATCCCATATTCATAAAACCATGGTAAAACTTTAGTAAGCCTATAGTACTACTCCTTAAGCATCACTTGAATTCCCTTTTCATTCTTTTATACCTAGTCGAACTAGAATATAACCAACAAATCTTAAGCTACATTTCTCATTGAACAAAACTTAACCCATGTTATCTATACCAATTAAAACCTTAAGTACAATTCCTTAAGCCCTAGATACAATTACTTAACCAGGATTTACCCTTAGTTACATATCAGGTTCGAAATAAACTGGTAGGATGCAAAGTGAATTTTAGATTACCACTTGTAATTACCCTAATCATAGAACTCCTTCTAGCTTCTCATAAAGACACATATGCATGCATACTAGATATTTTACCTTTGGTCAAATATTATAGGTGAATTACATGGTTAGAACTTTTACCACCTCATTTGTTTTCATCTCTACCATACGAGTACTCCAAATGGCAGATTAGGGAAAGTAATACACATCACTATGTTTCCTATAAACTTAACAAGATGACTTAGTATGCTCTAGAAACCTTATCATTTCATCCCTATAAATTTTGAACCATAGTCATCTAATCTAAACACAACCTGCTAAAAATCTATACCAAGTAAACATGCACACATAACTACTGTTCCTACATAGAAGAATAAAAAGAGTATTAGTAGAAGTAATATGAGAAGGAAGAATAGCTTTCTTTTCAAGGTATCATTTGGCCAAAGTCCATCCATACTCGAACCATAACTAAGTAAGTATTCTCATCTCTTTGCTAACTCATTTGTACATTTTTAATAGTACTAAGATATTGATTACAACAGCCCTAGTATAGCTTAGGATAGAACCACTTTGTATTTTCCCATTTAGGTCGAGCCAAACAAATACCTCTAAACTAATGTGTATATCAATCGCGGACCTTAAAATTGTTAATAGACCAGCTATGAACATGTATGATTACGTTAGGATACTTTTCCAGTTAGTTTGTAAGTTTAAAAACGGAGTTAAATCTGTTTCAGAAACTGTTTGGGTCGAGGGGTGCATTATGGGTATCAACTTTGGATACTCGTTTCACCTATCAAATGACCACTTAAAATTTCGAACATAGGATCAGAATAAAGACCTTCCAGCATAGATTGATGAGAAGCAAAAACGTAGGATTATGATGGAGTAACCTCGTTTTTATTCAGCCCTTCTTAGGGGTGTCGCAACCTGAAAAATCAGCTTATGATACTTAGTTTTTTTTTATGTTAAAACAGTTTCATACTCTCCACTTTAGAGATTATTTGTGAACAAACCATAATAGATTAGAACTTCTAGTTTGAACCTATAAGAAGACCCCCTAGCAGGCAACTAAAAAGAGCAATAACGTAGTAAAAACCTCTTCATACCTCGTGTATATTTAAGCTCACTTTTGGTTGAAAAATATATTTTATAAACTTGTCTTTTGATTATTTAGAACAAATGAGCTAATATTATAAGTAGATAAGCTGATAAAAATTACTTATAAACCTGTTTTAAACTTATCTATTGGAGTCGTAGAAAGTTGGATCATTTCCGTGGCTAAAAACGCGTTTTTACTTAAAAAGGACTCGGGTGCAAGATATATATGCATGAGGGGTATATTTTGCCAAAAATCTTATTTTATAAATTGGACTTGAAATAAAATAAACTTAAGGTTAAGGGTAGAAAGTGCCATATTTGAAACTTTGGGGTAGAAGATGTTATTTCATGATAGTTCAGGGGTAAATATTGTCAATACCTAAAACTACGGGGGTAAGAAGTGTAAAACTTTATATTGTTACTGGATATATAAATATAACCCTAAAATATGATTCAGAAACTTGTTAAATTATCAAACAAACCTTAAAAATAGTTATATTATTATTATTTGATTTTTGTAGAAACTTCATGTTGTTTTAATTAAATAAAAATCATTAACAAAATCTCTGCGCTACCAATATTAAAATCATGAATATGAATACTAAATTTGACATATCAGCTCAGGTTACGTGTCAGAGACGTTTATCAACTGTATTTAAATTATTTCCTATCCTGATTGATATTGCCTAAGTTGTCATTGTTGCCATTTCTGATAAAGACCCTCATTTACATAGGAAAATGATAAACTCCTACCGGAGGGCATTATTACTTTCATTTAATTATGTCAGTAATCTACATCATAACTCTTTACTATGATGCTTATTGTTAAGGTTTGCGCGTTATGAGGCTTAGAACAATATCTACTGAACTGTGACATTACTGATTTACCATCTCTTACCTTGTGTTCAACTTATTATTTTATAAACACTATGGATTCACTCAACCTTTGCGTTGACTTTTTAGCATGTTTTATCTTAGGTAACTAAAGCACAACTTGGCACAGAGTGGCTATGGACTTTCATCTTATAAAAAGTGTGTCCATTTTGTTATCATTCAAATGAATAAAGTACTTTTATATGTATTTTAGTAAATCCCACTGGGACCTCTATTATGTAAAACTCTGATTTAAATAAATGAATGATAATAGTTTTTATCTAAAACGTCTCTTTTTGAGTCGTTTTCTATACTTATGACTGTGATACTTGAACGTAAGACCCCAAACTTGTATTCCGCTGCGTATATCTGAAATGGGGGTGTTATAGAATGGTATCAGAGCCGTACTTATAGAGGAAAAGGTATAAAACCTATACTATAACTAATTTTCTAAACTTAAATAAAGTCCTTCGTGCCACTCCTTTAGAAAGACATTACTATTGCATGTTATGATAATTATTTAGTTACGTTGTGAAATATTTATGATTAGCGGGTTGGTTACAGAGTTATATCTTCCCCTATTCCCTCTATCGTTATCTCATCGGATTTACAGCCCAAGGAGACAATTCCTTCCATCCTAGTCCACTCTACCACATCTAGACATGCTTAATCATCAGATGAGGAGTCGGAGCATACCAAGGAGTCATCTGAGGACTTTGCCGTAGTACCCGATATCAATCCAGCACCTAACGACCACTAGAGTATGTCTTTATCTAGCAGCATTTGTTCGATATCCTAGCCACGGGATATGTGACATAAATAAGTCACTTGTATCATTTTGTTATATATATATATATATATATATATATATATATATATATATATATATATATATATATATATATAGCATAACTAACAAGTTATTTGTGACTACGTGTGATTGTGATTTTGTTACATCTTGCTGTATTATGATATTGATTTATGTGTGAATATTCTACATATTTGTATGGCATTAGATGGGATTGTTTTGCGGCAGTATTATTTAGATGCATTTGCCTTGTTATTTAATATCTTAAATTAACATGGTTAATATGCAAGAGATCTAAACATGTGTTTTCTTATGCTAAAAATAGAAATATGGCCCGTCCAAGAAAAACAACTGCAGCCCCAGAAACCAATGCAACCCCAGAACCAGCCATGTCCCAAGCTGCCATCCAAAAGTTAGTTGCAGACAGTGTCGCAGCAGCAGTCGAGGGTCAAGTAGCCGCAATGGCTTGTGCTAGCAATACTAGCAGGCTTAATGGAGAAAGTGAAGTTGCTACAACTCGCAAGTGCACTTATAAAGATTTCATGAACTGCAAGTCAGCCTTCTTCAAAGGAATTGAAGGAGTGACAGATTTGGCTCGTTGGTTTGAGAGAACCGAGACGGTGTTTACTAGGAGTGGTTGCACTGAAGATTGCAAAGTTGTCTTTGCTACAGGGACACTTCTGGATGATGCCCTCTCTTGGTGGAATTCAACCGCCCAAACTATGGGAACTGAAGTTGCATACCAAATCTCTTGGGCTGAGTTTAAGAAGAAGATGTTGAAGAAATACTGTCCCCGCACTGAGGTTAAGAAGTTGGAAGATGAATTTCACCAACTAGTGGTGAAAGGGACAGATCTCAAGGCTTATAATCGGAGGTTCCAGGAACTCACTATACTTTGTCCTACTATTGTGCCCGATCTCGAGAAAACTCTAGAGAAGTACACCGAGGGACTACCTCGTAGTATCGAGGGAATTTTCACCTCCTCTATACCACAAACCCTAGAGGAAGCCATTGAGATTGCTCAGAAACTGATGCACAGGGAGATTAAGCATACCTCAACCCAAGGAAGTAATGATAGCAAGCGAAAGCTTGATGATCGCAGGACCACCCATCACCATAACAATCATTCCAACAATAACAACTACCAGCACAACAACCACAATAACAACCACAATAACCCTCGCAATTACCACCAAAACCATAACCACCATAACCAACAACAAAACCGCAGACAGGAGATGGCTAGGGAATATGCCGCCACGCCAGCTGAAGGCAGTGGTTATGCTGGAAAGAAGCCATCGTGCAATCGATGCTTGTTGCACCACTATGGTCTGTGTAACGTTAAGTGTGCCAATTGTCAGAAAATAGGACATCAGACCAAAGACGATAAGGCAACAGGAGCAAACTTACAGCCAGCAACGATAACCTGCTACGGCTGTGGCGAGAAGGGACACTACCGGAATGAGTGTCCAAAGCCGAATGCCAACAAAAACAATGGTGCTCGTGCAAGGGCGTATGTGTTAGGAGATGGAAATGCGCAACAAAACCCGGATGTAGTCATGGGTACGTTCCCTCTTAATCAACGCTTAGCTAGAGTACTATTTGATATAGGAGCTGATAGATGCTTTATATATGTTACTTTTGCTGCTTTACTTACCCCTACCGCGTTAGATGATACCTGTGAAATAGAATTAGCTAACAGCAAAATAGTAAGCACTAACCTTATCGTCCAAGGTTGTACCTTGACATTATTAAACCATCCTTTTAACATTGACCTTATTTCCACATCTTTTTACCAACTTACAAACCAACCGAAACTGAATCTCGGGACGAGATTCCCTTCAACCGGGGGATACTGTAACCACTGGTAAAATTTCACATCGTAATAAATTATCTTACATTTTAATAAAGAAATACTTATGCTTTTTCTACGTATAATTTTTTTTCTTGATCATGATTTAATGTGACGTAGCTCACAACTTTGATAAACGTTCTCCTATGTAAACCGACACTAACCTACTCTATGATTATTTCACATAAACATTCATATATATCAAGTATCTAATATCATGTTATCTCATTTGCCATTTTACGTTAACTTGTTAACGTACGTTTATTAAATAATCATGTTAAACGTTTTCTACCCATTAAAGTTTTCACTAAACCCTAAGACTCTTATAATATTAATATTGAGTGTCAAGTATACAACATCACAATATGACATTTGCCACTTTACGTTAATTCATTAACCTACGTTTATTAATAGACTACATTAAACGTTTTTCAACTAATTGTGTTTTCTCCAAAACTCTAAAACTATCATAATGTTAATATTTAGTATCTAAACCATAAAACCCTAAAGTACAATACACTCAAATACAATGTACAAGTCAATAAAGCACAACAACATAATATTAACATAAATTAATTATAAACCTCCGTGTACTCATTTACAAAGCACCTTGTACAAGTTTTTCATACATGAGTTTTCAGAATATATAAAAGTACAAGTATCTAAATTTAATGTACAAGTGCCTAATATACAAAACCTAAAAATTATATTTTTACTAATCTAAATTTATTTAAAAATTAACCTAAACTTAACTAAACACTTACAAATACAAATCCTATATTCATAAAACCATGGTAAAACTTTAGTAAGCCTATAGTACTACTCCTTAAGCATCACTTGAATTCCCTTTTCATTCTTTTAAACCTAGTCGAACTAGAATATAACCAACAAATCTTAAGCTACATTTCTCATTGAACAAAACTTAACCTAAGTTATCTATACCAATTAAAACCTTATGTATAATTCCTTAAGCCCTAGATACAATTACTTAACAATGAATTACCCTTAGTTACATATCAGGTTCGAAATAAACTAGTAGCATGCTAAGTGAATTCTAGATTACCACTTGTAATTACCCTAACCATAGAACTCCTTCTAGCTTCTCATAAAGACACATATGCATGCATACTAGATATTTTACCTTTGGTCAAATATTGTAGGTGAATTACATGGTTAGAACTTTTACCACCTAATTTGTTTTCATCTCTACCATACGATTATTCTAGATGGCAGATTAAGGAAAGTAATACACATCACTATGTTTCCTATAAACTTAACAAGATGACTTAGTATGCTCTAGAAACCTTATCATTTCATCCCTATAAATTTCGAACCATAGTCATCTAATCTAAACACAACCTGCTAAAAATCTATACCAAGTAAACAGGCACACATAACTACTGTTCCTACATAGAAGATTAAAAAGAGGATTAGTAGAAGTAATAAGAGGAGGAAGAATAGCTTTCTTTTCAAGGTATCATTTGTCCAAAGTCCATCCATACTCGAACCATAACTAAGTAAGTATTCTCATCTCTTTGCTAACTCATTTGTACATTTTTATTAGTACTAAGATACTGATTACAACAACCCTAGTATAGCTTAGGATAGAACCACTTTGTATTTTCCCATTTAGGTCGAGCCAAACAAACACCTCTAAACTAATGTGTATATCAATCGCAGACCTTAAAATTGTTAATAGACCAGCTATGAACATGTATGATTACGTTAGGATACTTTTCAAGTTAGTTTGTAAGTTTAAAAATGGAGTTACAATCTGTTTCAGAAACTGTTTGGGTCGAGGGGTGCATTATGGGTATCAACTTTGGATACTCGTTTCACCTATCAAATGACCACTTAAAATTTCGAACATAGGATCAGAATAAAGACCTTCTAGCATAGATTGATGAGAAGCAAAAACATAGGAATATGATGGAGTAACCTCGTTTTTATTCAGCCCTACTTAGGGGTGTCGCAACCTGAAAAATCAGCTTATAATACTTAGTTTTTTTTACGTTAAAACAGTTTCATACTCTCCACTTTAGAGATTATTTGTGAACAAACCATAATAGATTAGAACTTCTAGTTTGAACCCATAAGAAGACCCCCTAGCAGTCAACTAAAAAGAGCAATAACGTAGTAAAAACCTCTTCAAACCTCGTGTATATTTAAGCTCACTTTTGGTTGAAAAATATATTTTATAAACTTGTCTTTTGATTATTTAGAACAAATGAGCAAATATTATAAGTAGATAAGCTGATAAAAATTACTTATAAACCTGTTTTAAACTTATATAAAGGAGTCGTAGAAAGTTGGATCATTGTCGTGGCTAAAAACGCGTTTTTACTTAAAAAGGACCTCGGGTGCAAGATATATATGCATGAGGGGTATATTTTGCAAAAACTCTAATTTTATAAATTGGACTTGAAATAAAATAAACTTAAGGTTAAGGGTAGAAAGTGCCATATTTGAAACTTTGGGGTAGAAGATGTTATTTCATGATAGTTCAGGGGTAAATATTGTCAATACCTAAAACTACGGGGGTAAGAAGTGTAAAACTTTATATTGTTAATGGATACATAAATATAACCCTAAAATATGATTCAGAAACTTGTTAAATTATCAAACAAACCTTAAAAATAGTTATATTATTATTATTTAATTTTTGTAGAAACTTCATGTTGTTTTAATTAAATAAAAATCATTAACAAAATCTCTACGCTACCAATATTAAAATCATGAATATGAATACTAAATTTGACATATCAACTCAGGTTACGTGTCAGAGACGTTTATCAACTGTATTTAAATCATTTCCTATCAAGACTACTTAAACATCAAGGTAAGTTCATAGTTTCACTTTTTCATACGTTTTCCAAACTTGTGGGGAGATACATGTTACAAAACCGAACACAAGTATATTTCTGTATGCTATCCTGATTGATATTGCCTAAGTTGTCATTGTTGCCATTTCTGATAAAGATCCTCATTTACATAGGAAAACGATAAATTCCTACCGGAGGGCATTATTACTTTCATTTAATTATGTCAGTAATCTACATCATAACTCTTTACTATGATGCTTATTGTTAAGGTTTGCGCGCTATGAGGCTTAGAGCAATATCTACTGAACTGTGACATTATTGATTTACTATCTCTTACCTTGTGTTCAACTTATTATTTTATAAACACTATGGATTCACTCAACCTTTGCGTTGACTTTTTAGCATGTTTTATCTCAGGTAACTGAAGCACAACTTGGCACAGAGTGGCTATGGACTTTCTTCTTATAAAAAGTGTGTCCATTTTGTTATCATTCAAATAAATAAAGTACTTTTATATGTATTTTAGTAAATCCCACTGGAACCTCTATTATGTAAAACTCTGATTTAAATAAATGAATGATACCAGTTTTTATCTAAAACGTCTCTTGTCGAGTCATTTTCTGTACTTATGACTGTGATACTTGAACGTAAGACCCCAAACTTGTATTCCGCTGCGTATATCTGAAATGGGCGTGTTACAGATTAGGTAGACTATCTGTTATATGAATTATGTTGCATTTGTATTGAGAGAATTAGGAAGAAAAGTGGCGGATGTGTGTGCGAATATTTAGGCTAAAACCTCCAAGTATCAAAGATGGAAGAAGTATCAGTGATGGCTGGATAGACAACACTTTCAAGTATGAACATAAACTTGTTCTGGTGTTGTCCATCCATTATTGATTCATCTTTGCTCTTTGTCAAAATACATAAATAATTATCAAGTATAATTTGTATTGATAGAATAAGGAAAAACATGCTGTGTTGTTTTTGCGAATAATTAGAGTAAAAGAGATATTAAGGTTTGCTTGGATTATCTTATTTTATCTTAGGATTAGGTTGAAGTACAATAAACATATCAAGAACTTAAACAGTTTTTTCATGTATTTAGTTACAATGAAAATATTTTCATTGCATTGTTGATATAAATTTAATATGGTTTCATTGATTCTTGATTAGCTCTCTAATGTCGTAGGACCTACATAACTAATATGTATGTTCGTCACATTTAAGGTGAGCAATATAAATGATAGTAAGAATTTGGTTGCTAAGAACTTAAAGCTCAATTATCAGGGCAGATCTATCTAACGATGTAGATGGGTTCCATCACTTTAACTGGACCCCATTTTCTAACGATGTTTAATGGTTCTTTCAATAATCAAGATTAAACATCGTTAGAAAACGGGGTCCAATTAAAGCAATGGAACCCATTTACATCGTTAGATAGATATGCCTGATCATTGAGATGTCTTCAATGCGATAATGATATAGTGTGTAGTGTTCATGACAGGCCACACTCCTTCATTATCGCATTCAATATGAGTGATGTTACTTAGACTCTATTCTTTACTCAACATTTGTAGATTGTTTGTATCACTCTGCTTGCTTTATATATATGTATGATGTATTTTTGATATAAGAATTATGTTGCATTTGTATTGAGAGAATAAGGAAGAAAAGTGGCGGATGTGTGTGCGAATATTTAGGCTAAAACATCCAAGTATCAAAGATGGAAGAAGCATCAACATGGGTAAACATACACCACTTTCAAGTATGAACATAAACTTGTTTTGGTGTTGTTCATCCATGTTGATTCATCTTTGCTCTTTGTCAAAATATGGAAACAATTATCAAGTAAAATTTGTAGGTTCGATGCTTGAATTTAGCGTCTTCGTCTTCCAGCATGTTGGTAGGTTAGAGATTCAAGGCTGAATAATATGTTGTTGTTAGCTAGGGTAGAAAGGATGGTAGTTCATTGCATTGTTAATATAAATTTTATATGATTTCATTCATGCAAAATTAGCTCTCTAATGTCGTAGAATCTACATAATTAATATGTATGTTCGTCACGTCTAAGGGAGCAATATAAATGATAGTAAGAATCTTTCCAATAACTTAAAGCTCCATGATTAGGGCACTCTATCTAGCGTTATAGATGGTTCCATTGCTTAATTTGAAAAACTTCTGTTGGGAATAAAATGCACAAAGTAAAGAGTCTGCCAGAAAAGCCTGCTAGTGATAGTTAAGCCTGCCTCTTCAGTTTTGCTGATGTTGAAGATATACTAACAGTACCTTCTGGGTAAGAAGGTACTGCTAGTTAAAGAAGGTCCTGCCAGTTTTCACGACAAGTTGCTATATTTTAATTAGAGATATTTACTTGTATTATTAGTCTTTGTACAAAGTTATACGTTAAGTAGAAGTAGTACAGAAGTCTCAGTAGATATAATGGAGTGTTTTACCTTGAAAGGTGTAATATTAGGATAAGATAAACCTCTAGTATATTATATTAAGCAACTTGACCACTTGTAATAAGGGCTCCTTATACTATAAAAGGAACCCTTAAGACACCTTCTTAGAAATAACTTACACAACTTTCCCAGCTCTTACACTCATCTTTCTCATGCATAACTTCCATATTTGAACCCTTTCACGTATCAAAGATTCAAGGTTACACTTGTAATCCTGGTGATAGTTAAGATTACCCGTATTATTTCATCAATAATATTGAATCGTTTTGTGTTGTTCATGTTGTGTTCATTCTCATTTACTTATTCACCACCTTTGTTCCTTTAGTGTGTTTTAGTAAATTCCACGTGCTAACTCACATTCATTCATAAATATCCTAAACACATTACTGAGATTAACATCCCAAGTGTTTGCACAAATCAATACAAAGAATCCTTCCACAAGTGGTATCAGAGCAAGGCTGATATTTACGACATAAAAGAACAAAGCAAAAATAGATGTTGAGCACATTCAAACCAATGTGGCTGCAAAACTTCCATTACTCAAACAGAATGAGTTTGAGATGTGGAGACTGAGGGTTGAACAATACTTCCAAGTGCAAGACTATGCACTTTGGGAGATTATTGAAGAAGGAAACTCATTTAAACCAGTAACCACCACCTCCACAGTAAATGATGCACTTGTCACAACTGTGCAAGTAAACCCAATAACTGCTGAAGAAAGAATTCAAAAGAGAAATGATCTTAAATCCAGGAGTATGCTTCTCATGTCTATTCTAAATGACCAGCTTCTAGTCTTTAACAAATACAAGTGTGCTAAAACTCTTTTTCAAGCTATTGTAGCTAGATTTGGTGGTAATGATGCCACCAAGAAAACCCAGAAAACACTTTTAAAACAACAGTTTGAAAACTTTTCAGCCACACCAAATGAGTCTTTGGACAGCATGTTCAATAGACTACAAAAGCTTTCTAGTCAATTAGCCATTCATGAAGTGATAATATCTCAAGAAGACTTAAACTCCAAATTTCTTAGAAGTCTACCCTCTGAATGGGCCATGCATGTCATTGTCTGGAAAAACAAACCAGATATTGATTCGATGAGTCTCAATGATCTTTACAGCAACTTCAAAATAGTAGAGCATGAACTAAAGAAGTCTACTAGTTCAAGCTCAGGAAATATGGCATTTATGTCATCTCATGGTACTACCAAGAAAGTTGATGAAGAAGAAGATGGTAGAGAAGAAGGTACTGCCAACACAAATTTTGGTACTGCCAGTATTTCCAGCAGTACCAAAACCATTTTAGATGAAACAATTGGTTGTGCTTTCCTAACATCACAACACAATGGTTCCACATTGACCTTTGAAGATCTTCAAGAGATCAGTGATGATGATCTTGAAGAAATGGACATAAAATGGCAGCTTTCACTTCTTAGCATGAGGGCTAAGAAATATTTGATGAGGACTGGAAAGAAGATTGTCATCAATGGCAATGAACCTGCTGGGTATGACAAATCTAAAGTGGAGTGCTACAACTGCCACATGAAGGGTCACTACTCAAGAGAATGTAGAAGACCAAAGAAGCAGGGTGATAAGGGAAGAGGTTTTGAGAACAAGAACAGGGGAAACAATGAGAACAAGAGCAAGGAAGTGGACATCACTGAAACAAGAGCAATGGTAGCCATTGATGGGATGGGTTTTGATTGGAGCTTTATGGGTGAAGAAGAGTCATCCTCAAATGAAATGGATTTAATGGCTCTCTCCAATCCTGAGGTACAAATTACTAAATGTTCTGCTACTTGTGAAGTTTTTAAAGAACTAGAAATCTTAAGAAAACTTTATGATGAACTGAAAGAAGAACAAATAAAAACTCATCAAGACCTAGTTAATCATAAGTGTGGTATGTCTAAACTTGAGAAACAGATAATTCACTTTAGAGAAAATGAACTCACCTTTTCTGACACAAAAGCTATTCTTAATAAAGACATATTTCTTAAAGATGCTGAAATAAACCTGTTAAGAACTGAGTTTGCTAAAGTGAAACAAGCAAAAGATAATATTCAACTAACTGTTACAACATTAGAAAATGCTTCTGCTTGTACTAAAAGTATAGTTGAGAACCAAATGAACAAGAAAATCAAATATGGGATTGGATACAACACATGTCCACCTCCTTACAGAGGAATTCCCTGTCCCCCAGGTTTAGATCTTGCTGAATCAGGTTTACATGAGCTCACAAATAAACCACTAGAAAAAGTAAAACCTGTAGAAAATAGTGAACCTTTTGAGAGTGCAAGTGATACTTCACTTTCCAAAGAAAAGGTGCTCACTGATAAGAGCTCAGATGTTACATCTAATGAAAAGTGGACATCTAATGGAAATAGAAAAGAGACTGTTTCTAAGAAAGGAAACAAAGTAGGACCAACCAGTCCTAAAAATGTAGAAAGTATCACAAAGACTAAAGTTGTTCTAAAAACAGTTGAATGTTGTGCAAAATGTAATAGCAAACCTAGAGGTAGTCAAAGAAATTGGAACAATCTTAAGTCACATCAACTTGGTGATAACTTTGTTTTGTACAATAAGGCATGCTATTACTGTGGTAGTTTTAATCATACTCATGCTTATTGTAACAATTGGGTTTCTGGGAATACATCAAGGTCTAAAACAAGTAAAACAAACCCCAGAAAAGGTTCTGTGAAATCTAACACACCAAAAGTTAATCATACTGTTAGACCAAATGAGCCTGTTTACCCAAAATTCACTACTAAGGGTGCAAGTAATACTTTCAAACATACACCAAGAGTTGTGAAAAGTCTCACTGAAAGGGATTATGTGGTTAAAACACAAAATTGGAGACCAAAACCAAAAGGTCCTGCTAGACCATATGGTCCTGCTAGACCAATGGTACTGCCAAATTTGGTACTGTTAGACCAAAAACCACAAAATATGTCAAAAATGAAAATGCTGTTAAGTCCTCAGCATGTTGGATTTGGAAACCTCTCCAACCAAATGGTGCATCAACAGTCCTAAAAAGGTTTGATTACATTGATGCACGAGGCAAACCCAAGTCAGTCATGGCTTGGGTACCCCAAAGAAACTAATATGTGTATACATGTGCAGGAACATTCAAATGATATTGCAGATCAAGGATATGTAGATAGTGGATGTTCAAGGCACATGACAGGCAACATGTATTACCTCACAGACTTCAAATCATTTGATGGAGGATATGTTACCTTTGGGGGAGGAATCAAAGGAAAGATTACTGGTAAAGGTACAATTAAAACCAGTAAATTAGATTTTGAAAATGTGTACTTTGTGAAAGAACTACAGTTTAATCTCTTAAGTGTCTCACAAATGTGTGACACAAAGAACAATGTTCTTTTTACTGACACTGAATGCATTGTACTTTCTCCTGATTTTAAAATTCCTGATGAAAGTCAGATTCTTCTTAAAATCCCTAGAAAGAACAATATGTACATTGTTGACTTGAAGAAAATTGTTCCTAAAGAGAGTTTAACCTGTCTAGTAGCAAAAGCCTCATTGGATGAATCTATGCTTTGGCATAGAAGACTTGGTCATGTAAACTTTAAAACAATCAATACAATTGCAAATTATGATTTAGTTAGAGGTTTACCCAAAAAGATTTTTCAAAATGACCAAACCTGTGTTGATTGTCTAAAAGGTAAACAACACAGAGCTTCTTGTAAGCCCAAGACCCATAACTCAATTTCTCAAGCTTTATACATGCTTCATATGGACCTCTTTGTTCCTACTTCTGTGAATAGCTTGAATGGTAAAAGATATTGTCTTGTAGTTACTGATGATTACAGCAGATTCTCTTGGGTTTTCTTTTTAAGTACTAAGGATGAAACAAGTGAGATCCTTAAGTCCTACATTACAGGGATAGAAAACCAAATTGATAAGAAAGTAAAAGTAATTAGATGTGACATTGGGACAGAATTCAAGAATAGAGTTATGGATGTATTTTGCAAAGAAAAAGGAATAAAAAGAGAATATAGTGTAGCTAGAACCCCACAGCAAAATGGAGTAGCAGAAAGGAAAAATAGAACACTTATTGAGGGTGCTAGAACAATGCTAGTAGATTCTAAGTTGCCTATTTCATTTTGGGCTAAAGCAGTAGGTACTGCTTGTTATGTACAGAATAGGGTTCTTGTGATCAAACCTCATAGAAAGACTCCTTATGAACTTTTGTTTGGTAGAACATGATGAGGCGAAAAATGATCCGTTTTTAGGGGGTCATTTAAGCCCGAATCCGACTTTATTTGATCAAATATTGCCCTAAATCGTTCCTTTTGTGATTTTAGGTACTTGGAGAGTGAATTCTGGAAAAGAAGCCATTTTGGACGTTTTTGGAGCATAAAAGTGAAGAAAACGGCAAAGTCTCAATTTTCCATGCTGGGAACAGTAGGTGACGGCGTCAAGAGTAATTCCATGACGGCGTCAAACCTCAAGAATTAAAATCCGTAGTTGATGGCGGCGTCACACACAGGGCGTCAAGAGTAATTTATGTGACGGCCTAGGCCTTGACGGCATCAGAAGTAGATCAAGGCCGTCCGAGGAAGTATTTGGCGGCGAGATGACGGCGTCACACCTTTGTTCTTGACGCCGTCATCCCTATTTTCCTATATATAGTTTTCTAGTTTTTCACATTAAGGAGAGAAGGTTTGGAGAAACCCTAAAGACGATTTTGGTGCAACTTTTACAGGTTTTTCAAGGGTTCCAAACCCTTGATACCTTGCATTGTAATTGAGATAAGTGTTCTTCTAATTCAATCAATATGTCTATGTGTTGGTTGTCTATATCTTGTTCTTGTCTCAATTCCATGATGCTAGGCTAGATCTCTTTTGTGTTTGCTTAGATCTAATGAAACCTAGATATTGATTATGTGTTGATTACTTGTTTATTCTTGTCTTGGATGAATGATTTATATGTTAGGCTTAAGAAAACTGGCAGATCTCCAAATGGTAACATGCTTGAACGTCTTAAGAAACATGAACCGAGGCGTACTAGGTCTTTATTGGTTGTTTTTAATGCATGAGCCACTGTTTACAATCCCTATAGTTGTGCTGGGCATGGTGTAGGAGGAGATAAGAGCTCATAGAATTGGGGAGTTATGTATGCCACCCCATGAATGGTATTAAGGAATACGATCCGTCATCCATGCAATTATAACAAGTAATTAACGTGTAAAAGATATCTAGGGAGTAGTGAAATCTAAGTAAACACATTTTCTCCAATTACTGCTCACAACCTTAGTATAAATTAGTTTAATTTCATTTTTAGTATTTTATTTTGATTGCATCTTAAGTTTGGGTTAGTTGAATAGCAACTAATTCCGCCCACTCTTCCAAAACCCGAGATTTTTACTTGCTTTCCAAAAAAAATATAAAAACACAAAAAATAATCATCATTCACCTTTAGAACTAGTATTTAGGCTTTCTAATCCTAGCGACACTATTCCTAAGCTGAACGATCAATCCCCCGGTACTTGTCACTATACTATACTACAACGATCAGGTACACTGCCTGGTGGGGGTTGTAAGCTTCTCGAGATCCCTCGAGAGGTAAAGCCTGTTGCGATTCCCACGCATCAAGTTTTTGGCGCCGTTGCCGGGGAATAGTTATTGTCTAGGTTAGGATTTCTTTTTATTAGGTCTACTTGCTAGATTCCTTTCTAGTAAGATTTTATTTTTATTTTTAGGTCTTCTTTAGTCTATCTTATTTCTTCGTGCCTTTGTTCGTAACTCTTTACCATCCGACATCATGGAAGGTGGTAACATCTTTGAACCCGTCATCCCACCACAACAAAACCCACCATTAGAACCCCTTAGGCCCCGAACCTTAGGAGAGTATTCCCGACCTAGCCACCAAGGCTACCGAAACACCATTGAACTCACCGGAGACAATGTGACCCCCTTGCGATCCGACACCATCCGGTTGGTGCAAAGCGGATGTGCATTCCATGGACTTCGTTCCGAAGATTCAAACCAACATCTTAAGGACTTTCTCAAAATCGTAGATTCCATAGACTTAGGTGTTGAAACTAGAGAGACTACCCGTTTACGCCTATTCCAATTCTCTCTACGGGATCAAGCTAATCAATGGCTTGAGCGTTTACCCGCGGGATCCATCACCACATGGGATGATCTCACCACTCGTTTCCTTGCTCAATTTTTCCTACCGGGGAGAACTACTAAGCTTAGGAATGACCTCTTGATGTTCCAACAACGTCAAAATGAATCTCTTTATGAAGCATGGACTCGTTTCAAGGACTTACTCCAAAAAGTCCCTCATCATGGCATAGATCTTTGGCTCCAAGTCCAAATTTTTTATGACCATATCGACATCTCCACGAGGCGAACCATTGACCAATCGGCCGGTGGTAAGCTACGTGATCTTAGTGCGGAATAATCATGAGAACTCATAGAAGATCTTGCTCTCTATGACAACGAAAGTTGGAATGATCCCTGTGATTTGAATGAAACGGTCAAGGCAATATCTTTGCCTTCGAACAATTCTAGCACTCCCAACCGTAGGATCATGGAACTTGAAGGTCGAGTCAAGTCTCTCATGAAATCTTACGAAGCTCATAAACCTTCAAGCCAAGTAAGCAGAATCGCCTCTACATGCAAACTATGCAATGGCCCTCATGAGACCCATAACTGCATGGAACTTCCAAAACGTGCTTATAACGAATTCACATCATCACACGTAGGTCAGGGTCCTCGAACTTCTGCCGAAGCCTATGAGGCATGGAAGGATAAACCTGATTTTAGAAGGTACCAAACGCGAAGCGTATCCTTCAATGACTCCTCACCACTCACTTGGTCCGAGCATTTTCCGTCACAAGGTATCCCTAGGCAAAGCTGTGAAGATACTTTAAAAAAATTCATTCTATCTCAAGAACTACAGCTCACTACGCTCGAGGCAAAATTTAAACAACAGCAGGCTGACGTGAACAACAAGATTTATAATCTGTTGACTGCTATCAAAGAGCATATTGATAATAAGCCCATTCACGTTGATGAGGTTAAATCTGCTACCGTCATGAGTCCACCAGCCTCCCCTATAAAAATAAAAAGTCCTAGCAAGTTATTCAAACATCTATCTCCTAACGGAAAAGAACCTGTCAACCCCCCTGGACCAATCCACTTCGTAAACACCATCACCACAATATCTGCTGCAACATCCAACCCAACCCAACAACAAACTAACAAATTCAGTCAGACAGCGAAAGATGAGACCTCAAGGGTTGACCATGCTTCGGCAAGGAAACCTACCGACTCACCCGAGCAATGCACCGCGCAAGAATCCGACAAACCGGATGAAAGGAACGAGAAATCGGAAGAGCATGAGAAAGATCCAACCATTTTGGGTAAATCTATTATAGAAGAATCCGAGAGAAAAATGGAGGATGTTATTAGTGTGGGTAGCAATCAGACTAAGGAAAGTAACCCTAAAGTTTTCAAGATCCCCTGTACCATTAAGGAAAAGCTCTTAACCGATAGTCATATAGATCCTAGCTTCCCAGTCAACATAATCCCCCTTTCCCTATACCACAAAACCTTTCCAGAGCACATTGCGTGCGAGAGAGTAATAGAAAATTTATCAATTAGGATTGGAGAGCTTGTTTACAATACTGACCTCACCGTGGTTGATGACATGGACCCTCTCACCAATCAAACGTTAACCCACCTTGTCCTTGGGATACCATTTATCAATGAATCGGGAGCAATCCTTGATGAGAAAGATGGTAGTGTAGTACTCACCAATGGTGTTAGGAAGGTAATTTTTCGTAGGGATAGTGAGGAGGTGTACGAGTATCATCCCTCTCTTGAGGGGAATCTATATGGGTCAAAGGATGGAGAGTTGGGGAAGATAAGACGACGTGATCCGAATAATCTCAAAATCCCCTGCATGATCGGTCATAAGTACTTCGATAACATATACATTAATGTATTCCTGCCAAAGAATTTTATGTCATTGTTTCATTATAACAATATCTGCAGATGGAGGATGATTTACAAAGGAGAGAAAGTGGTTGGTAAGGATCATGAAATCCAGGTGTTCGTAGGAAATATGGCATTCCCTATGGAATTCACGATTGTGGACAACATAGAGGACTATGTCGACCCTAGGTTATCACAAGTCGTCTTTGGAGCACCCTTTTGTGAAATCACTAATTTGATAGTGGATGACTTGAACGGAATCATGACCTTCACTGATGGGATTAGGAGGATTTCATACCAAATGCCATACAAGAGAAAAGACCTTAAGGGAATAGATTGTGACGGGCTTGATATGATAAGCTCCCAACTTATCTTGTGTGATGAAGATGTTAGGAGAGGGTGTAGAAATATTTCTGATTTATCATGTGGATTCTTTAAGAATGTTAGTAAGCTTGGTTCTAAGTATCGACAAGATGTTTTCGAATTCGAAGATCCGAAGTACTTGCACTATGAAAGCGATACTAGTTTAGAAGACGACCTAGAGAGTGGAACCAATGATGAGATCACGTAGTAACCCATGACCTCGAGTCTAGCTACAAGACTCGTAAATAAAGAAAAGCGCTTCTTGGGAGGCAACCCATGTTTTGTGTGATTTTATTTGTTTGATTGTTATTTGCTTCCGTATGCATGCTTAGTTTTTATTGTTGGTTGATCATGTTTCTCAATTAAAATGTGGAAATACTTACTATGTTGTTTGGCCTAGTCTTAACTCCAACCTAAAAGTATTTTTGCAAAAGATAAGTGTAAGGGGAAACCCCAAATATGTTTTCAAGAAACAAACCGATCATGATTCTCCACAATATTAAATGAACATGTATATTCGTATTCGTTAGAGTCAAATGCTTGTATTGAGTCATAATGAAGTTTTGCAGGATTTTCCAGGAAGTAAGACCAAGTTTTTCCAGAAATTTTCCGGAAACTTAACATAAGGATTTCTGCAGGTCCATTCTGACGGCGTCATGAGTTTACTCTTGACGGTGTCAGGAGTCAAAAATCTAGAAATTTTACCGGTTTTGTTTTTCTAACGGAGTCTTATGGTTTTTGTGAATTATTAAGTTTTATAATCTCCAGGAGATCTGCAAACTTCATTCCACAAGCATTATATCTTACTTTGATTTCTAGGATTTAGTAACTTATATAGGATGCCGCCGATTTTATGCAAGGTTGTCTTGTCTATTTTTGTCAGGATTTACAGGTTATGTTCGACAAGGAGATGATTTATATTCTGGAAGGGAAGCTTTGATTGTTCATTTTCTTGGAGGAAGATTTAACCTGGCCAACCTATAATCCATACCGAGCGAATCAGGGGAGTATTTGATTTCATTCTCTTTACTTTTTCACTTTTACATTCTTTACTTGAACATTGGGGACAATGTTCATCTTAAGTGTAAGGGGAGGGTAAAAAGATGATACCTTACATATGCACTTTCGCTTGAGTTTGTTTTGTTTGATAGTAGATGTGTAATAAAACTATGAGAAATACTTGTTAGTGTAATTTTAGCGCCAAATTTAAAATTTTTTACAACATTTAGGAGTGAAACTTTAGCCATAGCAAGCGTCTCATGGATAGGAGATTGTATGACTAGCACATAACCGTATATTCAGAAAAATTTTCCACCCAAATATGTGAGGTTCGCCTTTAGATTTGATAGAAAAAGTATTTACTATTAGTGCTTATGAGTGTACCGGTAGTATTTAGATTCTAGAACTTGCGTTAGTGATGCATCCCGAGACCGCTAGTGAGACTACATTCGTGTGGTAGGATTTACTACATGATAAGAGGCATTAGGATCACCCTTGTGTTAGTATCATAATTACTTGACCATTTAAGTCATACTACTTGACTAGTTAAGTCAACTAATTTTTCCCACACCCTTAGCGTTGTACTCATTTTTAGTACACGAAACCCCTAGTACACCCCTCCGAGCCTTTTTTTTTTTCTAACTTTAAGCATCTTACTTAAAGGAAGAATTTGTTACACCCCACTTAAATGTACAACCAAATCGCCTTAGCCTTCCGTGTATGCGCTCATTTTTAGTGCATTATTGTTATTTGTTAAACCCTAAGTTAACTTTCTAATTGATTACATGGTTGCTAAGTCGAGTCATATCCTTGTACATATAGTTTTGGGACGATTGGGACTCATGGGTAAGTACTTATTTTATGGAGTAATGAGGAAGAACATAATATTATTACCCCCATATGTGCGTTAATCTTAAAAGTGCTCCAAGTGTTTTGATTTTCTTAATTCGAGTCATTAGAATAGTTGAATGTAAAGTATGTAAAGATTCAAGTGTAAGGGGAACGTTCATTCCCTATGATGTATTATTTTTGATGGTAGGGTAAGAGTGTATGTCTAAAAAAAAAAAAAAAAAAAAAAAAAAAAAAAAAAAGAGAAAAAAAGAGAAGAAAAAAATAGAAAAAGAAAAAAAAAAAAAAAAGAGAGAGAAAAAACATACGGACTACCATCCCTTCTCATTTATTAGCTTAAGTCGAGTCTAGTCTTGGCTTAGCAACGCCATCTTGTACATGTAATTTGGCAACGCACTTTATGTTGGCTATGGAGGAAGGACGTGTTATGTCTATATTTGATGCAATGGTTATTAAAGAAGGCACTAGAGATGAGCTCTTGGCAGTAGCTAACCTCGCAATGCGATGTCTGAATTTCAATGGAAAGAATAGGCCAACAATGAAAGAAGTAGCTGTAGAGTTAGAAACTATAAGAACGTCGTATATTCCATCTGCGGTTCAGACTAATACCAATTCAGTGACGTATGGCCATGAATTATCGATGCTATCGTATGGGGAATCAACATCAACATTCTTAAGTTACGATGAAAACATTACTCAATGATGCAAACATGTATTTTTTTGTTTAATCAGTTGTCACAACATATTGTTACATAGTAGTATGTAATATTATTCGTAAGTAATCATAAATTTATCAAAAGTACTAAATTAAGAGAGATAAATATGCATTCATAAGGGCATAAGGCCTTTTGTAACAATCCTTTTATACCAGTAGCTATCTGATACAACTGATACAACAGTGGAATACATGAGTATGAGACATGTTACGTCAATGAACTAAAATTGACACGCTATTGAATTTGTCACCTCATTGTTATCTATTAGGATTAAGAAAAATGTTCGGTCACCCCATGTATTTACATACTTAGCATAACTCTTAGTTTTGTATATATTAGATTAGATATAGTCACACCGTGGAGGACGGACGAGTCTTTACCCACTATACACCCGATCCACAGCCTACAGGAGGGCATTTATTGTAAGTGTATATATACCCTTTCCCACTCAAGGGAAAGGTTGGTTGTTTTCTCATAATATACACACCTAAAGGTGTTTCTCTCTCAAGAAAACCTCCCATCTCTCTTATCTTTCTCTCTCTAACAATAACTGTGTTTACCATATTCTTTCATCTTCCAAGACCACCTGATTCCACATAATCAACCATTGTATCGATCCTACAATTGGTACCAGAGCCTAGGTCATGCTACTCGGTTGATTTTTGTGGTACTTTTATTGTCAAAATATGTCCATGTTGTTACTGTCACTCCGAATAACACATTTTGTTACTATTCCCCATGTTTTCTTAAGTATTTTTGTCACAACTTGTTGAGGCAACATGATCAAGATCTCTTTATGTTTTAATGATGACAAATAAACCATCGAAACACATAAAATAATAAACGTTAGCCAAAATTCCCCGAATGACAAGTCTGCTTTTGGCGCGCCACCCACGCGTCAACGCGTGGGTAACACACCAGGCGTCTGGTGAATATCAGGATGAATTTTGAAATTCGGCTTTCCCCTTACCCGACAAATGTGGATCTTTCAATACAGGTATGAATATGTTATGTGCTTAATTAAGAACACTCGAAACGAGTTTTGGGATTTAAGATCCAACTTTTAAAGCACCCATTTACGGGAAAACACCAACTCATGTTTTCTAACTATCGCCTCTAGCCAAGGCTTTTCTAAACTTAGGGAGCTTATATACTTAACGTAACATCATGTGAAAGCATTCATATGCTCATATCCCGTGCTTACGTCTTCTCTAATTACGTAACGGGTTTACTCCCTTATTGGTCAAACTAAGTTCAAGGTTTCTTTGTGTAAATGCATCCTTTCCCACTTGGGTTATGCTTTACATCTAGGCAAAGCACTTAACTTGTTTGAACCAAGGTATTAGTTGAGAACGTCAAGTCATGAAAAGTCACAAGATATGAACCTATGGATTCTCGACGTTGTGTTACTTGAACTAATAAGTAACCTTTGAATTTCTCAACTTATAATCTTAATTGTCTAAACTTTTTCTTCTTAAATGACAATTATATTATGTCTTAATCTTCTTCCTGATCTCATTTTTACAAAATACAAATACCACCAAATATCCCACAATCGTTTCCCAAATATTCCCACTCCATATACAATCTTTGTACACACACTTATACACCTTGTGCACACACCCTTGATTTCAAAATACACACACTACTCTCACAACCATCTCTTCTCTACACACACTTGCCGACTCACCAAGATTTCCATATCCAATCATATATTCTCTTACACAAATTTCTTACACAATCCCTTACAACATCACATCTCTTACACAATCTCTTATATTCCTTACACACTCTACATCTCAACCATTCATTCCCTTACAACACATCCCAACCATCCATAATCAACACACGGGAATTAATTTGAAATCCAAAGGAGGCTCCCCTTGATCTCCACCATCCATTTCAAACAAAACCATCTCAACCCTTCATATTCCCCACATGCCAATTAATTTCAAATGAGGCTTCATTTGATCTTAGCCATCCAATTCAAACCAACACATCTCAACTATCCATCCTTCTTTCTCTATATATCAACACATGCTTTTAATCTCAACTATCCATTTCAAACAAAACCATCTCAACCCTCCATCTCATTCTTTCCCCCCAAGCAAAGGAATATATCTTTAGAATATTCTTTCTCATCTAACCATGGTTAACTTCTAAACCTTTAATCCAACATTGGTTACATCTTAACCCTTCCCTTGAGGAATATACCATGGCATATTCTCTTCTCTATTATTTTGCCATGTGAAGAAAACCATTTCTACCCCTACCAAATTACCCTTTCTACTCTTCTAACCTTGGTATTTGGTTTTCCCATAAACACTTCACAAAATGATTTTCTAATTGGCTATTTGAGTTGGTAAACCTTAGATTGATTAATTTTAATGTTTATTGTGAAGTACAATTCAGGGTTTAGCAAGGTAAGGTATTTATAAAGCCAACAATCAAAGCTTTGGGAAAATTTTCTCTGGGTGTCTGGCGCGCCACCCACGCGTCAACGCGTGGGCAGCGCACCGACCTCGGTAAAATTTTCCCAAGTTGGGTTTTTTCCTATAAATACCATGCCTTGGCTCTTGTATTCCTCACTCCTTGCCATTATTCTTTCTCTCTACATTCTTTCTCTCTAAACACTCTCAAATCTCTCCATCTCTAATCTTGTTTTCTTGATTCTCACTCTAACATCTTTGAAAGAACACATCTCCTTGCAAGGGAAGAATCACAAGAACTTAATCCACTCTTGCGATTGTGTCGAGGGTCTTCTTCCTTATACCCTTTCTATTACAATCGAGTCTCTAGGTTAGGTTAGGGCTTGATTGAACAAACACTTATTCATTCATTCTATTGTTTTTAAGGGAAGTCTTGTGTCTTGGTGACCAAGCCTAGATCATTGGGGATCTAGTTGGGGTTTGATACTTCTGGTGGGAAGTTTTGGTTGGTAGTGGTCTTGGTGACCCTTAGGTCTAAGTCGAATCACGAGATTCTTTAGGGTGGTTTCCGAGGTGCGGAATACCGTGAGAGTAATTCCTTTTTTGTGAGCATTGATATTGGTGAATATCGGTGGAGTGAATTGTAATGGTTTGTAGTCCACCGAAAGGATTATACTAGTGGAATAGTATCTGTGTCGTGGATTCGCAACTGGATGTACGGATGGTATAAACCCCCATCCCGAACTAGTATATATCGTGGTGTCTCTCTTTATATACTTTTGTTGTGTTTGTGGTTGTTTGGATTGATTATACAACCACTTGGTTTTCTTTGAGGCTCAAATTTTTTAAACGTCATAAAAGCCGAAGAAACCGTATTCACCTCCCCCCTCTAGGGTTCTACAATTGGTATCAGAGCGGACTACTCAAGTTTTTGAGCGTTAAAGCCTTCCCGAGAAGTCGTTTTAACTCAAAAACTTCTTTCCCAAAAATCTAAAATCTTAACTAAGATTTTTGGTAAAGTAGAGTATAGATCCATGGCTCAAGAGAACTATGTTGAGGGGCGTTCTATGCAAAGACCACCTTTGCCAGAAACCGATGATTTTGTTTTTGGAAAACCCGGTTTGAGACCTATGTTAGGTCCAAGGACCTTGACTTGTGGGAGGTCATTCAAAGTGGAGACTTTGTTTTCATGATGCTTGATCCGGAAACCAAGTTAATGGTTGAGAAACCATATTCGGAACTCAAAGAAGATGAGAAGAAGAAGATTGTCAAAAATCAAGAGGCTAAGATGATGATCTACAATGCTTTACCTCGAAGGGAGTTCGAGAGAGTTCATGTGTGCAAGACCGCCAAGGAAATTTGGCACTCTTTCATCATCACTCATCAAGGCAACTCTCAAGTGAAAGATTGCAAGATCGACTTGCTCATACAACAATATGAGAAGTTTACGGTCTCGGATGAAGAAACCATTGATAATGGTTACACAAGGTTCAATGCTATTATCACTAGCCTCACAGCTCTAGATCCTAGCTTCTATAACAATAACCATGTGAGGAAGTTTCTTCGAGCACTTCCAATAAAGTGGAGGCCAAAGGTGACGGCCATAGAAGAAGCCAATAATTTGGCGAAACTACCTCTTGACGAGCTCATTGGAAACCTCAAGGTCTTTGAGATGATTCTTGAGAACGACAAGATGAGTACCATAGACAAAAAGGAGAAGGTTAAGTCTTTGGCACTTAAGGCTAAAGTCAATAGTACTCAAGCTAGTGATGATAGTGATAGTCAAGATGGTAGTGATGAAGAAGACAATGTTGACGACGAGGAGCACAACCTTATGGCAAAGAACTTTAGGAAGTTCTTTAGAAGAGGTGGAAACTTTAGGCAAGGTAATAGGTTTGGTAACCAAGGAAATGGTGGAAGAAATAACTTTGGTGGAAACCGAGGTGTTGACAACAAGGTTGGTGAGAGCTCAAGGAGAACCCAAGGATGCTACAATTGTGGTAAAAAGGGTCACTTTATTAATGAGTGTCCTAAGGCAAAGGAAAACAAGGCATTCGTGGGTAGATCATGGAGTGATAGTGAAGATGAAGAACAACCAATAAATGACGCTACGTGTCTTATGGCTCAAGAAAAATTTGAGGTATCCCCAAACTTTTCTTCTTCTAATAACTTAGATATTATCAATTTGTAAAAGGAGAATGAGGAACTAGTTAAGTTTAATGATGATTTTAGAAAAACTCTTGAAAAAGTCATTGAAGAAAAACGTCTTCTTGAACAAGAATGCATTAAGTCTAATGAAGGATTTTACGAACTTGAAAAAGAAATAAAGACAGTAAGGAATTCTAAAGAGGTGGTTGAACCATGTAAAAGATGCAAGAAACTCACACTTGAGGTTGACTCTTTGACAGACAAAGTTTCTAAACTTCAAAAGGAGTCTTTAGGTTTCTCTAAATACAGAAAAAGCACTAATGATTTAGAAGAAATAATAAGTTGCCAAAAGGTGTCTCAAGATAAGGGAGGTCTTGAACATTTTAAACAAGGAACAACCACTCCCGTAAGCCTAACAAAACCTATGGTGTTTGTTAAATCGATTCATGACCAAGATCCAAAAATATCCGAGACCGACGCTTCACCTGACGCGCTGACGCGCCATCAACGCGCCAAGCCTCTGAGGGAAATTAGATCCAAGTCAAAAGATGTTATTAAACCAACTACTCCTCAAGCTCCTTTTATAAGCTCTCGAGATAATCAAGCTCCCGTTGCGAGAAATGTAACCCCAAAACAAATTTTTAACTCTGGTTCTCATAATGGTCTTAGTTATAAACAACCTCGAGTAAATAATAGTCCACTCTTGCCAACACCTAATGTGAGACCTACAACCACATATAAACAAAGACCTTCATTTCAAAATAATCAAAGAAGAAAATTTTATAATTATAATCAAAGGTCATCTCAATACCAATACAACAACTATCAAAGGAGAGACAACTCCTACCCAAACCAAACCTTCTTTTGACCTCAAGGATATAATAACTATAGATCAAGAAGCAAAATGGACCCAAGAAGCAATGGGTACCAAAAGTATGAGTTGTACTTTTGTTGTAGGTTTGTCTCAAAAGTGATCTACAACCGGATGAGTGGATAGTGGATAGTGGTTGCACTAAACACATGACCGGGAATAGAAGATTGTTCACATCATACATGGCGTATAATGGCAATCGTGTCATTTTTGGGAGCAAACTTAACGGTAAAATTGTCGGCAAAGGTAATGTCCTTCATGACTCCATTGAAATTACCAACGTTGAGCATGTTAGAGGTTTAAACTTTAATTTAATTAGTGTGAGTCAATTAAGTGATGATGATTGTGAAGTTAAATTTACTAAGGTAGATTGTACTATTAGTAAAAATGGTGTTGTGTTAGCAAAAGGTCATAAGAAAAACAACTTATATACATGCAAGTTGGGTGATAACTCTAAGCAACACATATGTCTTACGTCCATGGTGGACAACTCAACGCTTTGGCATAGGAGGTTAGGTCACGCCAATATGAGGTTAGTTCAAAACCTAGCTTCTAATGAGCTAGTATAGAATTTACCAAAGTTGAGCTTTGAAAGGCATTATTGTGATACATGTCTAGGGAGTCAAGGACAAACTAATAATAGGAATAAAAAGGAAATGACAAATAATAGGGTTTTAGAGTTGATTCATTTAGATTTGTATGGTCCATCTCCGGTCCAAAGTTATGGAGGAAACTTCTACACTTTAATGATTATTGATGATTATTCAAATTACACTTGGATATTATTCTTAGAAAACAAGGATGGAGTCTTGAATAAATTCAACATTTTAAGAAAGAAACTTGAAAACCTACTTGATTGTTCAGTTGTCTCAATTAAAACAAATCATAGTAGTGAATTTGTTAAAATGCAATTTGGAACCTTTTGTGAACAACATGGAATATCTTATAACTTATCGGGCCCGTTTACTTCTCAATCGCTTGAGATTGTTGAAAGAACACATCGTAAGTTAAGAAAGATGAGTCGTGCAATGCTTGACGAGCAATCCATCCCATAAAAGTTTTGGTGTCATGCCCTAGATACCGCATGTTATATCTTTAATAGAGTTCATATAAGAAAGGTCATGAATAAAACTCCATATGAAATACTTAGAAATAGGAAGCATTCCTTAGAGTATTTTACAGTATTTGGTTGCAAAGTATTTATACTTAACACCAAAGAATATCTTACCAAATTCGACCCAAAGTCGTATGAAGGTGTGTTCCTAGGATTCTCTCAAACTAGTAAAGCATACATAGTACTTAACAAGGAAATAATGAGGATTGAAGAATCCCTCAATGTGACCTTTGATGAGAGCATGCCCAAGAATAAATCATCTCCTTCGGTAGAAGATGATGTGATCAATGAACCTATAGTTCAAGATCAAGAAAGGTCGCCGACATTACAAGTTAATGTTTCGGATGAAGGAAATCCTAAGGAAGTGAGAGAAGCGAGGGGTCATCCTATACAACAAGTTATTGGTGACTTGAATTAAAGGATTCTTAGATCACAAAACAAACAAGATTAGGTTTTTGGGATGACATTTTTCAATAGTCCAAATTGCTTTGGGATAGGTTTTGATGTTAAAACATGCATCTTAGGAGATCAATCTTTAAGCCAAAGTAGAATGTCTATGTGTTGCTTGCAAGCCTTTTAGGTTCTAATAGAGCTTATGTGTTTACATGATTAAGGCTTATATGAAGGCATGGAAGGAAGATCAAATAAATGACTTCCAAGAGGAAAGATATGTATCAACTCATTATTCAAACAATGATTGATAGTATCCAAGATTCTACTTGTCTATAGTATGTGCATTGAACAAGAAAATTTGACACAAAATTATCTTGCTTAATCTCGATAATGTTGATTTTGTCAAAATTTCCAAATTTAGATATGATATTTATCACAACTCATACTTGTGTTGAAAATCTTATGTCTAGCTTTCTTCTCTCAATGTGATAAAACATGTGTTGCATGCATAATTAAAATAGTTAAAGTTGTTTAACTTCAAAATGATGTCCTAGTAAAATGTCTTATTCAACCATACACTGGTACAAAAAGTTTTATTGGTCACGCCAAAAATGTGTGATGATATGCCTATAGTCACACACGTTTTTTTCGTTGTGTGTCACCATAGGTCCCGCTACTGTAGGTGGCATATGGTCACATTGTTGAGTTCGTGGCCTTTTCCATCGAAAAAGAGTGACCAAAACCCCGAATATGTGTGACAAATTAGGCACAAGTTTTGTTGGATTAGTCATTATCAGTGACCGTAAAAACTTTATAGTCACGCGAATGTTTTTTGAGAGTAACTATTTTTCAACCTTTAGCCACGTAAATATATAATATATGTGACATTTGAGATGATATATTCAAGTAAATGTGTATTTTGTATGACTATTTCCCGTCCTGTGGCCACATGAATATACAATAAATGTGACGTTTGTGATGATTTATTCACACAATGGGTGTTGTTTTTTTTGAAGTTAGTCACATACAATTTAACACAAAGTGGCCAAAAGTGTAAATAAGTGTGACCATATGCTGTTTAAAGTGAAGAAATGTGTATTTTGTATGACTATTGATCATCCAATGGCCATGTGAATTTTATGTTTGTGTGGCCTTTTGTAATATTTAGTCACACAAAGCATGTTTTTTTTGGGTATTTAGTCACATACCATTAAGCAAACAGTGGCCAAAAGTGTAAATAAGTGTGACCATATGCTGTTTAAAGTGAAGAAATGTGTGGACTATTGATCATCCAATGGCCACATGAATTTTATGTTTGTGTGGCCTTTTGTAATATTTAGTCACACAAAGCATGTTTGTTTTGGGTATTTAGTCACATACCATTAAGCAAACAGTGGCTAAAAGTGTTAATAAGTGTGATCATATGCTGTTTAAACTGAAGAAATGTGTATTTTGTGTGACTATTGATCATCCAATGGCCACGTAAATTTTATGTTTGTGTGTCCTTTTGTAATATTTAGTCACACAAAGCATGTTTGTTTTGGGTATTTAGTCACATACCATTTAGGAAACAGTGGCCAAAAGTGTTAATAAGTGTGGTCGTATGCTGTTTAAAGTGAATAAATGTGTATTTTGTGTGACTATAGATCATCCAATGGCCACGTGAATTTTATGTTTGTGTGGCCTTCGGTAATATTTGGTCACACAACGACTAAAGCAAACAGTGACCAAAAGTGTTAATAAGTGTGACTATATGCATCTTTTAGTCACATTTAAAAAATCAATATATATCAAAACAATTCAAATATATATCAAAACAAATTCAAATACAATAAAATTGGAATGTATATAACTGAACAAAATATAAAATTGGACATCCTTTTATACACCAAGGAGTCCTAGTCGGCTTACAATAGTTTCTTATAAGTATCTATAATCTTTTCCATAAGCAAGTAGCAATTTCGAGCGGTCTTAATCTCTAAGCAGTACCAACTTTAACTAGCAGTAGTAACTTTTGTACTAGTAGTAGTAAATACTTGGCACATTTTCTTTGAAGTCATGAGCTGCACTAAATCCATCTAAGCAATATTAACACAAACATGATCAGCAGTAATTCAAACAACATCATGAAGACTTTTAATCCAAAACAATGAACTTACTAATAAAATTTGCAGTTAAACTTCAAGTTTTTCTCCCATTGATCTAATCTCATCATCTGGATATAAAAGCCTTGAAAATGTAGGCTGCTGCATATCAACACATCAGGATGAGAGCAGAACTAGAACATGTTAAAGCTCACAACATAACAGAACTAGATGAGCCACTGGTTCAACTATCTGCACAAACATGATAGGAGAGTTAATACTAATACCACGTTAGTACTGCTGGAGCAGAGTTACTACTGCTAGTATATATATATAAAACATAATGTATATAAATTAAGCAAATATATATACAATTGTATTTCGAATTCAATAAAAATCGAATGTATATAATTGAAGCAAATATATATAAAATTGTAATGTCGTATATAATCAAATTCTCAACTATCATAAGTTAAAACCTGTTGACTCTTCGCCGCCTTAGCTTGCTTTTGCAAGGTTTCACTAGAGACCAAATGTTTTCGTTTCGTTAGTACTAATTTTAGTCCAGTATTTTGTTCACTAATATTTGGTATCATAGTTGGTGGTGTAACCTGTAGAACCGTTTTTTCGTGGCTTAAGCATTTTCGTATGTCCGATTGTTTTAACAGGTTCCTATATTTATATATAAAACACGGTACATTAGTCATGTACGTAAAACTAAAAAAATCAAAGGTGGATGTTTTATTACTTATCACTGTTTCCATTACTGGTACGTTTTCCAAAGTTTCAATGGCCATTGGTGTGGTCACCTGCAATATAAATTAAGAAATACAATGGTGTTATCTTTAGAAAATGAAATTGTTAACAACATAAAAAATGGCTTACATCTAAGTCTAATGGCAGTTTCTTTCTGCAAAAAAATATGGGAAATGTAAGAAACCAAGGCACTAATAACGCTGCATAATATAAGATCTGCCAACCATGAAACAGTAAAAATATACATAGGTTGGCTTTGGTGACTGAGATGGAGCATACCCACGCCTCGAAAATGAAGTGTGCCAGAAAATCCAGCTGAGGGAATTTTTAGCCAGGCATCCCATGTATCATCCTCACCTGTGAAAATTGCATGTAGACCCTGCAAGAAACAAGTAACGTGATTAATGCTAACATAAAAGACGACTACATTAGATGTCCCAAATATAAGTTTAGCCTAAAAAACAAACATACGGGTTGCATATCAACTCGGACAACAAATAATATACAATTGGTTGCAATTTTATGCAGTGCTAAACGTGGAACAAATAAATGTCAAACACATTACCAAGCAAGCAAATCACTAACATTTGGTACAAATGAAATAGTTTGACAAAAAGCAACCATATTTGAGTTAATTTCATTTATAACAGATATTATGTTAATCTTTTGATAGATAACTTACACAACTGCGATTAGCAAACTCCAACTGTTCAGCAACATCCTCCCAGAGTGGAAACCAATCAAGACTCCTTTTACGAGCAAAACAGTGGCCTCTTAGAACACGTCGATTGTCTTTATTCCAATAAACAGGAAAACTATGTCGTCTTAATAAGTATACCTGCAACAATTACCACCACATGAATTTATAATCAAAAACATGTTTTAGGCTAGTTTAATCCATGAAAATCAATGTAAATCATTTTATATTCGATTACACATTTAAGAAAATATAAATTAAATATGTGTTTGAGCATACCCATGAACAGAGTAGGATAGATGAAATGAGGATGATGGTGGCTCGACTGTGATGGTGGTGGATGTGGTGGTTATCTCGAACCAAACAACCGAAGCAAACAAAGTCTCCCGTACAGTTCCCTTGTCTTGATGACAGTGATGGCGTGGAGGAGCGTTGGTTGGTTGAACCACGGCGAGATAAGGCGGTGAAGTTTGGCGGTGGTGTGAGTCTGTTCTAGAGAGAAGGTGAATAGATGAATAGATAGAAGATAGATCTGACTAAGCTAGTAGTGTTAATGTTTTGATTTTGGGTGAAAAAGGGGCACCATATGAGCGGAGCGGGAGATTGAAATTTTGGGGAAAATTAAGGGGCGGGATCATTAGAGCACTATATTAAAATTTTTGAGAATGAAAGCCTATCAAATTAGCTCGAAATGTTTAATGAGTTGAGCTCAACCTTATATAAGTTCAACTCGAGTTATTGTTGAGTTCTCGAGCTTGTAAGTGATATAAAATATGTGCTTTTTTTTTAATATGTAAGTGTACTAAGTGTAAATACTTATTTATGAATGTATCAAGCTTTTCGAGCTGAAGTCGAACCAAATTCAATTCTTAGGTTATATTTCAAATTTAATTTTTTTAATAAAACACATCTTTACAGATAAATCGAGCTTTTCGAGTCAAGCTCAATCCGAGTTCAAACTTTCTCGATCCTGGATAACATATGTTCAGGAGGTCCCTGGATACTTGCTTCTTAGTGTCTGTGACAAATGGTATACACCTACCAAGCCTGTGCACAGTGATAATGGCTAATTCACATGGGTCATGGGTCATGTGCATTAGGTTATCAATGGTCACATTCATTAATTAATGGGTATTTGATCGACATCAATCATATGGGTCATATGCATTGGGTGGATAGTTGGTTAGAGTGTCATGTTACGACACATCCATGACTATTGACCATTGGTAATTAACATGGGTAATGGGTAATGTGTGTTGGGTTGTAGTGGCTTTTAGATCAGTTACACTAGTAACGCACGGGGTGCGTTATTTGGCTTTTAACGTGCGTTATTTGTACGTGATTGTTGTGTATGGTCGCGTTAATGGTGCGTTAACATGCCGGGTTATTCCATTAACCCGGCGTTAAAGTGATTTTCTTAAAAAAAAACTTTTTTTGTCACTTTTGGCCCCTCAAAGCGAAACAGGATCGGAAGAACAGACAAGCAGAATGGCGATGGGCTCAGGGACTTCCACCTGTGCCATCGAGTGAGGACGATTCAAGTGCCTCCTATTCGAGTCACGAGGGCTATGTGTCCGATGATTCATTTTATTGAATCGTAGTTTTATTGAATCGTGTTAAACTTTAACCTGGGTTATGGATGAAAGTGCTCTTAGTGTCATGTTATCAACCAATACATTCCTGGTGATCGACAATATAATGGATAATTAACATGGGTCATGGGTCATGTGTATTGGGTTGTAGTCGCTTATAGTGTAATGGAAACCATGCATGACCGGTGATAATGGCAAATTCACATGGGCGACATTTTAAATACAAAATACACTAAAGGCCGGGTGCGCTTGGTTCAAACTTGGGAAAGGGAAATGTAAAGAAGATCAATCCCCCCAATTTATTGGGTAATGATCCATTACCCACTATTGGGTAATGGGTTATTGCATTATGATTTCCCAAGCATATTTTTTCACAACATTTCCCATTCTTCACCCCCTATAACCCCCTACCAAGCATTAGGGGTGTTCTAAAAACTCGAGAAACTGACAAACCAAGCATTCGGTTTCGGTTTTTACTTTTAGATATCCATGGTTAACCGAACTGAACCGTATATAATATAAATAAATTACCCGCCCCGCGATGGATAGTTAAAATTTTCCAACTAACCGAACCGAACCGAACCGAACCGCCCCGTGAACATCCTAGCAAGAGTATCAAACATACTTCATTTACACTTCTATAGTAATATATATATAAACTTATCAAACACACTTCACACATTTCCATAATCCTCTATTTCTCTCTCACACTCACAGTTATAACTCACCCGGATCTAGGTTTTGATCCCAAATCTCAAAAAGCTGATAAGATCACAAATGAATATAATCCAAATTCCCCCTTAGATCTATTTATTCTTAGGCTTAGGTTGATTATTTGTTATAAGAATTGCGTTGCATTTGTGTTGATAGAATAAGGAAGAACATGTTGTGTTGCTTTTGTGAATAATTAGAGTAAAAAAGATATTAAGGTTTGCTTGGATTAGCTTATTTTATCTTAGGATTATGCAACCACTGGTAAAATTTCACATCGTAATAAATTATCTTACATTTTAATAAAGAAATACTTATTCTTTTTCTACGTATAATCTTTTTTTCTTGATCATGATTTAATGTGACGTAGCTCACAACTTTGATAAACGTTCTCCTACGTAAACCGACACTAACATACTCTATGTTTATTTCACATAAACATTCATATATATCAAGTATCTAATATCATGTTATATTATTTGCCATTTTACGTTAACTTTTTAACGTACGTTCATTAAATAATCCTATTAAACGTTTTCCACCCATTAAAGTTTTCACTAAACCCTAAGACTCTTATAATATTAATATTGAATGTCAAGTATACAACATCACAATATGACATTTGCCACTTTACGTTAATTCATTAACGTATGTTTGTTAATAGACCACATTAAACGTTTTTCAACTAATTGTGTTTTCTCCAAAACTCTAAAACTATCATAATGTTAATATTTAGTATCTAAACCATAAAACCCTAAAGTACAATACACTCAAATACAATGTACAAGTCAATAAACCACAACAACATAATATTAACATAAATTAATTATAAACCTCCGTGTACTCATTTATAAAGCACCTTGTACAAGTTTTTCATGCATGAGTTTTCAAAATATATAAAATTACAAGTCTCTAAATTTAATGTACAAGTGCCGAATATACAAAACCTAAAAATTATATTTTTACTAATCTAAATTTATTTAAAAATTAACCTAAACTTAACTAAACCCTTACAAATACAAATCCCATATTCATAAAACCATGGTAAAACTTTAGTAAGCCTATAGTACTACTCCTTAAGCATCACTTGAATTCCCTTTTCATTCTTTTATACCTAGTCGAACTAGAATATAACCAACAAATCTTAAGCTACATTTCTCATTGAACAAAACTTAACCCATGTTATCTATACCAATTAAAACCTTAAGTACAATTCCTTAAGCCCTAGATACAATTACTTAACCAGGATTTACCCTTAGTTACATATCAGGTTCGAAATAAACTGGTAGGATGCAAAGTGAATTTTAGATTACCACTTGTAATTACCCTAATCATAGAACTCCTTCTAGCTTCTCATAAAGACACATATGCATGCATACTAGATATTTTACCTTTGGTCAAATATTATAGGTGAATTACATGGTTAGAACTTTTACCACCTCATTTGTTTTCATCTCTACCATACGAGTACTCCAAATGGCAGATTAGGGAAAGTAATACACATCACTATGTTTCCTATAAACTTAACAAGATGACTTAGTATGCTCTAGAAACCTTATCATTTCATCCCTATAAATTTTGAACCATAGTCATCTAATCTAAACACAACCTGCTAAAAATCTATACCAAGTAAACATGCACACATAACTACTGTTCCTACATAGAAGAATAAAAAGAGTATTAGTAGAAGTAATATGAGAAGGAAGAATAGCTTTCTTTTCAAGGTATCATTTGGCCAAAGTCCATCCATACTCGAACCATAACTAAGTAAGTATTCTCATCTCTTTGCTAACTCATTTGTACATTTTTAATAGTACTAAGATATTGATTACAACAGCCCTAGTATAGCTTAGGATAGAACCACTTTGTATTTTCCCATTTAGGTCGAGCCAAACAAATACCTCTAAACTAATGTGTATATCAATCGCGGACCTTAAAATTGTTAATAGACCAGCTATGAACATGTATGATTACGTTAGGATACTTTTCCAGTTAGTTTGTAAGTTTAAAAACGGAGTTAAATCTGTTTCAGAAACTGTTTGGGTCGAGGGGTGCATTATGGGTATCAACTTTGGATACTCGTTTCACCTATCAAATGACCACTTAAAATTTCGAACATAGGATCAGAATAAAGACCTTCCAGCATAGATTGATGAGAAGCAAAAACGTAGGATTATGATGGAGTAACCTCGTTTTTATTCAGCCCTTCTTAGGGGTGTCGCAACCTGAAAAATCAGCTTATGATACTTAGTTTTTTTTTATGTTAAAACAGTTTCATACTCTCCACTTTAGAGATTATTTGTGAACAAACCATAATAGATTAGAACTTCTAGTTTGAACCTATAAGAAGACCCCCTAGCAGGCAACTAAAAAGAGCAATAACGTAGTAAAAACCTCTTCATACCTCGTGTATATTTAAGCTCACTTTTGGTTGAAAAATATATTTTATAAACTTGTCTTTTGATTATTTAGAACAAATGAGCTAATATTATAAGTAGATAAGCTGATAAAAATTACTTATAAACCTGTTTTAAACTTATCTATTGGAGTCGTAGAAAGTTGGATCATTTCCGTGGCTAAAAACGCGTTTTTACTTAAAAAGGACTCGGGTGCAAGATATATATGCATGAGGGGTATATTTTGCCAAAAATCTTATTTTATAAATTGGACTTGAAATAAAATAAACTTAAGGTTAAGGGTAGAAAGTGCCATATTTGAAACTTTGGGGTAGAAGATGTTATTTCATGATAGTTCAGGGGTAAATATTGTCAATACCTAAAACTACGGGGGTAAGAAGTGTAAAACTTTATATTGTTACTGGATATATAAATATAACCCTAAAATATGATTCAGAAACTTGTTAAATTATCAAACAAACCTTAAAAATAGTTATATTATTATTATTTGATTTTTGTAGAAACTTCATGTTGTTTTAATTAAATAAAAATCATTAACAAAATCTCTGCGCTACCAATATTAAAATCATGAATATGAATACTAAATTTGACATATCAGCTCAGGTTACGTGTCAGAGACGTTTATCAACTGTATTTAAATTATTTCCTATCCTGATTGATATTGCCTAAGTTGTCATTGTTGCCATTTCTGATAAAGACCCTCATTTACATAGGAAAATGATAAACTCCTACCGGAGGGCATTATTACTTTCATTTAATTATGTCAGTAATCTACATCATAACTCTTTACTATGATGCTTATTGTTAAGGTTTGCGCGTTATGAGGCTTAGAACAATATCTACTGAACTGTGACATTACTGATTTACCATCTCTTACCTTGTGTTCAACTTATTATTTTATAAACACTATGGATTCACTCAACCTTTGCGTTGACTTTTTAGCATGTTTTATCTTAGGTAACTAAAGCACAACTTGGCACAGAGTGGCTATGGACTTTCATCTTATAAAAAGTGTGTCCATTTTGTTATCATTCAAATGAATAAAGTACTTTTATATGTATTTTAGTAAATCCCACTGGGACCTCTATTATGTAAAACTCTGATTTAAATAAATGAATGATAATAGTTTTTATCTAAAACGTCTCTTTTTGAGTCGTTTTCTATACTTATGACTGTGATACTTGAACGTAAGACCCCAAACTTGTATTCCGCTGCGTATATCTGAAATGGGGGTGTTATAGAATGGTATCAGAGCCGTACTTATAGAGGAAAAGGTATAAAACCTATACTATAACTAATTTTCTAAACTTAAATAAAGTCCTTCGTGCCACTCCTTTAGAAAGACATTACTATTGCATGTTATGATAATTATTTAGTTACGTTGTGAAATATTTATGATTAGCGGGTTGGTTACAGAGTTATATCTTCCCCTATTCCCTCTATCGTTATCTCATCGGATTTACAGCCCAAGGAGACAATTCCTTCCATCCTAGTCCACTCTACCACATCTAGACATGCTTAATCATCAGATGAGGAGTCGGAGCATACCAAGGAGTCATCTGAGGACTTTGCCGTAGTACCCGATATCAATCCAGCACCTAACGACCACTAGAGTATGTCTTTATCTAGCAGCATTTGTTCGATATCCTAGCCACGGGATATGTGACATAAATAAGTCACTTGTATCATTTTGTTATATATATATATATATATATATATATATATATATATATATATATATATATATATATATATATAGCATAACTAACAAGTTATTTGTGACTACGTGTGATTGTGATTTTGTTACATCTTGCTGTATTATGATATTGATTTATGTGTGAATATTCTACATATTTGTATGGCATTAGATGGGATTGTTTTGCGGCAGTATTATTTAGATGCATTTGCCTTGTTATTTAATATCTTAAATTAACATGGTTAATATGCAAGAGATCTAAACATGTGTTTTCTTATGCTAAAAATAGAAATATGGCCCGTCCAAGAAAAACAACTGCAGCCCCAGAAACCAATGCAACCCCAGAACCAGCCATGTCCCAAGCTGCCATCCAAAAGTTAGTTGCAGACAGTGTCGCAGCAGCAGTCGAGGGTCAAGTAGCCGCAATGGCTTGTGCTAGCAATACTAGCAGGCTTAATGGAGAAAGTGAAGTTGCTACAACTCGCAAGTGCACTTATAAAGATTTCATGAACTGCAAGTCAGCCTTCTTCAAAGGAATTGAAGGAGTGACAGATTTGGCTCGTTGGTTTGAGAGAACCGAGACGGTGTTTACTAGGAGTGGTTGCACTGAAGATTGCAAAGTTGTCTTTGCTACAGGGACACTTCTGGATGATGCCCTCTCTTGGTGGAATTCAACCGCCCAAACTATGGGAACTGAAGTTGCATACCAAATCTCTTGGGCTGAGTTTAAGAAGAAGATGTTGAAGAAATACTGTCCCCGCACTGAGGTTAAGAAGTTGGAAGATGAATTTCACCAACTAGTGGTGAAAGGGACAGATCTCAAGGCTTATAATCGGAGGTTCCAGGAACTCACTATACTTTGTCCTACTATTGTGCCCGATCTCGAGAAAACTCTAGAGAAGTACACCGAGGGACTACCTCGTAGTATCGAGGGAATTTTCACCTCCTCTATACCACAAACCCTAGAGGAAGCCATTGAGATTGCTCAGAAACTGATGCACAGGGAGATTAAGCATACCTCAACCCAAGGAAGTAATGATAGCAAGCGAAAGCTTGATGATCGCAGGACCACCCATCACCATAACAATCATTCCAACAATAACAACTACCAGCACAACAACCACAATAACAACCACAATAACCCTCGCAATTACCACCAAAACCATAACCACCATAACCAACAACAAAACCGCAGACAGGAGATGGCTAGGGAATATGCCGCCACGCCAGCTGAAGGCAGTGGTTATGCTGGAAAGAAGCCATCGTGCAATCGATGCTTGTTGCACCACTATGGTCTGTGTAACGTTAAGTGTGCCAATTGTCAGAAAATAGGACATCAGACCAAAGACGATAAGGCAACAGGAGCAAACTTACAGCCAGCAACGATAACCTGCTACGGCTGTGGCGAGAAGGGACACTACCGGAATGAGTGTCCAAAGCCGAATGCCAACAAAAACAATGGTGCTCGTGCAAGGGCGTATGTGTTAGGAGATGGAAATGCGCAACAAAACCCGGATGTAGTCATGGGTACGTTCCCTCTTAATCAACGCTTAGCTAGAGTACTATTTGATATAGGAGCTGATAGATGCTTTATATATGTTACTTTTGCTGCTTTACTTACCCCTACCGCGTTAGATGATACCTGTGAAATAGAATTAGCTAACAGCAAAATAGTAAGCACTAACCTTATCGTCCAAGGTTGTACCTTGACATTATTAAACCATCCTTTTAACATTGACCTTATTTCCACATCTTTTTACCAACTTACAAACCAACCGAAACTGAATCTCGGGACGAGATTCCCTTCAACCGGGGGATACTGTAACCACTGGTAAAATTTCACATCGTAATAAATTATCTTACATTTTAATAAAGAAATACTTATGCTTTTTCTACGTATAATTTTTTTTCTTGATCATGATTTAATGTGACGTAGCTCACAACTTTGATAAACGTTCTCCTATGTAAACCGACACTAACCTACTCTATGATTATTTCACATAAACATTCATATATATCAAGTATCTAATATCATGTTATCTCATTTGCCATTTTACGTTAACTTGTTAACGTACGTTTATTAAATAATCATGTTAAACGTTTTCTACCCATTAAAGTTTTCACTAAACCCTAAGACTCTTATAATATTAATATTGAGTGTCAAGTATACAACATCACAATATGACATTTGCCACTTTACGTTAATTCATTAACCTACGTTTATTAATAGACTACATTAAACGTTTTTCAACTAATTGTGTTTTCTCCAAAACTCTAAAACTATCATAATGTTAATATTTAGTATCTAAACCATAAAACCCTAAAGTACAATACACTCAAATACAATGTACAAGTCAATAAAGCACAACAACATAATATTAACATAAATTAATTATAAACCTCCGTGTACTCATTTACAAAGCACCTTGTACAAGTTTTTCATACATGAGTTTTCAGAATATATAAAAGTACAAGTATCTAAATTTAATGTACAAGTGCCTAATATACAAAACCTAAAAATTATATTTTTACTAATCTAAATTTATTTAAAAATTAACCTAAACTTAACTAAACACTTACAAATACAAATCCTATATTCATAAAACCATGGTAAAACTTTAGTAAGCCTATAGTACTACTCCTTAAGCATCACTTGAATTCCCTTTTCATTCTTTTAAACCTAGTCGAACTAGAATATAACCAACAAATCTTAAGCTACATTTCTCATTGAACAAAACTTAACCTAAGTTATCTATACCAATTAAAACCTTATGTATAATTCCTTAAGCCCTAGATACAATTACTTAACAATGAATTACCCTTAGTTACATATCAGGTTCGAAATAAACTAGTAGCATGCTAAGTGAATTCTAGATTACCACTTGTAATTACCCTAACCATAGAACTCCTTCTAGCTTCTCATAAAGACACATATGCATGCATACTAGATATTTTACCTTTGGTCAAATATTGTAGGTGAATTACATGGTTAGAACTTTTACCACCTAATTTGTTTTCATCTCTACCATACGATTATTCTAGATGGCAGATTAAGGAAAGTAATACACATCACTATGTTTCCTATAAACTTAACAAGATGACTTAGTATGCTCTAGAAACCTTATCATTTCATCCCTATAAATTTCGAACCATAGTCATCTAATCTAAACACAACCTGCTAAAAATCTATACCAAGTAAACAGGCACACATAACTACTGTTCCTACATAGAAGATTAAAAAGAGGATTAGTAGAAGTAATAAGAGGAGGAAGAATAGCTTTCTTTTCAAGGTATCATTTGTCCAAAGTCCATCCATACTCGAACCATAACTAAGTAAGTATTCTCATCTCTTTGCTAACTCATTTGTACATTTTTATTAGTACTAAGATACTGATTACAACAACCCTAGTATAGCTTAGGATAGAACCACTTTGTATTTTCCCATTTAGGTCGAGCCAAACAAACACCTCTAAACTAATGTGTATATCAATCGCAGACCTTAAAATTGTTAATAGACCAGCTATGAACATGTATGATTACGTTAGGATACTTTTCAAGTTAGTTTGTAAGTTTAAAAATGGAGTTACAATCTGTTTCAGAAACTGTTTGGGTCGAGGGGTGCATTATGGGTATCAACTTTGGATACTCGTTTCACCTATCAAATGACCACTTAAAATTTCGAACATAGGATCAGAATAAAGACCTTCTAGCATAGATTGATGAGAAGCAAAAACATAGGAATATGATGGAGTAACCTCGTTTTTATTCAGCCCTACTTAGGGGTGTCGCAACCTGAAAAATCAGCTTATAATACTTAGTTTTTTTTACGTTAAAACAGTTTCATACTCTCCACTTTAGAGATTATTTGTGAACAAACCATAATAGATTAGAACTTCTAGTTTGAACCCATAAGAAGACCCCCTAGCAGTCAACTAAAAAGAGCAATAACGTAGTAAAAACCTCTTCAAACCTCGTGTATATTTAAGCTCACTTTTGGTTGAAAAATATATTTTATAAACTTGTCTTTTGATTATTTAGAACAAATGAGCAAATATTATAAGTAGATAAGCTGATAAAAATTACTTATAAACCTGTTTTAAACTTATATAAAGGAGTCGTAGAAAGTTGGATCATTGTCGTGGCTAAAAACGCGTTTTTACTTAAAAAGGACCTCGGGTGCAAGATATATATGCATGAGGGGTATATTTTGCAAAAACTCTAATTTTATAAATTGGACTTGAAATAAAATAAACTTAAGGTTAAGGGTAGAAAGTGCCATATTTGAAACTTTGGGGTAGAAGATGTTATTTCATGATAGTTCAGGGGTAAATATTGTCAATACCTAAAACTACGGGGGTAAGAAGTGTAAAACTTTATATTGTTAATGGATACATAAATATAACCCTAAAATATGATTCAGAAACTTGTTAAATTATCAAACAAACCTTAAAAATAGTTATATTATTATTATTTAATTTTTGTAGAAACTTCATGTTGTTTTAATTAAATAAAAATCATTAACAAAATCTCTACGCTACCAATATTAAAATCATGAATATGAATACTAAATTTGACATATCAACTCAGGTTACGTGTCAGAGACGTTTATCAACTGTATTTAAATCATTTCCTATCAAGACTACTTAAACATCAAGGTAAGTTCATAGTTTCACTTTTTCATACGTTTTCCAAACTTGTGGGGAGATACATGTTACAAAACCGAACACAAGTATATTTCTGTATGCTATCCTGATTGATATTGCCTAAGTTGTCATTGTTGCCATTTCTGATAAAGATCCTCATTTACATAGGAAAACGATAAATTCCTACCGGAGGGCATTATTACTTTCATTTAATTATGTCAGTAATCTACATCATAACTCTTTACTATGATGCTTATTGTTAAGGTTTGCGCGCTATGAGGCTTAGAGCAATATCTACTGAACTGTGACATTATTGATTTACTATCTCTTACCTTGTGTTCAACTTATTATTTTATAAACACTATGGATTCACTCAACCTTTGCGTTGACTTTTTAGCATGTTTTATCTCAGGTAACTGAAGCACAACTTGGCACAGAGTGGCTATGGACTTTCTTCTTATAAAAAGTGTGTCCATTTTGTTATCATTCAAATAAATAAAGTACTTTTATATGTATTTTAGTAAATCCCACTGGAACCTCTATTATGTAAAACTCTGATTTAAATAAATGAATGATACCAGTTTTTATCTAAAACGTCTCTTGTCGAGTCATTTTCTGTACTTATGACTGTGATACTTGAACGTAAGACCCCAAACTTGTATTCCGCTGCGTATATCTGAAATGGGCGTGTTACAGATTAGGTAGACTATCTGTTATATGAATTATGTTGCATTTGTATTGAGAGAATTAGGAAGAAAAGTGGCGGATGTGTGTGCGAATATTTAGGCTAAAACCTCCAAGTATCAAAGATGGAAGAAGTATCAGTGATGGCTGGATAGACAACACTTTCAAGTATGAACATAAACTTGTTCTGGTGTTGTCCATCCATTATTGATTCATCTTTGCTCTTTGTCAAAATACATAAATAATTATCAAGTATAATTTGTATTGATAGAATAAGGAAAAACATGCTGTGTTGTTTTTGCGAATAATTAGAGTAAAAGAGATATTAAGGTTTGCTTGGATTATCTTATTTTATCTTAGGATTAGGTTGAAGTACAATAAACATATCAAGAACTTAAACAGTTTTTTCATGTATTTAGTTACAATGAAAATATTTTCATTGCATTGTTGATATAAATTTAATATGGTTTCATTGATTCTTGATTAGCTCTCTAATGTCGTAGGACCTACATAACTAATATGTATGTTCGTCACATTTAAGGTGAGCAATATAAATGATAGTAAGAATTTGGTTGCTAAGAACTTAAAGCTCAATTATCAGGGCAGATCTATCTAACGATGTAGATGGGTTCCATCACTTTAACTGGACCCCATTTTCTAACGATGTTTAATGGTTCTTTCAATAATCAAGATTAAACATCGTTAGAAAACGGGGTCCAATTAAAGCAATGGAACCCATTTACATCGTTAGATAGATATGCCTGATCATTGAGATGTCTTCAATGCGATAATGATATAGTGTGTAGTGTTCATGACAGGCCACACTCCTTCATTATCGCATTCAATATGAGTGATGTTACTTAGACTCTATTCTTTACTCAACATTTGTAGATTGTTTGTATCACTCTGCTTGCTTTATATATATGTATGATGTATTTTTGATATAAGAATTATGTTGCATTTGTATTGAGAGAATAAGGAAGAAAAGTGGCGGATGTGTGTGCGAATATTTAGGCTAAAACATCCAAGTATCAAAGATGGAAGAAGCATCAACATGGGTAAACATACACCACTTTCAAGTATGAACATAAACTTGTTTTGGTGTTGTTCATCCATGTTGATTCATCTTTGCTCTTTGTCAAAATATGGAAACAATTATCAAGTAAAATTTGTAGGTTCGATGCTTGAATTTAGCGTCTTCGTCTTCCAGCATGTTGGTAGGTTAGAGATTCAAGGCTGAATAATATGTTGTTGTTAGCTAGGGTAGAAAGGATGGTAGTTCATTGCATTGTTAATATAAATTTTATATGATTTCATTCATGCAAAATTAGCTCTCTAATGTCGTAGAATCTACATAATTAATATGTATGTTCGTCACGTCTAAGGGAGCAATATAAATGATAGTAAGAATCTTTCCAATAACTTAAAGCTCCATGATTAGGGCACTCTATCTAGCGTTATAGATGGTTCCATTGCTTAATTTGAAAAACTTCTGTTGGGAATAAAATGCACAAAGTAAAGAGTCTGCCAGAAAAGCCTGCTAGTGATAGTTAAGCCTGCCTCTTCAGTTTTGCTGATGTTGAAGATATACTAACAGTACCTTCTGGGTAAGAAGGTACTGCTAGTTAAAGAAGGTCCTGCCAGTTTTCACGACAAGTTGCTATATTTTAATTAGAGATATTTACTTGTATTATTAGTCTTTGTACAAAGTTATACGTTAAGTAGAAGTAGTACAGAAGTCTCAGTAGATATAATGGAGTGTTTTACCTTGAAAGGTGTAATATTAGGATAAGATAAACCTCTAGTATATTATATTAAGCAACTTGACCACTTGTAATAAGGGCTCCTTATACTATAAAAGGAACCCTTAAGACACCTTCTTAGAAATAACTTACACAACTTTCCCAGCTCTTACACTCATCTTTCTCATGCATAACTTCCATATTTGAACCCTTTCACGTATCAAAGATTCAAGGTTACACTTGTAATCCTGGTGATAGTTAAGATTACCCGTATTATTTCATCAATAATATTGAATCGTTTTGTGTTGTTCATGTTGTGTTCATTCTCATTTACTTATTCACCACCTTTGTTCCTTTAGTGTGTTTTAGTAAATTCCACGTGCTAACTCACATTCATTCATAAATATCCTAAACACATTACTGAGATTAACATCCCAAGTGTTTGCACAAATCAATACAAAGAATCCTTCCACAAGTGGTATCAGAGCAAGGCTGATATTTACGACATAAAAGAACAAAGCAAAAATAGATGTTGAGCACATTCAAACCAATGTGGCTGCAAAACTTCCATTACTCAAACAGAATGAGTTTGAGATGTGGAGACTGAGGGTTGAACAATACTTCCAAGTGCAAGACTATGCACTTTGGGAGATTATTGAAGAAGGAAACTCATTTAAACCAGTAACCACCACCTCCACAGTAAATGATGCACTTGTCACAACTGTGCAAGTAAACCCAATAACTGCTGAAGAAAGAATTCAAAAGAGAAATGATCTTAAATCCAGGAGTATGCTTCTCATGTCTATTCTAAATGACCAGCTTCTAGTCTTTAACAAATACAAGTGTGCTAAAACTCTTTTTCAAGCTATTGTAGCTAGATTTGGTGGTAATGATGCCACCAAGAAAACCCAGAAAACACTTTTAAAACAACAGTTTGAAAACTTTTCAGCCACACCAAATGAGTCTTTGGACAGCATGTTCAATAGACTACAAAAGCTTTCTAGTCAATTAGCCATTCATGAAGTGATAATATCTCAAGAAGACTTAAACTCCAAATTTCTTAGAAGTCTACCCTCTGAATGGGCCATGCATGTCATTGTCTGGAAAAACAAACCAGATATTGATTCGATGAGTCTCAATGATCTTTACAGCAACTTCAAAATAGTAGAGCATGAACTAAAGAAGTCTACTAGTTCAAGCTCAGGAAATATGGCATTTATGTCATCTCATGGTACTACCAAGAAAGTTGATGAAGAAGAAGATGGTAGAGAAGAAGGTACTGCCAACACAAATTTTGGTACTGCCAGTATTTCCAGCAGTACCAAAACCATTTTAGATGAAACAATTGGTTGTGCTTTCCTAACATCACAACACAATGGTTCCACATTGACCTTTGAAGATCTTCAAGAGATCAGTGATGATGATCTTGAAGAAATGGACATAAAATGGCAGCTTTCACTTCTTAGCATGAGGGCTAAGAAATATTTGATGAGGACTGGAAAGAAGATTGTCATCAATGGCAATGAACCTGCTGGGTATGACAAATCTAAAGTGGAGTGCTACAACTGCCACATGAAGGGTCACTACTCAAGAGAATGTAGAAGACCAAAGAAGCAGGGTGATAAGGGAAGAGGTTTTGAGAACAAGAACAGGGGAAACAATGAGAACAAGAGCAAGGAAGTGGACATCACTGAAACAAGAGCAATGGTAGCCATTGATGGGATGGGTTTTGATTGGAGCTTTATGGGTGAAGAAGAGTCATCCTCAAATGAAATGGATTTAATGGCTCTCTCCAATCCTGAGGTACAAATTACTAAATGTTCTGCTACTTGTGAAGTTTTTAAAGAACTAGAAATCTTAAGAAAACTTTATGATGAACTGAAAGAAGAACAAATAAAAACTCATCAAGACCTAGTTAATCATAAGTGTGGTATGTCTAAACTTGAGAAACAGATAATTCACTTTAGAGAAAATGAACTCACCTTTTCTGACACAAAAGCTATTCTTAATAAAGACATATTTCTTAAAGATGCTGAAATAAACCTGTTAAGAACTGAGTTTGCTAAAGTGAAACAAGCAAAAGATAATATTCAACTAACTGTTACAACATTAGAAAATGCTTCTGCTTGTACTAAAAGTATAGTTGAGAACCAAATGAACAAGAAAATCAAATATGGGATTGGATACAACACATGTCCACCTCCTTACAGAGGAATTCCCTGTCCCCCAGGTTTAGATCTTGCTGAATCAGGTTTACATGAGCTCACAAATAAACCACTAGAAAAAGTAAAACCTGTAGAAAATAGTGAACCTTTTGAGAGTGCAAGTGATACTTCACTTTCCAAAGAAAAGGTGCTCACTGATAAGAGCTCAGATGTTACATCTAATGAAAAGTGGACATCTAATGGAAATAGAAAAGAGACTGTTTCTAAGAAAGGAAACAAAGTAGGACCAACCAGTCCTAAAAATGTAGAAAGTATCACAAAGACTAAAGTTGTTCTAAAAACAGTTGAATGTTGTGCAAAATGTAATAGCAAACCTAGAGGTAGTCAAAGAAATTGGAACAATCTTAAGTCACATCAACTTGGTGATAACTTTGTTTTGTACAATAAGGCATGCTATTACTGTGGTAGTTTTAATCATACTCATGCTTATTGTAACAATTGGGTTTCTGGGAATACATCAAGGTCTAAAACAAGTAAAACAAACCCCAGAAAAGGTTCTGTGAAATCTAACACACCAAAAGTTAATCATACTGTTAGACCAAATGAGCCTGTTTACCCAAAATTCACTACTAAGGGTGCAAGTAATACTTTCAAACATACACCAAGAGTTGTGAAAAGTCTCACTGAAAGGGATTATGTGGTTAAAACACAAAATTGGAGACCAAAACCAAAAGGTCCTGCTAGACCATATGGTCCTGCTAGACCAATGGTACTGCCAAATTTGGTACTGTTAGACCAAAAACCACAAAATATGTCAAAAATGAAAATGCTGTTAAGTCCTCAGCATGTTGGATTTGGAAACCTCTCCAACCAAATGGTGCATCAACAGTCCTAAAAAGGTTTGATTACATTGATGCACGAGGCAAACCCAAGTCAGTCATGGCTTGGGTACCCCAAAGAAACTAATATGTGTATACATGTGCAGGAACATTCAAATGATATTGCAGATCAAGGATATGTAGATAGTGGATGTTCAAGGCACATGACAGGCAACATGTATTACCTCACAGACTTCAAATCATTTGATGGAGGATATGTTACCTTTGGGGGAGGAATCAAAGGAAAGATTACTGGTAAAGGTACAATTAAAACCAGTAAATTAGATTTTGAAAATGTGTACTTTGTGAAAGAACTACAGTTTAATCTCTTAAGTGTCTCACAAATGTGTGACACAAAGAACAATGTTCTTTTTACTGACACTGAATGCATTGTACTTTCTCCTGATTTTAAAATTCCTGATGAAAGTCAGATTCTTCTTAAAATCCCTAGAAAGAACAATATGTACATTGTTGACTTGAAGAAAATTGTTCCTAAAGAGAGTTTAACCTGTCTAGTAGCAAAAGCCTCATTGGATGAATCTATGCTTTGGCATAGAAGACTTGGTCATGTAAACTTTAAAACAATCAATACAATTGCAAATTATGATTTAGTTAGAGGTTTACCCAAAAAGATTTTTCAAAATGACCAAACCTGTGTTGATTGTCTAAAAGGTAAACAACACAGAGCTTCTTGTAAGCCCAAGACCCATAACTCAATTTCTCAAGCTTTATACATGCTTCATATGGACCTCTTTGTTCCTACTTCTGTGAATAGCTTGAATGGTAAAAGATATTGTCTTGTAGTTACTGATGATTACAGCAGATTCTCTTGGGTTTTCTTTTTAAGTACTAAGGATGAAACAAGTGAGATCCTTAAGTCCTACATTACAGGGATAGAAAACCAAATTGATAAGAAAGTAAAAGTAATTAGATGTGACATTGGGACAGAATTCAAGAATAGAGTTATGGATGTATTTTGCAAAGAAAAAGGAATAAAAAGAGAATATAGTGTAGCTAGAACCCCACAGCAAAATGGAGTAGCAGAAAGGAAAAATAGAACACTTATTGAGGGTGCTAGAACAATGCTAGTAGATTCTAAGTTGCCTATTTCATTTTGGGCTAAAGCAGTAGGTACTGCTTGTTATGTACAGAATAGGGTTCTTGTGATCAAACCTCATAGAAAGACTCCTTATGAACTTTTGTTTGGTAGAACATGATGAGGCGAAAAATGATCCGTTTTTAGGGGGTCATTTAAGCCCGAATCCGACTTTATTTGATCAAATATTGCCCTAAATCGTTCCTTTTGTGATTTTAGGTACTTGGAGAGTGAATTCTGGAAAAGAAGCCATTTTGGACGTTTTTGGAGCATAAAAGTGAAGAAAACGGCAAAGTCTCAATTTTCCATGCTGGGAACAGTAGGTGACGGCGTCAAGAGTAATTCCATGACGGCGTCAAACCTCAAGAATTAAAATCCGTAGTTGATGGCGGCGTCACACACAGGGCGTCAAGAGTAATTTATGTGACGGCCTAGGCCTTGACGGCATCAGAAGTAGATCAAGGCCGTCCGAGGAAGTATTTGGCGGCGAGATGACGGCGTCACACCTTTGTTCTTGACGCCGTCATCCCTATTTTCCTATATATAGTTTTCTAGTTTTTCACATTAAGGAGAGAAGGTTTGGAGAAACCCTAAAGACGATTTTGGTGCAACTTTTACAGGTTTTTCAAGGGTTCCAAACCCTTGATACCTTGCATTGTAATTGAGATAAGTGTTCTTCTAATTCAATCAATATGTCTATGTGTTGGTTGTCTATATCTTGTTCTTGTCTCAATTCCATGATGCTAGGCTAGATCTCTTTTGTGTTTGCTTAGATCTAATGAAACCTAGATATTGATTATGTGTTGATTACTTGTTTATTCTTGTCTTGGATGAATGATTTATATGTTAGGCTTAAGAAAACTGGCAGATCTCCAAATGGTAACATGCTTGAACGTCTTAAGAAACATGAACCGAGGCGTACTAGGTCTTTATTGGTTGTTTTTAATGCATGAGCCACTGTTTACAATCCCTATAGTTGTGCTGGGCATGGTGTAGGAGGAGATAAGAGCTCATAGAATTGGGGAGTTATGTATGCCACCCCATGAATGGTATTAAGGAATACGATCCGTCATCCATGCAATTATAACAAGTAATTAACGTGTAAAAGATATCTAGGGAGTAGTGAAATCTAAGTAAACACATTTTCTCCAATTACTGCTCACAACCTTAGTATAAATTAGTTTAATTTCATTTTTAGTATTTTATTTTGATTGCATCTTAAGTTTGGGTTAGTTGAATAGCAACTAATTCCGCCCACTCTTCCAAAACCCGAGATTTTTACTTGCTTTCCAAAAAAAATATAAAAACACAAAAAATAATCATCATTCACCTTTAGAACTAGTATTTAGGCTTTCTAATCCTAGCGACACTATTCCTAAGCTGAACGATCAATCCCCCGGTACTTGTCACTATACTATACTACAACGATCAGGTACACTGCCTGGTGGGGGTTGTAAGCTTCTCGAGATCCCTCGAGAGGTAAAGCCTGTTGCGATTCCCACGCATCAAGTTTTTGGCGCCGTTGCCGGGGAATAGTTATTGTCTAGGTTAGGATTTCTTTTTATTAGGTCTACTTGCTAGATTCCTTTCTAGTAAGATTTTATTTTTATTTTTAGGTCTTCTTTAGTCTATCTTATTTCTTCGTGCCTTTGTTCGTAACTCTTTACCATCCGACATCATGGAAGGTGGTAACATCTTTGAACCCGTCATCCCACCACAACAAAACCCACCATTAGAACCCCTTAGGCCCCGAACCTTAGGAGAGTATTCCCGACCTAGCCACCAAGGCTACCGAAACACCATTGAACTCACCGGAGACAATGTGACCCCCTTGCGATCCGACACCATCCGGTTGGTGCAAAGCGGATGTGCATTCCATGGACTTCGTTCCGAAGATTCAAACCAACATCTTAAGGACTTTCTCAAAATCGTAGATTCCATAGACTTAGGTGTTGAAACTAGAGAGACTACCCGTTTACGCCTATTCCAATTCTCTCTACGGGATCAAGCTAATCAATGGCTTGAGCGTTTACCCGCGGGATCCATCACCACATGGGATGATCTCACCACTCGTTTCCTTGCTCAATTTTTCCTACCGGGGAGAACTACTAAGCTTAGGAATGACCTCTTGATGTTCCAACAACGTCAAAATGAATCTCTTTATGAAGCATGGACTCGTTTCAAGGACTTACTCCAAAAAGTCCCTCATCATGGCATAGATCTTTGGCTCCAAGTCCAAATTTTTTATGACCATATCGACATCTCCACGAGGCGAACCATTGACCAATCGGCCGGTGGTAAGCTACGTGATCTTAGTGCGGAATAATCATGAGAACTCATAGAAGATCTTGCTCTCTATGACAACGAAAGTTGGAATGATCCCTGTGATTTGAATGAAACGGTCAAGGCAATATCTTTGCCTTCGAACAATTCTAGCACTCCCAACCGTAGGATCATGGAACTTGAAGGTCGAGTCAAGTCTCTCATGAAATCTTACGAAGCTCATAAACCTTCAAGCCAAGTAAGCAGAATCGCCTCTACATGCAAACTATGCAATGGCCCTCATGAGACCCATAACTGCATGGAACTTCCAAAACGTGCTTATAACGAATTCACATCATCACACGTAGGTCAGGGTCCTCGAACTTCTGCCGAAGCCTATGAGGCATGGAAGGATAAACCTGATTTTAGAAGGTACCAAACGCGAAGCGTATCCTTCAATGACTCCTCACCACTCACTTGGTCCGAGCATTTTCCGTCACAAGGTATCCCTAGGCAAAGCTGTGAAGATACTTTAAAAAAATTCATTCTATCTCAAGAACTACAGCTCACTACGCTCGAGGCAAAATTTAAACAACAGCAGGCTGACGTGAACAACAAGATTTATAATCTGTTGACTGCTATCAAAGAGCATATTGATAATAAGCCCATTCACGTTGATGAGGTTAAATCTGCTACCGTCATGAGTCCACCAGCCTCCCCTATAAAAATAAAAAGTCCTAGCAAGTTATTCAAACATCTATCTCCTAACGGAAAAGAACCTGTCAACCCCCCTGGACCAATCCACTTCGTAAACACCATCACCACAATATCTGCTGCAACATCCAACCCAACCCAACAACAAACTAACAAATTCAGTCAGACAGCGAAAGATGAGACCTCAAGGGTTGACCATGCTTCGGCAAGGAAACCTACCGACTCACCCGAGCAATGCACCGCGCAAGAATCCGACAAACCGGATGAAAGGAACGAGAAATCGGAAGAGCATGAGAAAGATCCAACCATTTTGGGTAAATCTATTATAGAAGAATCCGAGAGAAAAATGGAGGATGTTATTAGTGTGGGTAGCAATCAGACTAAGGAAAGTAACCCTAAAGTTTTCAAGATCCCCTGTACCATTAAGGAAAAGCTCTTAACCGATAGTCATATAGATCCTAGCTTCCCAGTCAACATAATCCCCCTTTCCCTATACCACAAAACCTTTCCAGAGCACATTGCGTGCGAGAGAGTAATAGAAAATTTATCAATTAGGATTGGAGAGCTTGTTTACAATACTGACCTCACCGTGGTTGATGACATGGACCCTCTCACCAATCAAACGTTAACCCACCTTGTCCTTGGGATACCATTTATCAATGAATCGGGAGCAATCCTTGATGAGAAAGATGGTAGTGTAGTACTCACCAATGGTGTTAGGAAGGTAATTTTTCGTAGGGATAGTGAGGAGGTGTACGAGTATCATCCCTCTCTTGAGGGGAATCTATATGGGTCAAAGGATGGAGAGTTGGGGAAGATAAGACGACGTGATCCGAATAATCTCAAAATCCCCTGCATGATCGGTCATAAGTACTTCGATAACATATACATTAATGTATTCCTGCCAAAGAATTTTATGTCATTGTTTCATTATAACAATATCTGCAGATGGAGGATGATTTACAAAGGAGAGAAAGTGGTTGGTAAGGATCATGAAATCCAGGTGTTCGTAGGAAATATGGCATTCCCTATGGAATTCACGATTGTGGACAACATAGAGGACTATGTCGACCCTAGGTTATCACAAGTCGTCTTTGGAGCACCCTTTTGTGAAATCACTAATTTGATAGTGGATGACTTGAACGGAATCATGACCTTCACTGATGGGATTAGGAGGATTTCATACCAAATGCCATACAAGAGAAAAGACCTTAAGGGAATAGATTGTGACGGGCTTGATATGATAAGCTCCCAACTTATCTTGTGTGATGAAGATGTTAGGAGAGGGTGTAGAAATATTTCTGATTTATCATGTGGATTCTTTAAGAATGTTAGTAAGCTTGGTTCTAAGTATCGACAAGATGTTTTCGAATTCGAAGATCCGAAGTACTTGCACTATGAAAGCGATACTAGTTTAGAAGACGACCTAGAGAGTGGAACCAATGATGAGATCACGTAGTAACCCATGACCTCGAGTCTAGCTACAAGACTCGTAAATAAAGAAAAGCGCTTCTTGGGAGGCAACCCATGTTTTGTGTGATTTTATTTGTTTGATTGTTATTTGCTTCCGTATGCATGCTTAGTTTTTATTGTTGGTTGATCATGTTTCTCAATTAAAATGTGGAAATACTTACTATGTTGTTTGGCCTAGTCTTAACTCCAACCTAAAAGTATTTTTGCAAAAGATAAGTGTAAGGGGAAACCCCAAATATGTTTTCAAGAAACAAACCGATCATGATTCTCCACAATATTAAATGAACATGTATATTCGTATTCGTTAGAGTCAAATGCTTGTATTGAGTCATAATGAAGTTTTGCAGGATTTTCCAGGAAGTAAGACCAAGTTTTTCCAGAAATTTTCCGGAAACTTAACATAAGGATTTCTGCAGGTCCATTCTGACGGCGTCATGAGTTTACTCTTGACGGTGTCAGGAGTCAAAAATCTAGAAATTTTACCGGTTTTGTTTTTCTAACGGAGTCTTATGGTTTTTGTGAATTATTAAGTTTTATAATCTCCAGGAGATCTGCAAACTTCATTCCACAAGCATTATATCTTACTTTGATTTCTAGGATTTAGTAACTTATATAGGATGCCGCCGATTTTATGCAAGGTTGTCTTGTCTATTTTTGTCAGGATTTACAGGTTATGTTCGACAAGGAGATGATTTATATTCTGGAAGGGAAGCTTTGATTGTTCATTTTCTTGGAGGAAGATTTAACCTGGCCAACCTATAATCCATACCGAGCGAATCAGGGGAGTATTTGATTTCATTCTCTTTACTTTTTCACTTTTACATTCTTTACTTGAACATTGGGGACAATGTTCATCTTAAGTGTAAGGGGAGGGTAAAAAGATGATACCTTACATATGCACTTTCGCTTGAGTTTGTTTTGTTTGATAGTAGATGTGTAATAAAACTATGAGAAATACTTGTTAGTGTAATTTTAGCGCCAAATTTAAAATTTTTTACAACATTTAGGAGTGAAACTTTAGCCATAGCAAGCGTCTCATGGATAGGAGATTGTATGACTAGCACATAACCGTATATTCAGAAAAATTTTCCACCCAAATATGTGAGGTTCGCCTTTAGATTTGATAGGAAAAGTATTTACTATTAGTGCTTATGAGTGTACCGGTAGTATTTAGATTCTAGAACTTGCGTTAGTGATGCATCCCGAGACCGCTAGTGAGACTACATTCGTGTGGTAGGATTTACTACATGATAAGAGGCATTAGGATCACCCTTGTGTTAGTATCATAATTACTTGACCATTTAAGTCATACTACTTGACTAGTTAAGTCAACTAATTTTTCCCACACCCTTAGCGTTGTACTCATTTTTAGTACACGAAACCCCTAGTACACCCCTCCGAGCCTTTTTTTTTTTCTAACTTTAAGCATCTTACTTAAAGGAAGAATTTGTTACACCCCACTTAAATGTACAACCAAATCGCCTTAGCCTTCCGTGTATGCGCTCATTTTTAGTGCATTATTGTTATTTGTTAAACCCTAAGTTAACTTTCTAATTGATTACATGGTTGCTAAGTCGAGTCATATCCTTGTACATATAGTTTTGGGACGATTGGGACTCATGGGTAAGTACTTATTTTATGGAGTAATGAGGAAGAACATAATATTATTACCCCCATATGTGCGTTAATCTTAAAAGTGCTCCAAGTGTTTTGATTTTCTTAATTCGAGTCATTAGAATAGTTGAATGTAAAGTATGTAAAGATTCAAGTGTAAGGGGAACGTTCATTCCCTATGATGTATTATTTTTGATGGTAGGGTAAGAGTGTATGTCTAAAAAAAAAAAAAAAAAAAAAAAAAAAAAAAAAAAAAGAGAAAAAAAGAGAAGAAAAAAATAGAAAAAGAAAAAAAAAAAAAAAGAGAGAGAAAAAACATACGGACTACCATCCCTTCTCATTTATTAGCTTAAGTCGAGTCTAGTCTTGGCTTAGCAACGCCATCTTGTACATGTAATTAACCAAGATTGTTAACTCGCCACCAGTAAAACTTCCTTTATCCAACAAAACCGTGTAATTCATATCCCTATACCTAACGTTACAACCCTTTAAAAGACCTCTTTGATAGTTTATCCTAGGTGCTTACGCCATATGGTGGAGGTTTGATCCTTTCCTAAGCCTTTGGTAATCTATTTTGCTATGACAGGTAGTGAAAGATATCTTCCATTTCCATAATGTTATATTACTTTATTACACCCGAGAGATGTGAGTATCTAAACAATATTTGTGAGGTGCTTGTATATGACCTCCGTGCTTGTCTATTGGTCTTTAGTAGAATGATTATTTGTTGTAATTACTTTTATATTAGTGTTAAATGACCCCTAACTTGTCTTTTGAGTAGAATAAAAGCGCATTTGCTTGAGGACAAGCAAATCTCAAGTGTAAGGGTATATGATGAGGCGAAAAATGATCCGTTTTTAGGGGGTCATTTAAGCCCGAATCCGACTTTATTTGATCAAATATTGCCCTAAATCGTTCCTTTTGTGATTTTAGGTACTTGGAGAGTGAATTCTGGAAAAGAAGCCATTTTGGACGTTTTTGGAGCATAAAAGTGAAGAAAACGGCAAAGTCTCAATTTTCCATGCTGGGAACAGTAGGTGACGGCGTCAAGAGTAATTCCATGACGACGTCAAACCTCAAGAATTAAAATCCATAGTTGATGACGGCGTCACACACAGGGCGTCAAGAGTAATTTGTGTGACGGCCTAGGCCTTGACGGCGTCAGAAGTAGATCAAGGCCGTCCGAGGAAGTATTTGGCGGCTTGATGACGGCGTCACACCTTTGTTCTTGACGTCGTCATCCCTATTTTCCTATATATAGTTTTCTAGTTTTTCACATTAAGGAGAGAAGTTTTGGAGAAACCCTAAAGACGATTTTGGTGCAACTTTTACAGGTTTTTCAAGGGTTCCAAACCCTTGATACCTTGCATTGTAATTGAGATAAGTGTTCTTCTAATTCAATCAATATGTCTATGTGTTGGTTGTCTATATCTTGTTCTTGTCTCAATTCCATGATGCTAGGCTAGATCTCTTTTGTGTTTGCTTAGATCTAATGAAACCTAGATATTGATTATGTGTTGATTACTTGTTTATTCTTGTCTTGGATGAATGATTTATATGTTAGGCTTAAGAAAACTGGCAGATCTCCAAATGGTAACATGCTTGAACGTCTTAAGAAACATGAACCGAGGCGTACTAGGTCTTTATTGGTTGTATTTAATGCATGAGCCACTGTTTACAATCCCTATAGTTGTGCTGGGCATGGTGTAGGAGGAGATAAGAGCTCATAGAATTGGGGAGTTATGTATGCCACCCCATGAATGGTATTAAGGAATACGATCCGTCATCCATGCAATTATAACAAGTAATTAACATGTAAAAGATATCTAGGGAGTAGTGAAATCTAAGTAAACACATTTTCTCCAATTATTGCTCACAACCTTAGTATAAATTAATTTAATTTCATTTTTAGTATTTTATTTTGATTGCATCTTAGTTTTGGGTTAGTTGAATAGCAACTAATTCCGCCCACTCTTCCAAAACCCGAGATTTTTACTTGCTTTCCAAAAAAAAATATAAAAACACAAAAAATAATCATCCTTCACCTTTAGAACTAGTATTTAGGCTTTCTAATCCTAGCGACACTATTCCTAAGCTGAACGATCAATCCCCCGGTACTTGTCACTATACTATACTACAACGATCAGGTACACTGCCTGGTGGGGGTTGTAAGCTTCTCAAGATCCCTCGAGAGGTAAAGCCTGTTGCGATTCCCACGCATCAGAACACCATCTCTAAGTTTTATGAGACCTTTTGGATGTCATGTCACTATTCTCAATACCAAAGATCATCTAGGAAAGTTTGAAGGAAAAGCTGATGAAGGCTATATGATAGGGCATTCTTTGTAAAGTAAGGCCTATAGGGTGTATAATAAATGCACTAGGCTAGTGGAAGAAAACCTGCACATAGAGTTCCAAGAGAAACTACCAAAATTTGCAGGCACTGGACCAAATTGGTGTTTTGACATTGATAAGCTTTCAAAATCTATGAATTATGTGCCTGTCACAGGTACAAATACTAATGATAATGCAGGTTCTGAAGACAATGATGAAACAACTGAGGATCAAGATTACATCTTGATGCCAATTTGGACAGGATTGGAGTCATCTTCAAGTCATGGAGAGCCTTCAAATTCTACAAATCAAGAGAATCAAGAAACATATGAAGGTATTGAAGATGATCATGGAACTCAAGATCAAGGGAATCAAGAAAATTCTGAAAATGAAAATGGTACTGTCAATTCACAAGATGGTACTGCCAGTTCAACAGATGGTACTGCCAGTTCACAAATTGGTCCTGCTGAACCATTAAATGTTCTATCAGATGATTCCTTACCAGAAGATGTAGGGATTGGAAACCTTCCAATTTCCTATGATGTTCCTACAACATACAACACAAGAATTCTCAAAGATCACTCCATTGATAATGTGATTGGCAGCATTGATTCTGGTGTTAAAACAAGAACTCAGGTCTTATCTTCAGATAAAGATGGGTTTGTCCTAGCTGTGTATGAAGAAAAGAACCATGAAGTTGCCCACATATGCTTGTTTTCATGCTTTCTCTCTCAAGTAGAACCCAAAAACATTACAAAAGCCTTAGATGATTCAAGTTGGGTTGAAGCAATGCAAGAAGAGCTACTTCAATTTAAACTACAGAAGGTTTGGGTACTGGTTGATTTGCCCAAAGGTTACAGGGCAATTGGAACCAAATGGGTTTTCAGAAATAAGAAAGATGAAAGGGGAATAGTGATCAAAAACAAAGCCAGATTGGTAGCCTAAGGGTATACTCAAGAAGAAGGAGTGGATTATGAAGAAGTTTTTGCTCCAGTTGCAAGAATTGAAGCAATTAGGCTATTCTTGGCCTATGCTTCTTTCATAGGATTCACTGTCTACCAAATGGATGTGAAAAGTGCCTTTTTATATGGTACTATTGAAGAAGAGGTGTATGTTTCTCAACCTCCAGGCTTCATTGATGCAGAATATCCAGACAAGGTGTACATGGTTACCCAAGCTCTTTATCGTCTACACCAAGCTCCTAGAGCATGGTATGAAACATTGGCTTTCTATTTATTGGAAAATGGATTTCAAAGAGGCAATATTGATCCAACTTTGTTCATCAAAAGAACCAAGAAAGACATCTTGCTGGTGCAGATTTATGTTGATGACATTATCTTTGGATCTACAAATTAGGAATTGTATGTAGAGTTTGAAAAACTTATGCATAGTAAGTTTGAACTGAGTTCCATGGGGGAACTTACTTTCTTTTTAGGTCTCCAAGTGAAACAATCAAATGAAGGCATATTTATCAGCCAAGATAAGTATGTAGCTGAGATCTTAAGGAAATTTGGGTTTGCAGATTCAAAGGTTGCAAGTACACCAATGGATCCAGAAAAGGGGTTACACAAAGATGCTGAGGGTGAAGATGTTGATGTGCACAACTACAGATCAATGATTGGGTCTCTAATGTACCTTACATCATCAAGACCAGATATCATGTTCTCAGTATGTGTATGTGCAAGATTTCAAGTCAATCCAAAAGTTTCTCATCTCACAGCAGTCAAAAGGACCTTCAGATACCTCAAGGGCCAACCTAAGTTGGGTTTATGGTATCCAAGGGAATCATCTTTTGATTTGGTAGCTTACTCAGATAGTGACTATGCTGGTACAACCCTAGACAGAAAATCCACAACTGGTGGATGTCAATTTCTTGAATGCAGACTCATATCATGGCAATGCAAGAAGCAAACAATGGTGGCCAATTCTACAACTGAAGCAGAATATGTTGCTAGTGCAAGTTGTTGTGGCCAAGTTCTTTGGATCCAGAATCAATTGCTTGACTATGGGTACAATTTTCTTAACACCATTATTTACATTGACAACAGCAGTACTATTTGTATCATTAAAAATCCAGTTCAACATTCAAAAACAAAACACATTGAAATCAGACACCATTTCATAAGAGATTGCAATGAGAAAAGGTTAATTCAAGTTGTCAAAATTGACTCTGAAAATAATTTTGCAGACCTTCTCACCAAAGCTTTTGATTTATTTAGATTTAAATACCTGGTAGCAGGTATTGGTATGATAAATCTTTGAAAAACATGTGTTTGTATATAAATAAACAAGTTCTGGCCTCTAATCATGGTACTGCTAGTTAGTCATAAGGTACTGTCAGTACAAAATTGGTACTGTTATTCAAAGTTTGCTCTGTTTTTGCTCATCTTGATGTTTAAATGTTAACAATGCTATAAAACAATTGCTTTGCACTCTATTCTTTTGGTTTACAACTAACCATTTCAGGTTTCTCAAGCTTGCTAACACCATCAGGATATGGAAATGGTAATCAGTTCACCAAGTTTTTCAAAACTTTAAGAGCTGGCTAGTCCAAAGCAAACGGCTATTGGTAAAGACTTCTCAAATCCGTTGATAGCTGATAGTTTGCTAAAAACTATAAGGTAATCAGTTCACCCAGTTTCAAAAACTTAAACGAACTGACTAGTCCAAAGCAAACGGCTCTTGGTAAAGACTTATCAAATCCGTTGATAGCTGATAGTTTGCTAAAAACTATAAGGGATATTTTCTAAAATTTCAAAGAGACTGCCAAGTTTTATTACAAAAACAAGGTACTGGTAGTTCAAATTTTAGTACTAGTAGAGTAAAAATGGTACTGCTACATAGCCGTTGAGTCTGTCAGGTTATAATATAGCCGTTGTTTTTAAAGGGTATTTTTGTGAATTATTCATGTTTTCCTCGAATTAAGGATATAGTTATTATAATAAAAGATCTTTTTGACCGCCTTTTCAATTTCTTATCCATAACTTTTATAGTCGGTCAAAAGTCATTTTTCTCATAATCAATCCTTATCATAATTCACACTCACCTTTCATCTTCTACCAGTACAACAATAAAATCCCACCATCGAAATCAAAATTTTCATCAAACCTTTCACCATGGCTCCTCTAAGTTTTGTCAAACGTCACAACCAATTAGCATTTTTGGAAAAGTCTGATGACAATGAAACTTTTCATCAAGCAGTGGATTTTCTAAACAATTCTTATGTCAGGTTTGCTTTACTCATGAATCCCACTATTTTTGAATCTCAAATTTCACAATTTTGGCAAACTGTTAGAGTTAACACTCTTAGGAATGGGATTCAGGAGTTAGAGGCCAAAGTGGATGGTAGAACCTTGACTTTTACCGAATCATCCATTAGAAGACATCTTCGTTTGGATGATTCAGATGGCATTAGTCAACTACCTGATACTAAAATTTTTGAAAATTTGACAAAAATGGGGTATAATGTAACTTCTACAAAGCTTACATTTCTTAAAAAGCATTTTACCCCTCAATGGAGATTTTTTATTCATACCATCCTTCATTGTTTAAGCCAAAAGAAAACCTCATGGGAGCAATTTAGTGGTAACATGGCTGCAGCTCTCATTTGCCTGGCAACAAACAAGAAATTCAACTTTTCAAAATATATTTTTGAAGGATTGGTTAAAAATGTGGACAGTGAAACAAAGTTTTTGATGTACCTAAGGTTCATTCAGTGCCTCATAAACAAATCCAAACATTTGTTACTTCCCCCAAACAAACCTTTTAAGACTCCCAAACTTACACACAAGGTGTTTTCAAACATGAAAATTGGTTTTCAAGGAGAAGAAGTACCACTTTTTGAGGAAATGTTACCACAACACTCTGAAGAACCTGATCATTCATCACCACATCCATCACCAGTACCATCACTCACACCAACAGCACCATCAGTCACACCACCATCACCAGTACCATTACCATCTCATCAACAAACACAAACACCATCTGCAACATCACCATCATTATCACATCATAACTCACCACCTCAATCTCCTCCACAACAAAATGTAGATGCTCAGACTATCAGGGAATTAAAGGAGCAAGTGCAGTACTTACAAACTTCTCTTGAAAGTCAAAACAAACATTTTACAGAGATCAACACCAAGTTAGTTAAGAGGGTTGAGAAATTAGAGTTGAAGGTGAAATTGTTGAAGGGTAAAGGAACATCTCAGTTGGTTGTTTCTAGTTCCTCAAGTTCAGATGCAGAGGGTTTGGGTCTCTCTTCCAAAAAGGGGAGGATGGGTAGTTCTAAAAATGAGAGGAGATTCAATTTCAGATTCATGAAGGAACTCCAGTGATTGATGAAGAGCCTGCTACTCAAGAACAAGAGCCTACTAGCTTGAAAGATACTGCTGCAACAGATACCGCTGAAGCAAAGCAAGATACTGCTGAAGCAGAGCAAGAGCCTGCTGGGATTCAGAGGCTATTAGCTATGAATTTAAAAGGTTCTGATCAAGTGTCTTACAAAAGAAAGAGGGGATCACAGCCTCAGGGGAGGTTTATTGTCTCTGATGAACAATCTGCTGCTCCAAGTCCAATATCATCACCAAAAGACAAGGGCAAGAAAATTGTAGTTGAAGATGAACCAAAGCCTAAAAAGATGAAGTAGAAAGAGCAAGCACAATTGATTGTAGATGAAAAATTATCCAAACAGCTTCATGAAGAAGAAGTTATGAAGGCTAAAGAAGAATCAAGAATGTTGCAAGAAAAGTTTGATGCTCAGCTGCAATACATCATTTCCATTGATCCAATTGTAAGAGGTGAATCTTACACTCTGGTGTGTGATGAGTCTCTCAGCTCAGATGAAATGACAATCAAGCTCAATGATTTCATCACCAAGAAATACAATCAAGAGGCATTGGATGATGTCTATCAGCAGATCCAGAAGAATCAGAAGAAAGGATTCAAAATGCCACATTCTGAAGCAGATCAGAAGAAATTCTTCATGATATATCTGAAAAGAGAAGTGAACATGAAGGATCATCATCTCAAGGGTAAATCTTTTGATGAATTGAAGCTTCTATACTTAGAGGCTTACAGAAGAAACAAAACCAGTTTTCTCATGGATACTCAAGAAAGGCCTTCCAAAGGAAGAGAAGATGATCAGAAGGAACAAAAAGAGAAAGCAGAATTGCCTCCTGTTCAATCAAGAGAAATGGTTGTCCATGTTCCACAAGTTGTTTTTGCTGAACCCTTACATGTAAGGCATCCAGTCATAGATTGGGAAATCTTCAATGACAAGTTTGGCAAAGCATGGAAGATAACAAGAGTTGGAAACAAGGTTAAGATTTTCAAGAACTTTGAAAATCTACTCAGAGCATGTAGCAGAATGGATTTAGATGAATTATGGGTATTAGTTCAAGAGAAGCTAAAAACCAAGTATAAGCCAGATGCAAAGGAGCAAGAGCTATGGGTTGAGTTTAGCTGACTATATGATCCAAATCCTTCTGATACTCATTGGAAATTTCCTTACTATGATTTATCTGTTACATGGGAATACTTCAGCATGAGTCATGTTCATCATCTTTCCACTCAGAGTGGAATAGAGCTCTTTATGCTAGGTGAGAAGGAGTATCCTTTAAGCTATGAAGTATTATCAGTCTTGATCTCAAATAAGCTTTTATGTGAAGAAGAGACTGATGCAGTCAAAAGATTGAAGGAGAGCATATTTGATCAGTATGAAAGCCTAAGGAGAAAAAGGTAAGGTTTTTGGAAGAGTTCCCTTAAATCCTCAAGGTATGAATTTTATTCACAAAGAAACTTGGTTATTTTATACGGGAATAACAAGTTTAGGGGAGGATTGTTGGGAATAAAATGCACAAAGTAAAGAGTCTGCCAGAAGAGCCTGCTAGTGATAGTTAAGCCTGCCTCTTCAGTTTTGCTGATGTTGAAGATATACTAACAGTACCTTCTGGGTAAGAAGGTACTGCTAGTTAAAGAAGGTCCTGCCAGTTTTCACGACAAGTTTCTATATTTTAATTAGAGATATTTACTTGTATTATTAGTCTTTGTACAAAGTTATACGTTAAGTAGAAGTAGTACAGAAGTCTCAGTACATATAATGGAGTGTTTTACCTTGAAATGTGTAATATTAGGATAAGATAAACCTCTAGTATATTATATTAAGCAACTTGACCACTTGTAATAAGGGCTCCTTATACTATAAAAGGAACCCTTAAGACACTTTCTTAGAAATAACTTACATAACTTTCCCAGCTCTTACACTCATCTTTCCCATGCATAACTTCCATATTTGAACCCTTTCACGTATCAAAGATTCAAGGTTACACTTGTAACCTGGTGATAGTTAAGATCACCCGTATTATTTCATCAATAATATTGAATCATTTTGTGTTATTCATGTTATGTTCATTCTCATTTACTTATTCACCACCTTTGTTCCTCTAGTGTGTTTTAGTAAATTCCGTGTGCTAACTCACATTCATTCATAAATATCCTAAACACATTACTGAGATTAACATCCCAAGTGTTTGCACAAATCAATACAAAGAATCCTTCCACAACTTCTACTACCGTTTGTGTGGTTATTAGACGGTACTGCAACGTTAGATAAATCGATCTAGCCTGATCATTGAGATGTCTTCAATGCAATAATGATATAGTGTGTACTGTTCATGACATGCCACACTCCATTATCGCATTCAAGATGAGTGATGTTACTTAGACTCTATTCTTTACTTAACATTTGTAGATTGTTTATATTACTTTGAGTCTGGAATTTCAACATACCTTTCCATTCTAAATTCCCATACTGTTTCTTTTGTTTTTTCAACAATCTAGCAATGCGGCTGGTGCAGTCCTTTGCTCAAAGGGAGTTGAAACGACAAAGGAGCAGTAGTGGGAAGTTCGAAGGGCTACGTATGTTGGTTTATTGCATTCCATTCTTTCTTATGATCTAAAACCAACCATCCACCAAGTAATGTGGCCATTGGAGTTCCAAGAACAAAGGTTGTTTCAAACACACCTTGAATTGTAACATTATCTTTTATTTTATTTACACTATATTTTTTAAAATTTTAATATATTTTTTAATTTTTTTGCAGCAAATCAATGGTCAGACTACTTTCCAAAGGGATTTTTGGATCAGGTCAATCATGAAATTTTGTAGATTTCTTCAAGTCAACAATGTTCCATTGTGGCTAGTCTTTGTTGGCGACTAATATGTATATAGTTTTGTCAAGAGTTATATATAAGCATTGATCCCTGGCAAACGCTCGTCCCAATGGATCATGATTTCCCATATCCCCTTTTTATACTCGTTTCCATGTGTATCTCAAATCACAAATCCTAGTTTATCAAATCTCTAAACAAAAACCTGCAGGAAGTATTCAGAAACAATGTTTGCAAACAACAAGAGATCAACACAATGGGTTAAAGGAGAAGGTTCAAGCAGGTCTGCTTCAAAAAAGAAAGCGGCAAAAAGTGTAAAAAATTTAAATTGGATGGAAATGCGTGGTACAGTTGGTGGGTTGCTGAAAGAAAGAAAGCAGGAAAAACATAATCTATCAAACAACATGCTGAGGATGAAAAGGAGTACAAAGCAACAAAAAAAAACCATCTCTCAAACAACATCCCAAGGCGTACAAGACATTTGATGATGATGATTTGCCTGATGTAGAGGGTGATGGGTTGGATTACGAAGATGCACATGTGGCATTTGACCCGGAGAAATCTCCAAAATTAGATTAGTAGATTTTTAGAATGTGTAACTTTTATATCCAGTATTTTGTAATTTTTCATTTCATGTTTTAATGGAAAATGTTTAATCTTAATTCCAGTACTTTTTTCATTGCTCAATTTTCTCATTACTTGTTGATATTAATATAATGATTCACCATTTGTAGTATAAAAAGATTCTGCTGCTAAGAAAAGATTACTGCAGCTGGTTTTGTACATTATTTTGTAATTTTTCATATCAAGTTTTAATGGAAAATGTTTTTATCTTAATTCCTGTACTTTTGTCATTGCTCAATTTTCTCATTACTTGTTGATATTAATATGATGATTAACCCTTTGCAGTATAAAAAGATTCTGCTGCTAAGAAAACGTTACTGCAGCTGGTTTTGTACATTATTTTGTAATTTTTCATTTCAAGTTTTAATGGAAAATGTTTAATCTTAATTCCCGTACTTTTCTCATTGCTCAATTTTCTCATTACTTGTTGATATTAATATAATGATTCACCCTTTGCACTAAAAAAATTAATAAAAAAAAATTCTGCTGCTAAGAAAACGTTATTTCAGCTGGGTTTGTACTGCTAGAACTGAGAGTGCAGGGGTGGATTGGTAACATTTACACTTAACGGTTTAAATCCCCAACCAAATCGATAATTCAGTTTCACACACACGTAATTTCTCTATAAACACAAACACTAACATCTTTTATCAATCATTTTCAAAATTCCCAAATCACAAAACCCTAATTCAAGATGGTGTTGACAATTGAATCAAAACGCACACTTGTTGACAGACACAACATGGTCGCTTTTTTGAAGAAACCAGATGGTTCTGAAGGATTCATACAGATAATCGATTTCTTGAATGCTACCCCTATTAGGTATGCATTAACTGTGAATCCTCCTATATGCATTTCTTTTATTAAGCAGTTTTGGGCTACTGCTAAGTTCATAATTTTTAATGAAGGAAAACAGATTAAGGCTACGGTAGATGGCCAAGACATACTCATAACTGAGTCATCTATTAGGGAATCTCTTAACCTACCAGATAATGAAGTGATTGTGTGTCTTGAAAATGCCGCCATTTTCAAAGGTTTGAAAAAAATGGGGTATGAGAAGAAGAATAATAGATTAAAATTTTACAAAGGTCTCTTCTCATCTCAGTGGAAATTCTTGATTCATACTCTCTTGCACTGTTTGAGTCCTAAAACAACTGATTGGAATGAGTTTGGTACCACTGATTGGTGCTAAACCGTCAAATTAAATTGACCAAGGAATGGTCAACAAAGTTGAAGAGCCAAGACCAATGCTCCGCGGAATATAGTGTTTCCCCGGGTCGTTATGTCTCGACGAGGTGTGATGGTTATTAAACGGGTTTGTGATCGGGTGAATTTGGATGGAAAGGGTTTTGTGTTTGATTACGCTACTGATTTATACAATGAAATAGCTTAAATAAGCTATATTAACAAGACTGGAACGTTGGAAAACCCAGTAACGATTTAAACCTAAAACGTATACGTTTACATTTAAATAAAACGTAAACGTACAAAATAAAAAGTGAAACCTGAAATCTGAAAATACCCAGGGGGTGAAAATGACTTTTTTACAAACTTAAAGATAAAAGAAAATTTTTAGAAAAAGAAAATAAATTTTTACACTATTTAATTTTTTATTATTAATATTTAAATTATTTAAAGACAATATAATATTAATTTAATACTAGAAAAATGAAAATAAAATTTCTAAAATTTTAAAATAACTAAAAACAAGTTTTAAAATTAAAAATAAGTATTTTTGTCTTTTTGTGATTTTTCTATTAATTAGTTACTAATTATATATTAATTACCTAATTAAAATATTTTAAATTAAGAAAAATAGAAAATGAACAGTAAAAATTCTAGAAAAATTCCTAAAATTATATTATATTATATAAAAGCAAGGAAAAATATAAAAACGAGGTGCTACTTTATAAAAATTAATTATGTTATTTAAAACTTAAATATTAATTAATTACTAATAAAACTAAGATTAATTATAATAAATACTAAATGATAAGATAAAAATCTGAGAAAATTATTAAAATTACTTTAACTTAAAAGGAAATTAATAAAAATATAATAACACCAAGTACTTAATAAAAATCTAAAAATGAAAATTAAAAATTTAAATAAAATTAAATAGAAACTATCACTTAAAATTATTTTTTTTGATTTTCTGGAATTTTCTTTTGGAAACTTGTTTTACACCTAAAAATGAAAAACTTTTGTAAAAAAAAACTTTTCGGAACTCAAAAATAAGCACAACAAGTGCTTATTTCTTGGACAGTTGACTTTGGTCAACTGTCTAAGCTATAAGCTTGAAATAAGCTTTGAGCTGAGAACCAGGGGTGGATTAAGGTATGAAGAAGCTAAAGGAACAAGTTTAAAGCTAAAACACCAATGGTGGTACCCTGAATACGCCAATAAGGCCAAATAAGCACACTGAGTATTGGGCTCAACACAGAAAAGGGACAGATCTTGCAGTATCTAAAACGGGGGGGAGGGGGGGGGGGGCAAAGGCATCTTAGGGTCCAAGGAAACTGGAACTAGGTAGCTGGCAAGTATGACCACCCAAGGAACCTAAGACCACCTCATGGGACCCACTGGTGAGGCCAGGGGAGACCCTGGAAGTGAGGGTGTTGAAGCAACTAAGCTGAAGCAGGGCATACCCTTGCCCTGTAGGTATGTTTGAGTGAATGTGGACCCCACATAAAAATTTACAAAAATGAAGTGAGGAAGGGGATCAAAAGTTGAGCTGGGAGACAATAATCTCAAGAAGTTTCAGAATCTAAGACCTATCACAAAATTCTAATAAATTCATGCAATATTTGTAAAAACCTGAAACATGCACATTGACTTTTTAAGCAAAACTTGGAATTTGACTTTAATGAAATTTGGTTGCTTCTAATTGACTGATAACATGAAGTTAAGCTAAATTAAAACCAAAATAAGTTAAAACTATAGATTATATCATGAGATGATGGCTTATGGGGATCAATGACCACCACAGTTAACTGTGGTGGTGGGATTCTTGTGAATTTGACTTTTTACTATTTGAAACTCGAACTTGAGACTTATTTAAACCTAAACTATCCTAAGTTGATTCAAATGTACCAAAACAACACTCAACAAACACCTAGATTTCTATGACAGTGCTTAACCCAAACACCCCTATAGGAAATAGTTTTGAAGGTTTATGAAGCAAAACACAGATTTGACCAATGAAACTGAAAAGTGAACTTAATCTAAGCTAAAATAAAGACAATTGAATATAAATAAGCAACAATGAACACCAGAAACTAAAGAACACAGATTAAGGTGAAATATGGAAATTTGATCTTACAAAAAGTCCAAAGTATGGAAGCTGATGAAACCAGGAACAAAACCACACCCTAATGCCCCCCTTGGGACTCTAAAACCATTCCAAAATCCATTCTGCAACTGCTTATCTTCTTCCTTTCAATTGATTCTTAACTGTTTTTCTCCCATTTTTGATATTTTAAGGTGAAATGAGCTAAAACTTGTTTTTAAACTAAAAAAGCTTAGAAAAGCTAATCAATGACTTAAGTGAGTTTTCTGAATCAACAAAATGATGACTTTCAACAAGGTATAAGTAATTTGAGATTTTAAGTAGAAATTGCATAAACTGAAGGCATTAAAGAAAACTAAGATTGATGATTTAAATAAGTACCAAATACACTGTGAGCTTGCAATTACAATTTAAAACTAACTTTTACACTAAGAAAATGGAAATTACATGAAAACGACTTCAAATTATACTAACTAACTATTCTACTCTAACTAATAATTCTGCTCTCCTTTTTCTTGACTTATAAAGGTCCTGAGGTGCTTCTTTCACTTTCCCACTTGCTTTATGGCCGTTGGATGGCTTACTTTTGATCTCAGCCTTCAAATTATGTTTTGGCGGGAAATCGTGTTTTGGTAGATAATGGGATTGGTGAGGTATATTAAATGAGGAAGGGGGTTGTGTGGGTGTAGGTGAGAATTTAATGATAGTTGGTGAGGAGGGGGGAGACAAGGGCCTGAAGATTAGGGTGTTAATGGTGGGAAGGAGAGGTTAGGGATGGTGTTGACTGGTCGTTTGACCAGGGTGGACTTTTTGACCGGGGTGGTATTAGTTTGGAGTTGGGCTGGTTTGTGTGGGCTGAGGGGTGTACATGGACCAAGGGTTGGATTGGGTTTTGGTATTTGGTTATGGGTTATAATAATATCAAGGGTCCGTTTGTTTTGTTAGCAAAGAAACCACAAGGACCAATTTTGTAAAATACCAAAAGATGAGGGACCTGTTATGATTCTTTCCAATATTTATTATAAGAACCCATATTGACAAGTTAGAATATTATAAGGACAAAAATTACAATTTTCCAAAATAAAACACCCGGGGACCAATTTTGCAAATTTCCAAACTCCGGGGACTAAACTTGTAATTTCACCAATCTTTCCACCCAAGGACTATTTTTGACACATTTTGATTTTCCAAGGACAAAAATTGATTTTCCTTTCAAAAATATCCCACCAGGGACCAAATCTGTCAATTACTGAAACTCCAGGGACTAAACTGCAAATTCTCAAAACTTTTCCAATTTTTCACCAAAGGACAAAATATGACAACTTATGATAGTAAAAGGACCTTTGGTGATAATTTCCCATATTTTGAATGACCAGGGACTAATTTTGTAATTTTATGAAAGTTGGGGGACTGAAACTGCCAAATTTGCAAACTTTGTACGTTTTTCATTTGTTTTTACTCATTTTGCATCTGAAACATATAAAACACAAATTTGAAATATTTTTAGTATTTTGATGCATTTCTGAGTGTTTTTGTATGTTTTGCAGTTCAGATTAGACCAAAAATGATGAGTGTTTGAGCACTCATCAATCCCCCACACTAAACTATTGCTAGTCCCTAGCAATAACTGTTTTGAAAACTTTATGGATTTTAAACTCTTTACCAAAAGCATCACTTCTGGAGTAGTCAGGTGTGAGAACTGTGGTACACTTGATAACCGTGTGATTTTGAGCAAACCACCAGCTGTCAACGGATTTGATTAGTCTTTACCAAAAGCCGTTTGCTTCTGGACTAGCCAACTCTTGATGGACCTAGTCAACATCTTGGTGAGCTGATTACCAATTATGGATTTTCCACTGCCTTTACCACAAGCCATAATCTTGCGGGCTAGCCAACTCATTCGCGTTTTAGGATATGGCGAGTTGAGGTACCATACAATTTTGGGCAAATTACAAGCCATCAACGGATTTGAGATGTCTTTACCAAGAGCCGTTTGCTCCTGGACTAGCCAATCCCTTTGTCGGTTAGACATGGCAGACTGATTTCCACAAAAATTTTGAAACTTTAGTGAAAAATTTTTAAAATTTTTGAGATTTTGGCTAAAAACGAGGGGTACTAGATAGTAAAATGTGATAAAATTCGCTAGAATACCCCCCCCCCCCCACACTTAGCATGAATATTGTCCTCAATATTCAAAGTCCCGGCTATTATGCTTAGGGTGAAAACCCTATAAGCATGCTACTGTTTTTGTTTACCGAGTCGCTAGCTTGACTCGACCCCGAATTCATTTGTCTTTGGGGAAGCATGATGTGGAAGAAACAATCTCAATCGGACTTTCATTCAAGATGTTTGGACAAACATTTGAAGCTCGTGAAAGTTCCACACCGATGAGATATAATCCCGGCTCAAGATAATTATACATGAAAATGCCAGGATCAAAGATGGTATCCTCATTCCCAAAGGAATGAAGAACAGGAGAAGTCACCCGATAGGTGAAGAAAGGTAGAAAGATCTTGATGACAATCAAGATTGATTCATCATCATCAGAAAGAGAATTCATGATTGGTGTATCATGAATCTCATCAGTAAAGCTCATATGATCTAGACAGATTATTGGTGGGAGGGTTGGGATTTTGATATCAATCAAATTCTCAAGGTTGAGAATATTTCCCTCCGGAAAACAAAGATCAACTTTGTCTAGATCAAAGTGAAAGTTATCATACTCCGGTGGAGATATGATATGAGTGAGTTCATCGGAGAACTCCTCAAAGGTGAATGAATCATATTCGGGGAGAGAGATTTGAGAATGAGAAGTGGTACTGCCACTAATCTTCTCTCCCATATGATCAAAAGTAAAGGCTTCAAACTCCGAAATAGGATCATCGGAGAAAATGTCACTATCCTTGATTGGGATAGGAGATGAAATATGTTTCATATTGAAAGGCTCGATTTTAGAAATGAGGAGATCGTCATTCAATAATGTTGCACGAAGTGCTTCATTCTTGATTTCAGTGTCAATCTCAACATTCTCTTCTTCTAAGCTAACTAGCTTAGAAGGTAATTCTTCCATAAAAACGATGTCTCCACAAGATAACGAATCGTCATCAGTAGAATCGGAGAACATATCAACATGATCAGTTGGGAAGAATAAAGGAGGAGGAATATCACACATATGATCAAGAGTTCCCTGTGACTCTCTCGGGATTGGGACATGGATCTCAGCACTAGACTTTATTAATTCGTCCGATTCCTTATTAGGAATAGTGCTAAGATGCTCGTCCCCCATGATCAGAGAGTGAGTGGGAACCTCGGGTGTGATAAGAGTGGGTTGAGATGGAATCTCAACTGATGGAATCTCATCTGATGAATCTTTATAGAATTGAAGAATATCAAGGATATCCTCATCATCACTATCATCAGGAATGAAACAGAATCGAGAGCTTGATCTGGCTGCTTTTTCTTTTGCTATTGATTCCCTAATAGATCTTTCATAAGCATCTTGGGAATTTATTTTAGCAGCCTGTTCTTGAGCTAACAATTCTTCCATCAATTTTTGGTTTGGATTATCAGGGGTATGTGTAATTCCTCTCAAATCTTTCACTAAATCCAAACGATCAAGGAGAAGACTTTGAGGAATTGGTGGAGATGGAGGATCTTCATAATACGATGTGTCAAAAGTGTTACAAGGAAATGGATTCCTTGTTTGACAATCGGAGCTGAAGTGTGGACCTCCACAGTAATCAAAACAGTAAAACTGATGTGGCTGTGAGTCGTATGTGCTCAAGTCATAATTGTTATCAGGAAACTGCTCATAGACAAGCGTGTTTCCCGATTGACAATCAGAACTGTAGTGTGAACCACCACAGTACTCACTGTTGACATAAATAATGTGTGAAAACGTTATTAATATCTCTCGATATCTCTATATTTTAACGATCACAAAATGTAAAATCGTCAATCGTATAATTACTACGTAAACAAGTATTAAGCTAGTTTATATCACTATATCCAACTTAATCACTTAAGGTATGGATAAACAAGTGCTTAATACATCTCATGATCAAAGGGGTATTTAATTAACTAACACAAAGTTTATTTAAATATATAAACATATTATATATTTTTGAAAAACACTTTTGGTAATTAAGAAAAATGTTTTATTCATACTAAATATATGAATTCAAATTTTTAACAAAAATTAGTTAGTTTTTCACCAAATAAACTTTCCCCACTAAAAGACAAGGATTCTGGCCGTTTCAGCTGGGCGGCCCCCTTAATTATAAGGGGCGGTCCCCTTAATTTTAAGGGGGCCGGCCTTGATTTAAGGGGATCGGCCACGCTCCTCTGTCAGAATCTTTTGCCTATAAATACCACCTTAAACCTGGATTTTTGCCTCACCTTTTGCACGAAATTTTCAGATCTATAACTCTCTAAACATCCTCTAAAACCCTTTGATCATTTGTATATTAATCCTTGTTTCAAGTGATTCAATCCCTCATCATCCATTCTCATCCAAAGTGCAAAAGAAGAACACTCTTTCTACAACCAAGTTCAAGAAGTGTTGAAGAGTAGTTGTGCATAGTGTATATATACATTCATTTGTGAATATTGTGTTGTGCTTGTTATATATTGTTTAGAAGATATAGAAGTTGTGTAGGAAGTAGAAGTTAATTAGTAGTGAAGTAGGTTAGTTGTGAAGATTGGTGTGAAGTAGAAGATTGGTGTGTAGAAGATTGGTGTGTAGAAGATAGGTGTGAAGAAGATTGGTGTGTAGTATATTGGTGTGAAGAAGTTGTGCAGAAGTTGTGATCAAGTTGTGAAGTTGTTGTGGTGTGTAAATTGGTGTGTAAGGTTTTCTCCGCCAAAAGGGAGTTTGTTGACATAGTGAAGAAAACTCTCGAGTAGGTGACTCGGGGAGTGGAGTAGGAACAAGGAAGGTGTCCTTGTAGCCGAACCACTATAAATCCCTGTGTTGTGGTTTGATCTTTCTAACTCTTCTCATTACCTATTTATTTACCTTTACTATATTAGCTTTGTTAGTTAGTTACCATACAATTGTTCATATAGTGCAAGTATTGAGTTCACATAAACTAGACTCGAAGTTTTTTAAAACAAACTTGTGTTTATAAATTTAAAAGGACGTAAAACTATTCAACCCCCCCTTCTAGTTTTCCACAATTGGTATCAGAAGCCAGGTCTAGCAAGATTTTTAAAATATATTGTATTTTAAAACTTGTAACGATCTATGGAATCTGAAACATATTTAGAAGGGCAATCTATGAAAAGACCACCACTATTTGAAAGTGATGGATTTTTATATTGAAAAAATCGATTCGAAACTTATGTGAAATCAAAAGATCTAGATCTTTGGCATATTATTACCAATGGTGATTTTTTACCTATTCAAAATAACCCCGAAACTAAGAAAGATGAAATCGTACCTTTTGAAAAACAAAATGATGATTTAAAAAGAAAACTTGCTAAAAATAATGAAGCAAAAATGGTTATTTACAATGCGCTACCACATAAAGAGTACAAAAGGATCTTTATGTGTGAAACCGCAAAAGAAATTTGGAACTCTTTATTAATAACCCACCAAGGTAATAATCAAGTCAAAGATAACAAAATAGATCTACTTGTTCAACAATATGAGCAATTCACGATTCCAGAAGAGGAATCAATTGATAATGCTTTTGCTAGATTTAACACTATAATCACAAGTTTAAAAGCACTTGATGAGAATTTCTCTAGTAAGAATTTTGTTAGGAAGTTTCTTAGAGCTCTTCACCCAAAATGGCGAGCTAAAGTGACGGCTGTTGAAGAATCAAATAATTTGTCAACGCTACAACTTGATGAATTAATTGGTAATTTAAAAGTCTACGAAGCAATAATAAAGAAGGACTCCGAAATGGTTAAAGGGAAACGAGAGCAAAGCAAGTCAATCGCCTTGAAAGCTAGAAAGGAATCCAACAACGAAGATAGCTCATCTTCCGAAAGCGAAGACGAAGAATATGCCATGGCCATAAGAGATTTCAAGAAATTCTTCAAAAGGCGAGGAAGATTCGTTAGACAACCACACGATGAAAGAAGAACATCTAAAAAGAATAATGATGACAAGTATAGCAAGAATGAGAGAAAATGTTTCAAGTGTGGTGATCTGAATCACCTTATTGGAAAATGTCCAATGATGACAAGAGATCAAAATCAAAGAGCGTTTGTTAGAGGTGCTTGGAGTGATAGCGATGAAGATGAGAAAGAAATGACAAAGGAAGAAAAGTGTCTCATGGCTAAGACATCAAGTGAGGTACGTTCCAAACCGAATATTTTAGTGATGAAAATCTATGATTAGATGAAAAAGACTTAGATAGTGAATACAATAGATTATGCAAACTAGGACAACAAGTTATGGCTAAAAACAAATCACTAAAATACATAAATAACCAATTAGAAAATGAAGTACTTGAACTAAAAATTAAAATACATCAACTTGAGAAAGGTAAAGAAACTTTTGAAGAATGTAAATCATGTCAAGAGCTTAGAAGTGAAAACAACAAACTTAAGGAAGAAATTTGTAAACTTGATAAATTTGAAAATAGTAGTAACTCACTTAGTAAAATTATAAGTATTCAAAGAATATCCGGAGATAAAACCGGTCTAGGTTTTAACTCAACCGAAGCCTCAACAAGTGAAGTTAAAAATGTTAAATTTGAAAGCGAACTCAAGGAACTAAAACCTTCAAAATCTAATCCTGAGTATATACTCATAAATGATAAGAAAATACATCTAGCTAGTAATGAAGAAATAAAACCGTTTTATAAACCATCTTTAAAAACCGAAGTAGGATCATCCAAAACTAAAACAAGATCTAAAACTCCACCACCTAGGAAACCGAATAATTCTTATCCTAGACCTAAAACACCTCAACCAAGAGTAAACCAAAATAGACGAAACTTTAACAATAATCAACAAATGTGGAACTTCAATCCATGGGGAATGTTTCCACCATATATGCACCCAAGTCAAATACAAAACATGATCGGGATAAACAACTTTGGTCAAATGAGACAATGGGGATCAACGTAAAAACTTTCGCCATTCATACATGGAAATCTTTGATGTCACCCCGTGTTTGGACTTTCCCTTGAAGATTTTGAAGTTAAACGCATTAAAGATGAAAGGTACACATTTCGTTTTATTTCCTTGTAAACAAATGCATGCTTAGTTTAGTATCTAGCTTTTATGTGATTTTGATTGGTTCATTATTCTCTCTAGTTTTTATTTCTATACATATATATACTTATCTACTTATACTATATATATATATATATATATATATATATATATATATATATATATATATATATATATATATATATATATATATATATATATATATATATATATATATATACACTTAGCTATATCTAGGATCTTATAACCTAGAAAATTCATTTGTTGATTTTCTAGAACTAGAAATTGTTCGTTTACGAACCTTTTCTTTTCCCCATTTGCCTTATTGAACTTTAATGTTCAACAACACTCATGCTGATGAAGAGAGATGAGTCGAAAAATCTATGGATAAAACAAACTCCCGGCTTCCGTTGCATTCGTCTCCTTCCTTTATTCTCGTCTTATACGCCCATACTACATACATACATACATATATATATATATATATATATATATATATATATATATATATATATATATATATATATATATATATATACATATACTTATGAACCTTCCACAACGTTCTCGTGTACTTGACAACTTGATAAATTTCATCCGAAATGATCAAGAAAATTTAATTGGCAAATTGTCAAGTAAAAATGTCAAGTAATTCCATTCGTGCGAATACCCTCCAACCTATTTTTGATTAAATATAAATCTAATACATACATATAAATATTTTCTTGTTCTTTCCAGAAACCAAAATAAAAAATATCAAATTTTGCAGGGCGGCCCCCTTAATGTTTAAGGGGACCGGCAGCCAAATGAAGGGCGGCCCCCTTAATGTTTAAGGGGGCCGGCCATCTGATAGCTCAAACCCATTTTTCTCCTTTTTCCTTTTGCCAAACACTCCACTTTTTCATACTCCCCTTCCCCTGCTTCTGCTGTCACGAAAACCAAAACCCAAAAACCTCTCAAATCACTTCCAAATCACATAATTCGGGTTAATTCGCAAAGGGCAAATTCATCTAACACAATCACCATTACGTATTGTAAGTTTTTCACAACACATTTCATCTAATTTCACTTTATTTGGTCATACTCATGATTATGCATGTTTTATAAAATTCTTCAATTTCACAATTTCTTTCGAATTAAGTCCTAAAACTCCGTAACCGAATGCTTCCCCTAGGTTTAGAATGATCAATCAACACTAGAAACTAGTAATTATAAACTATCATGTCAAAAATTTTTGAAAAACTTCATACACTCCTTTTCAAAATTTTTAGTAAACTCATTGTTGAATAATGTTTTGAAAACGTGTTAAAACTAATCACATTATACTTTTGTAACTTGTAAAACTTGAAATTACATTTTTCGACCAAGAAAAATTATATTGGTTCACGATATAGGGGTGTTTGGATTATGTCCAAATAATATCAAAACCTAGACATTATAATTTTTATAAAACTTTGTTACAATTATAAACCTAAAAATTGCGAATCGGACTCGTCAAGATATATAATTCATATATATATTGACATACTAGGGGTATAAGTCAATAGTTAAGGAAGCGTTTGGTTTATTACTAAAAATGACATTTTTAAGTAAAAATACAAACCATCTTTTTCAAAAACAAATCACATGCATAAGAAACTCGCAAGAAATAGCTAGTTTTACAATCTAATGTAAATCTAGTAAATTTCATGATATATTAAGATGTTTAAAGGGGCGTTTGGATTTGTCCATAACTACTTATTAAACATCGTAAAGTATATCTAGAATGAGTTAAAAACAATATTAAGGAACATGGTAATCTACTTCTTAGGATTAGTAACGAAGTATGCTTACGTTCCAACATAAGCCTTAACAATATACATATACTTTTGTCTTTCTTTATATTTATTTTGGTCTTTTTGTATTGTTGATGTGTTTAGGTGAAAATGCCAAAAGCAACTACCGAAGATCTTTCTCACACTAAAAACTACATTCCTAAAGTTTCCCAACTCCCTACCACATCTCCTTCTATTGGACTTATATATCGTCAAATTGAGGATAGAAATGTTCATGAAGGACGTGTAGTAGATCTTGCTTTTGCTCAATCCGACTACATAAATCGCGTGTTTACAAGCATCAACTTCAATTGTCTTTATGAAATAAATGAACCTATCATTCCTCGCTTCATAATGGATTTCTATAGCCAAGTCACCGTCCAAGCCAATGACCTTGGTTTCATCACCATCTCTTTCATGATTCAAAATGAATTTATCACTCTAACTCTCGAACAATTTGGTCATATCCTCCAAATTCCTTTTAGAGGTCAAGCCGTTTTCACAAACGAGTGGGACCTCGAATCCCTTAATCGCTATCGACCAACCTTCGGTCCCTATTTCGACGAAATTCCTCATCCCGACGAAATTCGTCAAATCCTTGGTGTGGACTGTGCCACCACAAGTCGAAAAATTAAATCCAAAAACGTTCAAATCTCTCCATACCAACTTCTCCTCAAGGAGTTAAGCCCCCACATGAAGCGTTGGGAAGAACTCATTCGTGAGAATGCGTTTGGTACCGGAGGTCACCGGGACCATCTCCGGGCGTGCCTTGCTCACATGTTGTATTGTATAGCTGTCGAAAAGCCGTACAATTTGGCCTACTTCTTTATCAAATGGATTGAGTGTGCTAGAAAAACTCCCAAAGCCAACCTTCCATATGGAATGTTCCTCACTCGTCTCTATCGTCATGTTATCGAGTACTACCCCGATCTTGACAATAGTATCTATGAGTCCATGTACCCCACTCTACGTCCTCTCGCTCTAAAACAAGCTCGGCGAACTCGAAGTGACAAGGGTAAACCTCGTCATCATAGCTTTCATGGATCATCTTCAAGGCAAGACGATGACCATGAGGAGGAAAACATCCATGATGCTAGTACCCCTTCGTTTTCTTAGTTCGTTGACAATTTAGAGGATCTTGACTATCCCGAGTATTCTACCCCATCTCCTAGTGATCAAAACGAAGAAGTGCTTCATGAACGAACTACCGAGATGCTTAGAAGACAAAAGAGCTTGCACGAAGAAGTTAGAGGTGGCTTCAAATCTATCGGAAAGACTTTGAAGGGTATCTTCGGGAAGAAAAAGAAATGATATGCTTGGATTATGTTTGTTAAACAATATTTAATTTTTATGTCTTGTGTGGTATTTGTCCGAATTATATTCGGAAGTACTTGTTATTTGGATATTTGTTTAGGATGCTAACTTGGTTGTTTTTTTAATATATGCTTTTTAATGCATGCTTCTCTTAATCTATATATATGTTTGCATGATTAGTTAATGTCTATATAAATATATGACATGTATGCTTTCTAATAGACCAAAACAAATGTGAAATGTCCTAATAGAGCTTGCTGCAAATACAAAACAGAACATAACATTTTTCCAGAAAATTTTTGAAATTTTTTGATTTCTGGGTCATCAGATGGGCGGCCCCCTTAAATTTAAGGGGACCGGCCTCCATTTAAGGGGATCGGCCATCTGGAACAGTTTTTACACTGTTTTCTTTTGCATCTTGTGATCCCTTTTGCTAGTCCCAACTACCATTTCCCTTAAAAACTAAACTGATTTTGGAATATAACATTACAATTTCAAATTAATTCCACTTCTAAACATGTTTTCCCACTATATAATCCCCATGCATGTTTAATTCACATTCCATCATCCTCAAACATTCATCAAACTTCATCATGTCATCACCAAGAACCACCTATTCTAACAATGCCAAGAAACAAAAACTTGTCATCATTCCACCCAAACAACTCTTCATTGATCTTACAAATGAAGACAACACCACTCCATCTCTACCACCTCAATGTTCATATCCTAGTGCACCAAATGCACCCTCCAAAACACCTTCAACAAATGGAAACTCCACTTCCTCCATACCATCCACTTCATCCATAAATGACTACATCAACACCCACTTATCTCCTCCAACAATTGATCAACCATCACAACCTACCAATGAAAACACAACTCTTGCACTCACTCTCTCATTATCACCATTAACACCTCTTGATGCACATTTCTCATCATCTCCTATTAATCCACCAACCTATAACCCCGTCCCATGGAGCTTACTTGAAGCTCATGGAGACACTTGCCTTTGCTGCATTCACAACCGAACAATTGTGTTCGGATTAAGAGATGTGATCCAATACATGTTTTCTCATATTGAAAACTTGTTGCATCAACCACCAACAACAAACACAACACCTCCACCACCATCAACAAACACACCTCCACCATCACCATCTCCATGTTCACCATCCATTCCTCCCAATTAAACATGCTTGGTGTTTTACAAATAAAATTGTGTTAAACCTTCTTGGATGGCAAGCTCTAGAGAGGACTCTCATGTTTGAGCCTTGGTTTTTTATTTTAGTGATGATTCTAAGCCTTTAAGCCTTTTGTTAGTTGCATTACTTGTTATGGTTGTTAATGTAATGCTTGATGTATCTTTTTCATATTATTAATGTTATGGTTATGTTTAGTCTCTACTCTTGCATGCTATATACATATATATGTTGCTTGCCACTAAATATTATTGCAAGATATCCATATCTCGATTCCTTTTGGCCTCAAAACGAGGGGGAGTATACTTCGAGGGGGAGCTTACATTAACATGGGATAACCTTTTTGATGCTAACAAAAAGGGGGAGAAGTGATATAAACTCACAATAATACTTGAATATATACTAATTTTCGATTAATGAGTTTAAATTTTGTAATCATCAAAAAGGGGGAGATTGTTGACATAAATAATGTGTGAAAACGTTATTCATATCTCTCGATATCTCTATATTTTGACGATCACAAAATGTAAAATCGTCAATCGTATAATTACTACGTAAACAAGTATTAAGCTAGTTTATATCACTATATCCAACTTAATCACTTAAGGTATGGATAAACAAGTGCTTAATACATCTCATGATCAAAGGGGTATTTAATTAACTAACACAAAGTTTATTTAAATATATAAACATATTATATATTTTTGAAAAACACTTTTGGTAATTAAGAAAAATGTTTTATTCATACTAAATATATGAATTCAAATTTTTAACAAAAATCAGTTAGTTTTTTACCAAATAAACTTTCCCCCCCTAAAAGACAAGGATTTTGGCCGTTTCAGCTGGGCGGCCCCCTTAATTATAAGGGGCGGTCCCCTTAATTTTAAGGGGGCCGGCCTTGATTTAAGGGGATCGGCCACGCTCCTCTGTCAGAATCTTTTGCCTATAAATACCACCTTAAACCTGGATTTTTGCCTCACCTTTTGCACGAAATTTTCAGATCTATAACTCTCTAAACACCCTCTAAAACCCTTTGATCATTTGTATATTAATCCTTGTTTCAAGTGATTCAATCCCTCATCATCCATTCTCATCCAAAGTGCAAAAGAAGAACACTCTTTCTACAACCAAGTTCAAGAAGTGTTGAAGAGTAGTTATGCATAGTGTATATATACATTCATTTGTGAATATTGTATTGTGCTAGTTATATATTGTTTAGAAGATATAGTAGTTGTGTAGGAAGTAGAAGTTGATTAGTAGTGAAGTAGGTTAGTTGTGAAGATTGGTGTGAAGTAGAAGATTGGTGTGTAGAAGATTGGTGTGTAGAAGATAGGTGTGAATAAGATTGGTGTGTAGTATATTGGTGTGAAGAAGTTGTGCAGAAGTTGTGAAATTGTTGTGGTGTGTAAATTGGTGTGTAAGGTTTTCTCCACCAAAAGGGAGTTTGTTGACATAGTGAAGCAAACTCTCGAGTAGGTGACTCGGGGAGTGGAGTAGGAACAAGGAAGGTGTCCTTGTAGCCGAACCACTATAAATCCTTGTGTTGTGGTTTGATCTTTCTATCTCTTCTCATTACCTATTTATTTACCTTTACTATATTAGCTTTGTTAGTTAGTTACCATACAATTGTTCATATAGTGCAAGTATTGAGTTAACATAAACTAGAATCGAAGTTTTTTAAAACAAACTTGTGTTTATAAATTTAAAAGGAAGTAAAACTATTCAACCCCCCCTTCTAGTTTTCCACACTCACAACAGTAAAACTGCTGAGACTGATGGTGTGGTAGCTGGTGGAATGAATCAGCCGTGTCATGGTAAGAATAGGGATCTTGGTTATAGACAGATCCGTTTCCTGACTCTACCATGCCACAGCTGGGGCAATTGCCACCATTATAAGGATTACCACACCAATGGCAAGTAAGAAAGTGTGGATGAGACATAGAAAGAATCAAATGTGTATAGAGGGGTAGGGATGAAGAATCAAAGATGTGAGAGGGTAAAGGTGAATATTTTTGGGTTTTTGGAAAGATATTTTGTACAAATAGGAAAGAAAATGTTTTTGTGTTTTTTGTGTTCGTTGAAAACTGAGTTTAAAAAGTTTTCGGGAACAGTTTTGTTTTTATAGGAAAATAATAAGGAAATATGAACAAGGATGGGTAAATATACAATGAGTGTATATCCCGATTCACTAATCAGAAAAACCATTTAGAATAGCGCGCACACCTCCCCGGCAGCGGCGCCAAAAATTGATTGGTGCTAAACCGTCAACTTAAATTGACCAAGGAATGGTCAACAAATTTAAAGAGCCTAGACCAATGCTCCGCTGAATATAGTGTTTCCCCGGGTCGTTATGTCCCGACGAGGTGTGATGGTTATTAAACGGGTTTGTGATCGGGTGAATTTGGATGGAAAGGGTTTTGTGTTTGATTACGCTACTGATTTATACAATGAAATAGCTTAAATAAGCTATATTAACAAGACTGGAAAGTTGGGAAACCCAGAAACGATTTAAACCTAAAACGTATACGTTTACATTTAAATAAAACGTAAACGTACAAAATAAAAAGTGAAAACTGATATCTGAAAATACCCAGGGGGTGAAAATGACTTTTTTACAAACTTAAAGATAAAAGTAAATTTTTAGAAAAAGAAAATAAATTTTTACACTATTTAATTATTTATTATTAATTAAATACTATTTAATACTTATTATTAATATTTAAATTACTTAAAGACAATATAATATTAATTTAATACTAGAAAAATGAAAATAAAATTTCTAAAATTTTAAAATAACTAAAAACAAGTTTTAAAATTAAAAATAAGTATTTTTGTCTTTTTGTGATTTTTCTATTAATTAATTACTAATTATATATTAATTACCTAATTAAATTATTTTAAATTAAGAAAAATAGAAAATGAACAGTAAAAATTCTAGAAAAATTCCTAAAATTATATTATATTATATAAAAGCTAGGAAAAATATAAAAACTAGGTGCTACTTTATAAAAATTAATTATGCTATTTAAAACTTAAATATTAATTAATTACTAATAAAACTAAGATTAATTCTAATAAATACTAAATTATAAGATAAAAATCTGAGAAAATTATTAAAATTACTTTAACTTAAAAGGAAGTTAATAAAAATATAAAAACACCAAGTACTTAATAAAAATCTAAAAATGAAAATTAAACTTTAAATAAAATTAAATAGAAACTATCACTTAAAATTAATTTTTTTGATTTTCTGGAATTTTCTTTTGAAAACTTGTTTTACACCTAAAAATGAAAAAATTTTGCAAAAACAAACTTTTTGGAACTCAAAAATAAGCACAACAAGTGCTTATTTCTTGGACAGTTGACTTTGGTCAACTGTCTAAGCTATAAGCTTGTAATAAGCTTTGAGCTGAGAATCAGGGGTGGATTAAGGTATGAAGAATCTAAAGGAACAAGTTTAAAGCTAAAACACCAATGGTGGTACCCTGAATAAGCCAATAAGGCCAAATAAGCACACTGAGTGTTGGGCTCAACACAGAAAAGGGACAGATCTTGCAGTATCCAAAAAGGGGGGGGGGGCAAAGGCATCTTAGGGTCCAAGGAAACTGGAACTAGGTAGCTGGCAAGTATGACTACCCAAGAAACCTAAGACCACCTCATGGGACCCACTGGTGAGGCCATGGGAGACCCTGGAAGTGAGGGTGTTGGAGCAACTAAGCTGAAGCAGGGCATACCCTTGCCCTGCAGGTATGTTTGAGTGAATGTGGACCCCACATAAAAATTAACAAAAATGAAGTGAGGAAGGGGATCAAAAGTTGAGCTGGGAGACAATAATCTCAAGAAGTTTCAGAATCTAAGACCTATCACAAAATTCTAATAAATTCATGCAATATTTGTAAAAACCTTAAACATGCACATTGACTTTTTAAGCAAAACTTGGAATTTGACTTTAATGAAATTTGGTTGCTTCTAATTGACTGATAACATGAAGTTAAGCTAAATTAAAACCAAAATAAGTTAAAACTATAGATTATATCATGAGATGATGGCTTATGGGGATCAATGACCACCACAGTTAACTGTGGTGGTGGGATTCTTGTGAATTTGACTTTTTGCTATTTGAAACTTGAACTTGAGACTTATTTAAACCTAAACTATCCTAAGTTGATTCAAATGTACCAAAACAACACTCAACAAACACCTAGATTTCTGTGACAGTGCTTAACCCAAACACCCCTATAGGAAACAGTTTTGAAGGTTTATGAAGCAAAACACAGATTTGACCAATGAAACTGAAAAATGAACTTAATCTAAGCTAAAATAAACACAATTGAATATAAATAAGCAACAATGAACACCGGAAACTAAAGAACACAGATTAAGGTGAAATATGGAAATTTGATCTTACAAAAAGTCCAAAGTATGGAAGCTGATGAAACCAGGAACAAAACCACACCCTAATGCCCCCCTTGGGACTCTAAAACCATTCCAAAATCCATTATGCAACTGCTTATCTTCTTCCTTTCAATTGATTCTTAACTATTTTTCTCCCATTTTTGATATTTTAAGGTGAAATGAGCTAAAACTAGTTTTTAAACTGAGAAAGCTTAGAAAAGCTTATCAATGACTTAAGTGAATTTTCTGAATCAAGAAATAATGACTTTCAACAAGGTATAAGTAATTTGAGATTTTAAGTAGAAATTGCATAAACTGAAGGCATTAAAGAAAACTAAGATTGATGATTTAAATAAGTACCAAATACACTGTGAGCTTGCAATTACAATTTAAAACTAACTTTTACACTAAGAAAATGGAAATTACATGAAAATGACTTCAAATTATACTAACTAACTATTCTACTCTAACTAATAATTCTGCTCTCCTTTTTCTTGACTTATAAAGGTCCTGAGGTGCTTCTTTCACTTTCCCACTTGCTTTATGGCCGTTGGATGGCTTACTTTTGATCTTAGCCTTCAAATTATGTTTTGGCGGGAAATCGTGTTTTGGTAGATAATGGGATTGGTGAGGTATATTAAATGAGGAGGGGGGTTGTGTGGGTGTAGGTGAGAATTTAATGATAGTTGGTGAGGAGGGGGGAGACACGGGCCTGAGGGGTGTTAATGGTGGGAAGGAGAGGTTAGGGATGGTGTTGACTGGTCGTTTGACCAGGGTGGACTTTTTGACCGGGGTGGTATTAGTTTGGAGTTGGGCTGGTTTGTGTGGGCTGAGGGGTGTACATGGACCAAGGGTTGGATTGGGTTTTGGTATTTGGTTATGGGTAATAATAATATTAAGGGTCCGTTTGTTTTGTTAGCAAAGAAACCACAAGGACCAATTTTGTAAAATACCAAAAGATGAGGGACCTGTTATGATTCTTTCCAATATTTATTATAAGGACCCATATTGACAAGTTAGAATATTATAAGGACAAAAATTACAATTTTCCAAAATAAAACACCCGGGGACCAATTTTGCAAATTTCCAAACTCCGGGGACTAAACTTGTAATTTCACCAATCTTTCCACCCAAGGATTATTTTTGACACATTTTGATTTTTCAAGGACAAAAATTGATTTTCCTTTCAAAAATATCCCACCAGGGACCAAATCTGTCAATTACTGAAACTCCAGGGACTAAACTGCAAATTCTCAAAACTTTTCCAATTTTTCACCAAAGGACAAAATATGACAACTTATGATTGTAAAAGGACCTTTGGTGATAATTTCCCATATTTTGAATGACCAGGGACTAATTTTGTAATTTTATGAAAGTTGGGGGACTGAAACTGCCAATTTTGCAAACTTTGTACGTTTTTCATTTGTTTTTACTCATTTTGCATCTAAAACATATAAAACACAAATTTGAAATATTTTTAGTATTTTGATGCATTTCTGAGTGTTTTTGTATGTTTTGCAGTTCAGATTAGACCAAAAATGATGAGTGTTTGAGCACTCATCAACCACCATGGCATCTGTAGTGATATGCCTTGCTAAAGGAAAACCTTTCAATTTTTCAAAAATGATTTTGGAGGGTATGATCAAGACCTTGGCTGATGATGGCACTTCTCTATTATATCCAAGGTTTTTGCAACTTATTATTCAAAAACAGTTGACTACCTTTAAAAGACATAAAGGAGCTTATGCTGCCCCCTCACTACAAAAGAAAGTATTTTCAAATCTGAAAAATAATGGCAAGGATTTTTCAGGAAAGGTTACACCGCTTTTTCCATATATGGTGAACCTTCCACAAAAAAAGGGTGAGGATGTCATGGGTGTGGAGCAGGCCAGTGGTAACATACATGAGAGTGAGTATACACCCGTTGATTCACCTCTTAGGGAAGGTAACACATCCAGAAGTGATGAGGGTAGTTCTGAAACAAATGAATTGATGGATACTAGTGAGAATAGAATGAAACTTATACAGGATTTGAAGGCCTATTGTACCCAGTTAGAAGAGGATGTTCTTGGCCTCCAAAAGCGCTTAACAAAAAATGGTGCAAAGATAAAAAGGTTGAAGCTGAGTGTTCGATATTTGGAAGGTCGAAAGAGGTCAAGAAAAGCTCAGTTCAGAAGGTTGAAGAAGGTGGGCACAACACACAGGGTGAGTTCTTCTAAGGCTACTAGTTTGGAGGATGCTCCCAAACAGGTGAGGAATGAAAGCAAAGTCTCAGGGGAGGAAACAACAAATGCTGAAGGTGCTTGTGCTGATATGCATGTAGATATGGATAGTGGAAACTAATACTAGTTTGGGAGAAACTGCTGCTAATAGTAATGTTGAAGAAATGGCTAAGGTGGTACAACAAGATGTTTCTGCTGCTACAACAAATCAAGTTTCTACTGCTGAAGTTACTACAGATGAAGAGGTTGTAAAGAGAGTTGATGAAGCTGAAATAGCTAACTTTATGGATGAGAAGAGGAGAGATAAAGTGTCTGAATTTGAAACAGATGAGCAAGTAAAATTCAGACTTGAAGAAGAGGAGAAAAAAAAAGCTCATGGAGAGCAAATGCAAGCTTTTATTGATGCGGATGAAGTTCTATAGGCTAGAATTAAAGAACTTTACACAGATGAAACTGTAAATGGGGAAGACAAAGTACAAAGACTTTCTGATTTGATAAAGGAAAGATATGAAGAATTAGTTTTGAAGGACCTAATTAAGTCAATGAATCAACGTCAAAGTTAGAAGAGGAAAAGAAATCCCACAAGATTTCAGCTCATCAGTGAAATGAAGATATACATATAGCATCAAGGTGAGTATAAAGCTTCTGACCTTGGGGGAATGACATATGAACAAATTGAACGTCTATAATACCGACTCAAGAAATATGTTGAAAACTTTATCCCCATGGGTACAGAAGAAACACCATCAAAGAAACAAAAGATCATTGAAGACAAACCTGCTGAGAAAAAGAATGATTCAACAAAGAAAAGAAGACAGCTCTTCTCATGATCAGATGATGGTGATTGTTCCTAAAACATTATATGTTGACCCTATTCAAGCTAGACATCTAATCATGGACTTTGAGATTTACCGAGATAAATTTGGAAAGGGTTGGAAGATAATCAGGGCTGGTGGAGGATCAGCAGTGTACAAAAGGTTTGAGGATTTGATAAGAACAATTGACAGAGTAGACTTAGACAGATTATGGGAGTTGGTTCAAGAAAGAATCAAAACAGTCAAGAAGCTAGATGCAAAAGAGCAAGCTTTGTGGGTTGAATTACATAGGTTATATAAACCTGATCCAGCTGATATCTATTGGAACTTCCCATGCCATCATTTGTTAACTTCATGGAAGATTTATGATAGCTGCAATGTACATCACTTATCAACACAAGGTGGAATTGATGTTTTTATGCTTGCAGAAAAAGAATATCCTTTGCCTGCTAGTTTACTTACTGTGATGACATCTACAAAGATCATATGTGAAGAACGTAAAGAGGTAGTTAAAGATCTCATTGAAAGAATTCATGCTCAGTATAAGAGAGCATTGTATTATGTGAAGAAAACAAGCTGATAATTAGGTGTTTGGAGGTAGCAGGGGTACGTACTTTAGCTTCTCTGTTTTCATTATGTTGTAAAAAACCTTTTGGTAAGTACTATATAATCCACCTTTTGTGAGATTACAACTCTGTTGTTTGTACAAAAGTTACTACTACTATTACAATAGTTACTACTGCTATTACAATAGTTACTACTGCTATTACAACTCTGTTGTTTGTGTAACTCAATGTGACTAATATCAAGGTTAATGATAACTGAGTTCACATTTTGCTATAAATAATAGTCACATGAGATTCACAATGTGACTATTTTGAATGTATTGGTCATATATAATACCCTTATAACGTGGCGATAATCATGATTTAGATACACATTTGTGATATGGTGTGACTATTGTAAAGCCTATAGTCACATGATCGTGCTACAATTAAATGTGACTATACACATTAGGTTGTGGCAAGCAAACATACACTAGACTTTAGACACACATATTAATTTACGTGACCATGTATCAAATTTTGGTTACACTTAATCATGTATGTTTATGGTTTAGTGTGACCATATATGACATTTGGTCACACTCTTCAAGTGTGTGACATATATTTGTCACTTTTAAATGCATATCGTGACTAACGCTTCAAACTTACTTTTCAGTTGTCACACATTTCACATTCATATGTGGCTAAATATTCAGCAAAGATTAGCAGTCACGTTTAAATAATGTGTGACAAACTTGACTATATAATTTAGACACATACACAATTACTTCATGTGACCATATATGGATTTTGGTCACACTGTTCAATTGTGTGACATATATTTGTCACATACGTATATATATATAGTGTGACTAATGTCTCAAACTCATTTGTATCTGTCACACGTACTAAATTATAAGTGACTAAATAATCCAAGTTTTTTTTCCAGTTACCTCTAGTCACATAAATATTCAAATGTGTTACAATAGAATTCCGAAATGGTCACACAAGTCGGATCAAGTGTGGCTGTTTATTTTATTCTGGTACATTTAGTCACATATAAATGTTACAGTGTGACATTTCAAAATCGACCATGTGTGACCAATAGAACTTTTTGTATCAGTGATAATTAAGAACCTCATGCATGGCTTAACAAATTATGGTGCATGCATGATAAATTGTGGGAACTAGCATGAAAAACTAGATCATCCAATCTCTACTAAACATAAATTAGCTTTCTCTTTTATCTCTTACACCACCACATGCCTTATATCATCTTAAGTACATGATTTAGATGTGTTGAACATCTTTTCAAGCATCTTTGTACATTGACTACATCATGAGCATGAAGAACTCCTCTATTATCATACCTAACACCTTTCTCCTTCCCTATATAAATCACTAAAAATTGTGTTTCACTTCACACCATCTTCTCCTTCTCTAAGTATTAATCACTAAGAAAATTTCTTCACCTATAATGAGTAACTCTTCAAGAAATGACTACAAGGGAAAATCTATTGTAGTAGATGAAGAACCAAATGATGAGTGGGAAAACCCATCATGTAATGCTAATATAATCCTTAGAAATTATGTTATGAAGTGTCTTTGGAGTGACCCCATTTGGTACAAAACGGGGTACCCTCTCCCTCCTAAGCTTGATGCTTCAAACAATGATCATACATAAAGGTGTAGATTTTGTATGAAATCCATCAAGATTGAGAATGAGGTCAAGGACCTCCAAGAGGAGTTGAGAGAGTTGCACCTTGCCTACAAGAACAACTTCATGATGATGGAAAATGTTGTGAAGGGTCTTGTAAAGGTGGCGGCTTAAAGATGCAAGAAGTAAGTTTGCTTGAGCAAACTTGATGATAAACATGAGTGATATAGTTGATCATCATGTGTAGGTCTGATCTTGTGCTAGAATAAAATGTTGTAATCATTTGCTTCTATCCTATTTTTAGTAGTTCTATGTGTTGTATGTTCTTCATGTTATCTTGAAATGAAGTAAATTCTGTTTTATATGATCATGTGTGCTCATGTTTGTCATATTATACACCGTGCTCAACTAATGGTTATTGGACAAATAGATATTGTTATGGACTAACCCTTGATGAAAGTATTCAAATGGTAACCTAACCCATTTTTGGAACTTTCACATGTGAGGATTTCCTATTTGTTGCATGTTGTGATTTCTGTGTGTAGCTAGGCCACCGCAAAGGTGAGGCTCTTGACCCATGGATCCCCACCTTGAAACAAGGAGGAGCAGCGATCTAGGGGGAGCTATGTTCAAGGGGGAGCACATTCGGGTGCACATACAAGCTAGCTCATTTATCCCACAGGCCCAAGTTCGAAACCTGGCTTGATTGGTAGTCCCACCTTTTTGATTCGACAAAAGGGGGAGAAAGAAAGCAAGAGTGTGAAGACCATTCAAGAAATGTTAAGGGCTTCACCAAATTACAAGGCAAAGGTCAAGACGCAAGCTACACCAAAGGCGCGCTTTGTATTCGCTAAGTTTTGCAATTTTATTTGCTTTTGGTTTTTATTTGTCATCATCAAAAAGGGGAAGATTGTTGAGGCAACATGATCAAGATCTCTTTATGTTTTAATAATGACAAATAAACCATCGAAACACATAAATTAACAAACATTAGCCAAAATTCCCCGAATCACAAGTCTGCTTCTGGCGCGCCACCCACGCATCAACGCATGGGTAACGCGCCAGGCGTCTGTGAATATCGGGATGAATTTTGAAAGTCGGCTTTCCCCTTACTCGACAAATGTGGATCTTGCAATACACGTATGAATATGTTATGTGCTTAATTGAGAACACTCGAAACGAGTTTTGGGATTTGAGAGATCCAACTTTTAAAGCACCCATTTACGGGAAAACACCAACTCATGTTTTCTAACTATCGCCTCTAGCCAAGGCTTTTCTAAACTTAGGGAGCTTATATTCTTCACGTAACATCATGTGAAAGCATTCATATGCCCATATCCCGTGCTTACGTCTTCTCTAATTAAGTAACGGGTTTACTCCCTTATTGGTCAAACTAAGTTCAAGGTCTCTTTGCGTAAACGCATCATTTCCCACTTGGTTTATGCTTTACATCTAGGAAAATCACTTAACTTGTTTGAACCAAGGTATTAGTTGAGAACGTCGAGTCATGGAAAATCACAAGATATGAACCTATGGATTCTCGACATTGTGTTACTTGAACTAATAAGTAACCTATGAATTTCTCAACTTATAATCTTAATTGTCTAAACTTTTTCTTCTTAAATGACAATTAGATTATGTCTTAATCATCGTCTTAATCTCATTTTCACAAAAGACAAATACCACCAAATCTCCCACAATCCTTCCCAAATATTCCGTCTCCATATACAATCTTTGTACACACACTTATACACCTTGTGTACACACACTTGATTTCAAAATACACACACTACTCTCACAACCATCTCTTCTCTACACACACTTGCCAACTCACCAAGATTTCCATATCCAATCATATCCAAATCATATATTCTCTTACACAAATTTCTTACACAATCCCTTACAACATCACATCTCTTACACAATCTCTTATATTCCTTACACACTCTACATCTCAACCATTCATTCCCTTACAACACATCTCAACCATCCATAATCAATACATGAGAATTAATTTAAAATCCAAAGGAGGACCCCCTTGATCTCCACCATCCATTTCAAACAAAATCATCTCAACCCTCTATATTCCCCACATGCCAATTAATTTGAATTACAAATGAGGCTCCATTTAATCCTAGCCATCCAATTCAAACCAGGACATCTCAACCATCCATCCTTCCTTCTCTCTATCTCAACACATGCTTTTAATCTCAACTATCCATTTCAAACAAAACCATCTCAACCCTTGATGAGGCGAAAAATGAACCACTTTTAGGGGGTCATTTAAGCCCGGAATTGAATTTATTTGATCAAATATTCCCCTAAATCGTTCCTTTTGTGATTTTAGGTACTTTGGGAGTGAAATCTGGAAAAGGAAGCAGTTCGGACGTTTTTGGAGCATAAAAGTGAAGAAAACTCCAAAGACTTAATTTTCCAAGCTGGGAACAGTATGTGACGGCGTCAAGAGTACCATCCTGAAGGCGTCAAGAGTAAATTGCATGACGGCCCAGTACAGAAATGAAGGCATCACAAGGAAGAGCATCAAGAGTTAAATATGTGTCGGCCTGGAAAAAGTTAATACATGACGGCGTCAGATGTAGATCAAGTCAGTCCGAGGATTCTTTTGGCGGCGAGATGACAGCGTCACCCCTTTGTTCTTGACGCCGTCAGCCTCAGTTTCTATATATAGTTTTCTAATTTTCATTCAAAAAAGAGAGAGAAGTTTTGGAGAAACCCTAAGGCCGAACCTATTACGAATTTTACAGGTTTTTCAAGGGTTTTCAGCCCTTGAACCCTTACGTGTGTAATTGAGATAAGTTTTCTTTTAATTCAATCAATATGTCTATGTGTTGGTTGTCTATATCTTGTTCTTGTCTTGATTCCACCATGCTAGGCTAGATTTATCTTGTGTTTGCTTAGATCTAATGAAACCTAGATATTGATTATGTGTTGATTACTTGTTTATGGTTGTATTGGATGAATGATTTCAATTTAGGCTTAAGAAAACTGGCAGATCTCCAAATGGTAACATGCTTGAACGTCTTAGGAAACATGAACCGATGTGTACTAGGTTTTATTGGTTGTATTTAATGCATGAGTAAATTCTAATGATCCCATGTTAGGAGCTTCTTAGCCGGCTCGACATAGGAGTGAAATAGGCACTCATTGGGGAGTTAAGTACGCCACCCCATGATTGGTATTAAGGAATACAATCCGTCATCCAAGCAACTATAACAAGTAATTAACGTGTAAAAGATGTCTAGGGAGTAGTGAAATCTAAGTAAACACATTTCTCCATTTATTGCTCACAACCTTAGTTTAATTTAGTTTTATTTTCATTTCTAGTATTTTATTTTGATTGCATCTTTAGTATTGGGTTAGTTGACTAGCAACTAATTCCGCCCAAATCCTTCAAACCCGAGATTTTTACTTGCTTTCTAAAAAATATAAAAATACAAAAATAATCATCCTTCATCTTTAGAACTATTATTTAGGTTTTCTAATCCTAGCGACACTATTCCTAGCTGAACGATCAATCCCCCAGTACTTGTCACTATATTATACTACAACGATCAGGTACACTGCCTGGTGGGGGTTGTAAGCTTCTCGAGATCCCTCGAGAGGTAAAGCCTGGTGCAATCCCCACGCATCAAGTTTTTGGCGCCGCTGCCGGGGAATAGTTATTGTCTAGGTTAGAATTTCTTTTTATTAGGTCTACTTGCTAGATTCCTTTCTAGTAAGATTTTATTTTATTTTCATTTTTAGGTTTTCTTTATTCTATCTTAATTCTTTGTGTCTTTGTTCGTAACTCTTCACCACCCGACATCATGGACGATGGGAACATCTTTGAAACCGTCATCCCACCACAACAAAACCCACCACTAGAACCTCTTAGGCCCCGAACCTTAGGAGAGTATTCCCGACCTAGCCACCAAGGCTACCGAAACACCATTGAGCTCACCGGAGCCAATGTGACTCCCTTGCGATCTGACACCATCCGGTTGGTGCAAAGCGGATGTGCATTCCATGGACTTCGTTCCGAAGATCCAAATCAACATCTTAAGGACTTCCTAAAAATCGTAGATTCCATAGACCTAGGTGTTGAAACTAGAGAGACAACCCGATTACGCCTATTCCAATTCTCTCTACGGGATCAAGCTAGTCAATGGCTTAAGCGTTTACCCGCAGGATCCATCACCACATGGGATGATCTCACCACTTATTTCCTTGCTCAATTTTTCCCACTTGGGAGAACTACTAAGCTTAGAAATGACATCTTGATGTTCAAACAATGTCAAAATGAATCTCTTTATGAAGCATGGACTCGTTTCAAGGACTTACTCCAAAAAGTCCCTCATCATGGCATAGATCTTTGGCTCCAAGTCCAAATCTTTTATGACCATATCGATCTCTCCACGAGGCGAGCCATTTACCAATCGGCCGGTGGTAAGCAACGTGATCTAAGTGCGGAACAATCATGGGAACTCATAGAATTTCTTGCTCTCTATGACAACGAAAGTTGGAATGATCCCCGTGATTTGAACAAAGGGGTCAAGGCAATATCTTTGCCTTCGAATAACTCTAGCACTCCCGACCGTAGGATCATGGAACTTGAGGACCAAGTCAAGTATCTCATGAAATCTTACGAAGCTCCTAAGCCTTCAAGCCAAGTGAATAAAATCACTTCTTCATGCGAATTATGTAGTGGTCCCCATGACACTCGTGATTGTGTGGAACTCCCCGGAACAGCTTTCGCGGACTACGCATCCTCGCGTACCGACGAAGCGGGAGATAAGTGGTACACTTTCAAGCCCGAGCCAAACCCTTACGGTGATTCCTACAACCCCTCTTGGAAAAATCACCCAAACCTTAGGTGGAAACAAAATCAACCTAATTCTTCTAATCCGCCTAATCGTTACCAACCAAGCGGTCCACCCTCCAACCGTACTTTCAACAACAATCCTTCTAACAACTATGGTAGTACCAACAATCTTGAAGGATTGATGTCAAAATTCATGGCATCTCAAGAAGCTCGCATAGCTAGGTTTGAAACCGAATTCAACCAACAACAAACGGAGATGACCAACAAGATTGACAACTTGTTGAAAGCCCTCAACAACCAAGCGTTAACCACACCTAGGAAGGACACTAGGGACACCAATAACGGAATCCAAATTAAGGACCCTTCATCATCTAAACATGTCCACTTTGTCAATGTTGTCACCATTAAGCCAATAGATAAGGAGATAGAAGAAAGTGACAAGGATGAAGTTGGAGTAGAAACCAAAACTAGGGATGAAAGCAGGGAAGTTGAGGTTAATAAGGAAAAGGGGTTAGAGGAAGTAGAAACTATAGAGAAGTACTTTGATAAGTTGCCCACCAAGGAAGATCGGGAATACCATAAGGATTTATTCGATAATCCCGAGAGACTATATATCCTTGGCACACCCCTTATCAAAATGGGAGACCCCTCTAACATTAACATACCATGCAATATTGGGCACATGCATATATGGAAAGCTTACATCGATCCTAGATCTCCTGTTAACATCATGACTAGTACTTATTACAATTGGGTGATGAAGAAGCAACTTGATTTTAGGATGATGCCCAATAAGAATCTGATAAGTAATTTTGTAGGAAGAGTGAAGGGATTGCATGTGATTATAGGTAATTTCACGTATGAGATCAATTTTATGATAGTGGAAGACACTCGTCCGGTGATAGATGATTGCCTAAGCCAAATAATATTCGGAAAACCATTTGTTGAGGTCACTAGGATGAGTTATGATCCGACTCTAGGGATAGTTAGATTCAAGGAAGAGAATGATGAGATTGCCTACCAAATGCCCTACAAGATTGAGCAATACCGCCTCCTCTCTAATTTAGAAAAGGAACATAAGCAAGCGGCTTATTATAGGAATGATGAGGATAGATGTAGAGGAGTAGAGTATGTGAAGAATAGGATGCTTGGTTTCTACAAAGAATGCTTGCAACTAGGTCCGGAATACAAAACTGGTTTAAAAGACGACCTAGAGAGTGAAACCAATGATGAGGTCACGTAGTAACCCATGACCTTGAGTCTAGCTACAAGACTCGTAAATAAAGAAAAGCGCTTCTTGGAAGGCAACCCATGCTTTGTGTGATTTTATTTTGTTTGTTCGTTATTTGCTTCCGTATGCATGCTTTATTTTTATTGTTGGTAGATCATGTTTCTAAACTAAAAAGTGGAAATACTTTACTTTGTTGTTTTGGCCTAGTCTTAACTCTACCTAAAAGTATTTTTGCAAAAGATAAGTGTAAGGGGAAACCCCAAATATGTTTTTAAGAAACGAACCAATCATGATTCTCCACAATATTAAGTGAACATGTATATTCGTATTTGTTAGAGTCAATGATGAGGCGAAAAATGAACCGCTTTTAGGGGGTCATTTAAGCCCGGAATTGAATTTATTTGATCAAATATTGCCCTAAATCGTTCCTTTTGTGATTTTAGGTACTTTGGCAGTGAAATCTGGAAAAGGAAGCAATTCGAACGTTTTTGGAGCATAAAAGTGAAGAAAACGCCAAAGTCTTAATTTTCCTTGCTGGGAACAGTAGGTGACGGCATCAAGAGCAACATCCTGACGGCGTCAAGAGTAAATTGCATGACGGTCCAGTACAAACGTGAAGGCGTTACAAGTAGAGAGTCAAGAGTAAAAGACGTGACGGCCTGGAAGATCATAACATTTGACGGCGTCAGATGAAGATTAAGGCAGTCCGAGAAGTATTTTGGCGGCGAGATGACGGCGTCACCTCTTTGGTCTTGACGCCGTCAGCCTCAGTTTTCTATATATAGTTTTCTAATTTTCATTCATAAAAAGAGAGAAGTTTTGGAGAAACCCTAGGGCCGAACCTATTACGAATTTTACAGGTTTTTCAAGGGTTTTCAGCCCTTGAACCCTTTCATGTGTAATTGAGATAAGTATTCTTTTACTTCAATCAATATGTCTATGTGTTGGTTGTGTATATCTCATTCTTTTCTTAATTCCATCATGCTAGGCTAGATCTATCTTGTGTTTGCTTAGATCTAATGAAACCTAGATGTTGATTATGTGTTGATTACTTGTTTATGGTTGTATTGGATGAATGATTTCGATGTTAGGCTTAAGAAAACTGGCAGATCTCCAATTAGTAACATGCTTGAACGTCTTAGGAAACATGAACTGACATGCACTAGGTTTTATTGGTTTTATTTAATGCATGAGTAAATTCTAATGATCCCATGTTAGGAGCTTCTTAGCTGGCTCAACATAGGTGTGAAGTAGGCACTCAAAGGATTGGGGAATTAAGTGCGCCACCCCATGAATGGTATTAAGGAATACAACCCGTCATCCATGCAACTATAACAAGTAATTAACGTGTAAAAGATATCTAGGGAGTAGTGAAATGTAAGTAAACACAATTTCTCCACTTATTGCTCACAACCTTAGTCTAATTTAGTTTATTTTCGTTTCTAGTATTTTATTTTGATTGCATCTTTAGTATTGGGTTAGTTGACTAGCAACTAATTCCGCCCAAATCCTTAAAACCCGAGATTTTTACTTGCTTTCTAAAAAATATAAAAATACAAAAATAATCATCTCTCACCTCTAGAACTAGTATTTAGGTTTTCTAATCCTACCGACACTATTCCTAGCTGAACGATCAATCCCCCGGTACTTGTCACTATACTATACTACAACGATCAGGTACACTGCTTGGTGGGGGTTGTAAGCTTCTCAAGATCCCTCGAGAGGTAAAGCCTGGTGCAATCCCTACGCATCAAGTTTTTGGCGTCGCAGCCCAGGGAAACAGTTATTGTCTAGGTTAGAATTTCTTTTTATTAGGTCTACTTGCTAGATTCCTTTCTAGTAAGATTTTTATTTTCATTTCTAGGTTTTCTTTAGTCTATCTTTTTCTTTGTGTGTTTGTTCGTAATTTTCATTGACTATTCCGTTTGCCATTTTGGAGAACGCGAATCCACCAAGTCCGACACTAGAGTTTTACCAGAAAAAATATAATTACACCAGTTTGGATATACCAAGATGGACGAATGAAATGAGGCGGACAGGATCTTATATTGATTTTATTGAGTACCTTGAGAAAAGAGACCAAGTGCATAAGACTTTTAAAGAATTCACCTTAGGAGCTCCATCAACCCCTCAAAATGCCTCACTTTGTGAAACCTATGCACCATATGAGCCTTCACCTAGGATAGTTTCATATGAGCCACCTAGTTGCATGTCATGGTTAGTCCCTACCATAATACAGGATGAACACATAGGTGACCTTGATGTGATGGAGGATGTAGCCAAACATGATCACATTGATAAAAAAAGACCTAAGTTTTATGATCGATGATGATGAATCTCAAGAAACAGATGATGAATCTTTTGGGCAATTTGTATATAGTAGTCATAATATTGAGGATGATCCTTATGATTCGGATATAGAAGTTGAGATGCCTAGAGAAGCACGTGAGATACTTGGGAAAATGTTAGGCTTAGATTATAATAAAACACATGTTGAGGATATAGGTGATCGTGACATAGGGAATGATGAAGTAAATAACATAAGCTCACTAAGTACCCCACAAATCTTGCCATCATTTGAGGAATACACCCCACCCATGACTTACCCGGAAGAAGTAGAAGAGACTATAGGAGCCCCAATAGAGGTAGAACCCTTGTACCAAACACCACTAGAGGATATAGGTTTGAATACTTGTAGTGATAACCTTACTCTTAGTTCTAGGGAATTACCTAGTTATGATGAACCGGAACATCAATCTTCACACAACTTTCAATCCTTAGAAATATATCTAGGAGACAAAAGAGGAGCCGACTCACCCATCAACCCATGTAGCCCGGGTAGTCTTAGGATAAAGGTAGTGGACTTTAAGCCTTGTAGAGAGGAAGCCAATATAGGAGTGGTAAATGACCTTACATGCTTACATCACCCATTTATGATTGATCATAAGAAACATTATGGGTTTAAACCGGGTTTATTAGGTCAAGATGGATCCCCAACTAGTAGTCTCTCGAAGTTGATAGAAAATGATCCCTTTCTAGGAGAGAATCTTAATCCACCCATTAGCCCGATTGAATTTTGTAAGGTTATGATGATAGGAGCACAACCCTTTGAGCATATAATTCATCCACCACTCTTTCCTCATGTGGCATACTTCCGCCGAGATGGTGTGTATCGCTACTATCACCCGCACTTAATCCTAAGTGTAGGGAAAACCTCACCTTTATCCATGAAATAAGGGTAGAGTCAGGCTCGTGACTCGAACAAAAACAAGCGCTTCTTAGGAGGCAACCCATGCTTTGTGTGATTTTATTTTGTTTGATTGTCATTTGCTTCCGTATGCATGCTGTATTTTTATTGTTGGTAGATCATGTTTCTAAACTAAAAAGTGGAAATACTTTACTTTGTTGTTTTGGCCTAGTCTTAACTCCACCTAAAGGTATTTTTGCAAAAGATAAGTGTAAGGGGAAACCCCAAATATGTTTTTTAGAAACAACCCGATCATGATTCTCCACAATATTAAATGAACATGTATATTCGTATTTGTTAGAGTCAAAATGAAGTTTTGCAGGATTCTCCAGGAAGTAGAACCAAGTTTTTCCAGAAATTTTCCGCAAACTTAACATAAGAATTTCTGCAGGTCAATTCTGACGGCGTCACGAGTTAACTCTTGACGGCATCACGTGAAAAAAATCTGGAAATTTTACCGGTTTTGTTTTTCTAACGGAGTCTTAAGGTTTTTGCTGAATTATTAAGTTTTATAATCTCCAGGAAATCTGCAAACCTCATTCCACAAGCATTATATCTTACTTTGTTTTCTAGGATTTAGTAAATTATATAGATTGCCGCCAATTTTATGCGAGGTTGCTTTGTTTGTTTTCTCAGGATTTACAGGTTATGTATGACAAGAAGATGATTTATTTTTCTGGAAGGGAAGCTTTGATTGTTCATTTTCTTGGAGGAAGACTTAACCTGGCCACCTTATTATCCATACCGAGCGAATCAGGGGAGTATTTGATTTCATTCTTTTTACTTTTTCACTTTTACATTCTTTACTTGAACATTGGGGACAATGTTCATCTTAAGTGTAAGGGGAGGGTAAAATGATGATACCTTACTTATACACTTTCGCTTGAGTTTGTTTTGTTTAATGGTAGATGTGTAATAAAACTATGAGAAATACTTGTTAGTGCAATTTTAGTGCCAAATTTAAAATTTTTTACAACATTTAGGAGTGAAACTTTAGCCATAGCAAGCGTCTCATGGATAGGAGATTGTATGACTAGCACATAACCGTATATTCAAAAAAAATTTCCACCCAAAAATATGAGGTTCGCCTTTAGATTTGATAGGAAAAGCATTTACTATTAGTGCTTATGAGTGTACCGGTAGCATTTAGATTCTAGAACTTGCGTTAGTGATGCATCCCGAGACCGCTAGTGAGACTACATTCGTGTAGTAGGATTTACTACATGATAAGAGGCATTAGGATCACCCTTGTGTTAAACCCGTATCATAATTACTTGACCATTTAAGTCATATTACTTGGCTAGTTAAGTCAACTAATTTTTCCCACACCTTAGCGTTGTACTCATTTTTAGTACACGAAACCCCTAGTACACCCCTCTGAGCCTATCTTTTCGTTTCTAACTTTAAGCATTTTACTTAAACGAAGAATTTGTTACACGCCACTTAAATGTACACCCAAATCGCCTTAGCCTTTCATGTATGCACTCATTTTTAGTGCATTATTGTTATTTGTTAAACCCTAAGTTAACTATCTAATTGATTACATGGTTGCTAAGTCGAGTCATATCCTTGTACATATTGTTTTGGGACGATTGGGACTCATGGGTAAAGTACTTATTTTATGGAGTAATGGGGAAGAACATCATTTATTACCCCCGTATGTACGTTAATCTTAAAAGTACTCCAAGTGTTTTGATTATCTTGATTCGAGTCATTAGATTAGTTTATTGTAAAGTATGTAAAAATTCAAGTGTAAGGGGAATTTTCATTCTCTATGATGTATTATTTTGGATGGTAGGGTAAGAGTGTATGCACAAAAAAAAAAAAAAAAAAAAAAAAAAAAAAAAAAAAAAAAAAAAAAAAATTAAGAAAAAGAGAAAGAAAAAAAAAAACATATGGACTACCATCCCGTTTCATTCTATGTTCATTTTTATGTTTTTGTTATTTTTCATTTATTAGCTTGAGTCGAGTCTTGTCTTGGCTTAGCAACGCCACATTGTACATGTAATTAACCAAGATTGTTAACTCGCCACCAGTAAAAACTTCCTTTATCCAACAAAACCGTGTATTTCATATCCCTACACCTAACATTACAACCCTTTAAAAGACCTCTTTGATAGTTTATCCTAGGTGCTTACGCCATGTGGTGGAGGTTTGATCCTTTCCCAAGCCTATGGTAATCTATTTTGCTATGACAGGTAGTGAGAGATATCTTCCGTTTCCATATTGTAATTTATACTTTATTACACCCGAGAGATGTGAGTATCCAAACACTATTTGTGAGGTGCTTGTGTATGACCTCCGTGCTTGTCTATTGGTCTTTAGTGGAACGATTATTTGTTGTAATTACTTTTATATTAGTGTTAAATGACCCCTAACTTGTATTTTGATTAGAATAAAAGCGCATTTGCTTGAGGACAAGCAAATCTCTAGTGTAAGGGTATATGATGAGGCGAAAAATGAACCGTTTTTAGGGGGTCATTTAAGCCCGGAATTGAATTTATTTGATCAAATATTGCCCTAAATCGTTCCTTTTGTGATTTTAGGTACTTTGGGAGTGAAATTTGGAAAAGGAAGCAATTCGGACGTTTTTGGAGCATAAAAGTGAAGAAAACGCCAAAGTCTTAATTTTCCTTGCTGGGAACAGTAGGTGACGGCATCAAGAGCAACATCTTGACGGCGTCAAGAGTAAATTGCATGACGGTCCAGTACAAACGTGAAGGCGTCACAAGTAGAGCGTCAAGAGTAAAAGACGTGACGGCCTAGAAGATCATAACACATGATGGCGTCAGATGAAGATTAAGGCAGTCCGAGAAGTATTTTGGCGGCGAGATGACGGCGTCACCTCTTTGGTCTTGATGCCGTCAGCCTCAGTTTTCTATATATTGTTTTCTAATTTTCATTCATAAAAAGAGAGAAGTTTTGGAGAAACCCTAGGGCCGAACCTATTACGAATTTTACAGGTTTTTCAAGGGTTTTCAGCCCTTGAACCCTTTCATGTGTAATTGAGATAAGTATTCTTTTAATTCAATCAATATGTCTATGTGTTGGTTGTCTATATCTTGTTCTTGTCTTAATTCCATCATGCTAGGCTAGATCTATTTTGTTTGCTTAGATCTAATGAAACCTAGATGTTGATTATGTGTTGATTACTTGTTTATGGTTGTATTGGATGAATGATTTCGATGTTAGGCTTAAGAAAATTGGCAGATCTCCAATTGGTAACATGCTTGAACGTCTTAGGAAACATGAACTGACATGCACTAGGTTTCATTGGTTGTATTTAATGCATGAGTAAATTCTAATGATCCCATGTTAGGAGCTTCTTAGCCGGCTCGACATAGGAGTGAAGTAGGCACTCATAGGATTGGGGGATTAAGTGCGCCACCCCATGAATGGTATTAAGGAATACAACCCGTCATCCACGCAACTATAACAAGTAATTAACGTGTAAAAGATATCTAGGGAGTAGCGAAATCTAAGTAAACACAATTTCTCCACTTATTGCTTACAACCTTAGTCTAATTTAGTTTATTTTCATTTATAGTATTTTATTTTGATTGCATCTTTAGTATTGGGTTAGTTGACTAGCAACTAATTCCGCCCAAATCCATAAAACCCGAGATTTTTACTTGCTTTCTAAAAAATATAAAAATACAAAAATAATCATCTCTCATCTCTAGAACTAGTATTTAGGTTTTCTAATCCTAGCGACACTATTCCTAGCTGAACGATCAGTCCCCCGGTACTTGTCACTATACTATACTACAACGATCAGGAACACTGCCTGGTGGGGGTTGTAAGCTTCTCGAGATCCCTCGAGAGGTAAAGCTTGGTGCAATCCCTACGCATCAGTTAAATGCTTGTGTTGAGTCATAATGAAGTTTTGCAGGATTTTCCAGGAAGTAGGACCAAGTTTTTCCAGAAATTTTCCGGAAACTTAACATAAGAATTTCTGCAGGTCACTTCTGACGGCGTAACGAGTTTACTCTTGATGGCGACACGTGTAAAAATCTAGAAATTTTACCAGTTTTGTTTTTCTAACGGAGTCTTAAAGTTTTTGTTGAATTATTAAGTTTTATAATCTCCACGAAATCTGCAAACTTCATTCCACAAGCATTATATCTTACTTTGTTTTCTAGGATTTAGTAACTTATGTAGATTACCGCCAATTTTATGCCAGGTTGTCTTGTTTGTTTTCTTAGATTTACAGGTTATGTATGACAAGAAGATGATTTATTTTTCTGGAAGGGAAGCTTTGATTGTTCATTTTCTTGGAGGAAGATTTAACCTGGCCACCTTATTATCCATACCGAGCGAATCAGGGGAGTATTTGATTTCATTTGTTTTACTTATTTCACTTTTACATTCTTTACTTGAACATTGGGGACAATGTTCATCCTAAGTGTAAGGGGAGGGTAAATGATGATACCCTACATATACACTTTCACTTGAGTTTGTTTGTTTGATGGTAGATGTGTAATAAAACTATGAGAAATACTTGTTAGTGTTATTTTAGCGCCAAATTTAAATTTTTTTACAACATTTAGGAATGAAACTTTAGCCATAGCAAGCGTCTCATTGATAGGAGATTGTATGACTAGCACAAAACCGTATATTCAGAAAAATTTTCCACCCAAATATGTGAGGTTCGCCTTTAGATTTGATAGGAAAAGCATTTACTATTAGTGCTTATGAGTGTACCGGTAGTATTTAGATTCTAGAACTTGCGTTAGTGATGCATCCCAAGACCGCTAGTGAGACTACATTCGTGTAGTAGGATTTACTACATGATAAGAGGCATTAGGATCACCCTTGTGTTAAACCCGTATCATAATTACTTGACCATTTAAGTCATATTACTTGGCTAGTTAAGTCAACTAATTTTCCCCACACCTTATCGTTGTACTCATTTTTAGTACACGATACCCCTAGTACACCCCTCCGAGCTTATCTTTTCGTTTATAACTTTAAGCATTTTACTTAAACGAAAAATTTGTTACACCACACTTAAATGCACACCCAAATCACCTTAGCCTTCCGTGTATGCGCTTATCTTTAGTGCATTATTGTTATTTGTTAAACCCTAAGTTAAGTATCTAATTGATTACATGGTTGCTAAGTCGAGTCATATCCTTGTACATATGTACGTTAATCTTAAAAATACTCCAAGTGTTTTGATTTTCTTAATTCGAGTCATTAGATTAGTTTATTGTAAAGTATGTAAAAATTCAAGTGTAAGGGGAATTTTCGTTCCCTATGATGTATTATTTTGGATGGTAGGGTAAGAGTGTATGCAAAAAAAAAAAAAAAAAAATCGAAAAAATCAAGAAAAAAAATAGAAAAAGAAAAAGAAAAGAGAAAAACATACGGACTACCATCCCTTTTCATTCTATGTTCATTTTATGTTTTTGTTATTTTTCATTTGTTAGCTTAAGTCGAGTCTAGTCTTGGCTTAGCAACGTCATATTGTACATGTAATTAACCAAGATTGTTAACTCGCCACCAGTAAAGACTGCCTTTATCCAACAAAACCGTGTATTTCATATCCCTACACCTAACATTAAAACCCTTTAAAATACCCCTTTGATAGTTTATCCTAGGTGCTTACGCCATGCGGTGGAGGTTTGATCCTTTCCCAAGCCTATGGTAATCTATTTTGCTATGACAGGTAGTGAGAGATATCTTCCGTTTCCATATTGTAATTTATACTTTATTACACCCGATAGATGTGAGTATCTAAACACTATTTGTGAGGTGCTTGTGTATGACCTCCGTGCTTGTCTTTGGTCTTTAGTGGAACGATTATTTGTTGTAATTACTTTTATATTAGTGTTAAATGACCCATAACTTGTATTTTGACTAGAATAAAAGCGCATTTGCTCGAGGACAAACAAATCTCAAGTGTAAGGGTATATGATGAGGCAAAAAATGAACCACTTTTAGGGGGTCATTTAAGCCCGGAATTGAATTTATTTGATCAAATATTGCCCTAAATCGTTCCTTTTGTGAGTTTAGGTACTTTGGGAGTGAAATCTGGAAAAGGAAGCAATTCGGACGTTTTTGGAGCATAAAAGTGAAGAAAACGCCAAAGACTTAATTTTCCAAGCTGGGAACAGTATGTGACGGCGTCAAGAGTACCATCCTGACGGCGTCAAGAGTAAATTGCATGATGGCGGAGTACAGAAATGAAGGCGTCAGAAGGAAGAGCGTCAAGAGTTAAATATTTGACGGCCTGGAAAAAGTTAATACATGACGGCGTCAGATGTAGATCAAGGCAGTCCGAGGATTCTTTTGGCGGCGAGATGACGGCGTCACCCCTTTGTTCTTGACGCCGTCAGCCTCAGTTTTCTATATATAGTTTTTTAATTTTCATTCAAAAAAGAGAGAGAAGTTTTGGAGAAGCCATAAGGTCGAACCTATTATGAATTTTACAGGTTTTTCAAGGGTTTTCAACCCTTGAACCCTTACATGTGTAATTGAGATAAGTATTCTTTTAATTCAATCAATATGTCTATGTGTTGGTTGTCTATATCTTGTTCTTGTCTTGATTCCACCATGCTAGGCTAGATTTATCATGTGTTTGCTTAGATCTAATGAAACCTTGATGTTGATTATGTGTTGATTACTTGTTTATGGTTGTATTGGATGAATGATTTCAATGTTAGGCTTAAGAAAACTGGTAAATCTCCAAATGGTAACATGCTTGAACGTCTTAGGAAACATGAACCGATGTGTACTTGGTTTTATTGGTTGTATTTAATGCATGAGTAAATTCTAATGATCCCATGTTAGGAGCTTCTTAGCCAGCTCGACATAGGAGTGAAGTAGGCACTCATAGGGTTGGGGAGTTAAGTACGCCACCCCATGAATGGTATTAAGGAATACAATCCGTCATCCACGCAACTATAACAAGTAATTAACGTGTAAAAGATGTCTAGGGAGTAGTGAAATGTAAGTAAACACATTTCTCCATTTATTGCTCACAACCTTAGTTTAATTTAGTTTTATTTTCATTTCTAGTATTTTATTTTGATTGGATCTTTAGTATTGGGTTAGTTGACTAGCAACTAATTCCACCCAAATCCTTCAAACCCGAGATTTTTACATGCTTTCTAAAAAATATAAAAATACAAAAATAATCATCCTTCATCTTTAGAACTTGTATTTAGGTTTTCTAATCCTAGCGACACTATTCCTAGCTGAACTATCAATCCCCCGGTACTTGTCACTATACTAAACTACAACGATCAGGTACACTACCTGGTGGGGGTTGTAAGCTTCTCGAGATCCCTCGAGAGGTAAAGCCTGGTGCAATCCCCACGCATCAACCCTCCATCTCATTCTTTCCCCCCAAGCAAAGGAATATACCTTTGGAATATTCTTTCTCATCTAACCATGGTTAACTTCTAAACCTTTAATCCAACCTTGGTTACATCTTAACCCTTCCTTTGAGGAATATACCATGACATATTCTCTTCTCTATTATGCCATGTGAGGAATACCGTTGCTACCCCTACCAAATTACCCTTTCTACTCTTCTAACCTTGGTATTTGGTTTTCTCATAAACACTTCACAAAATAAATTTCTAATTGGCTATTTGAGTTAGTAAACCTTAGATTGATTAATGTTAAGGTTTAGTGTGAAGTACAATTTGGGGTTTAGCAAGGTAAGGTATTTATAAAGCCAACACCCAAGGCTTTGGGAAAATTTTCTCTGGGTGTCTGGCGCGCCACCCACGCGTCAACGCGTGGGCAGCGCGCCGGCCTCGGTAAAATTTTCCCAAGTTGGGTTTTTGCCTATAAATACCATTCCTTGGCTCTTGTATTCCTCACCCCTTGCCATTATTCTTTCTCTCTACATTCTTTCTCTCTAAACACTCTCAAATCTCTCTATCTCTAATCTTGTGTTCTTGATTCTCACTCTAACATCTTTGAAAGAACGCATCTCCTTGCAAGGGAAGAATCACAAGAACTTAATCCAGTCTTGTGATTGTGTCGAGGGTCTCTTTACTTATACCCTTTCTATTGCAATCGAGTCTCTAGGTTATGTTAGGGCTTGATTGAACAAACACTTATTCATTCATTCAATTGTTTGTAAGGGAAGTCTTGTGTCTTGATGACCAAGCCTAGATCATTGGGGATCTAGTTGGGGTTTGATACTTCCGGTGGGAAGTTTTGGTTGGTAGTGGTCTTGGTGACCCTTAGGTGTAAGTCGAATCACGAGATTCTTTAGGGTGGTGTCCGAGGTGCGGAATACCGTGAGAGTAACTCCTTTTTTGTGAGCATCGATATTGGTAAATATCGGTGGAGTGAATTGTAATGGTTTGTAGTCCACTGAAAGGATTATACTAGTGGAATATTATCGGTGTCGTGGATTCGCAACTGGACGTACGGATGGTATAAACCCCCCATCCCGAACCAGTATATATCATGGTGTCTCTCTTTACTCGCTTTATATACTTTGGTTGTGTTTATGGTTGTTTGGATTGATTATACAACCACTTGGTTTTCTTTGAGGCTTAAAGTTTTTAAACGTCTTAAAAGCCAAAGAAACCGTATTCACCCCCCTCTACGATTCTACACAACTGTTGCTACATAGTTTTAATGGTTTCATTACATGGTCACAAGCTTTCTAGAGTTGCCTAAACATGTTTTTCTGGTATCACAGTCCTGGTAACTGCCTTATGTATCATATATGTTTTGTGTGCTTTTAACAATCAGTAGTGAAAAATGGTCAAAAAGTTGTATGAATATGGTGGTTTTCTAAGTTGCGATTTGAATGGCTTTGTTGGCAGCGGTTGGTGTCAAAAAATGGCTTTCTTGGCAGCGATTGCCAAGTTCTGGTTCACTTTGGATTAATAACAAATCGGGAAAAAGACGAAAATGGTTGATAATGACTTGTGTACCTGCGGGTTGTCTTCATGTTATGGGATTTGGTAGCAGCGATTTGCCTTTGAAAATCAATTTTAATAGAAAATCCAAATAGCATGCTGCCAAAATTTCATTAAGTCTAGCAATTTTTCATACAATAAAAAGAGATGAAGAAGAAGTGATCACGAACTCAAACAAAACAACCTTAATGCAACAACAATGAACCTCAGTTTTATCATCATCAATTAATAACAAGCACAACTCAACTTCAGTTGTTTAGTATCACCAGTCCACAATATACCATATGATGAGTGCTCAAACACTCATCATTTTTGGTCTATTCTGAACTGCAAAACATACAAAAACACTCAGTAATGCATCAAAATACTGAAAATATTCCAAAATTGTGTTTTATATGTTTTAGATGCAAAATGAGCAAAAACAGATGAAAAACGTATAAAGTTTGCAAAATTGGCAGTTTCAGTCCCTCAACTTTCATAAAATTACAAAACTAGTCCCTGGATATTCAAAATATAGAAAATTATCACCAAAGGTCATTTTGAAATCATAAAATGTCATATTTAGTCCTTTGGTGAAAAATTGGAAAAGTTTTGAGAATTTACACTTTTGGTCCCTGGAGTTTCAGATTTTGGCAGATTTGGTCCCTGGTGGAAAATTTTGGAAGAAAAGTCATTTTTGGGCCTTAGAAAATCAAAAGTTATCACATTTGATCCCTGGATGAAAACTTTGGGAAAAATACACATTTGGTCCCTACACTTTGGAAAATGGCAATTTTAGTCCTCGGGTGATTTTATTTCGGAAAATAAACAACAAGGGTCCTTATGAAATTATATATTGGCAGAAATGGTACTTTTGTGATAACTTTGGAAAGATGCAACTTCAGTCCCTAAGTTTGGATTAATTGCAAATTGGTCCTTGTTGTTTTCTATTAACCAAATGGACCATTTTAATAAAAATAAAACCAAACAAACACCCCTTTTACCCAATCCATGATCCTGATCCAGTTACCAACCCACCAAGCCCATCACAAGCCCATCCCCTAAACAGATAACCCAACCTGGGCGTTGACCCAGTCAACTCACCCCTAACCTCACCCCCCGTACCACTGTTCACCACCATTAACACTCCCTAATTTCTAGGTCCATGTCCCCCCCTCCTCTGCAATCACTCACCAAACACTCAACCACCCCTCACCTTTCCCCCCTCCTCATTTATTATCCCACCAAACCCACTCAACTGCCCACTTTTCCTTTTCCCGCCAAAAGGTGTTTAAACGGCTTGGATCAAAAGAAGCTATCCTACGGCTCAGATGATGGTGGGAAAGTCAAATGAAGTCTCCAGGGCTATAAAAGAAAAGAAAAGAGAGAAGAAAAATAGTTAGTTTTAGTAGTAGAGTAGTATTAATATAGTTAGTGTAATTTTAATGTCGTATTAATGAATATTTCCTTTTCAAGTGTAATACTAAGCTTATAAATGTTGTATTAGGTGATTCAGTGTATCAAAAACCTGTTTCAGTCTTTAATTTCAATTCCAAGTGCAATTTATGTTCAAGTTCTATGAAAATCTCATTTTAGCATAAAGGTTGTTAAAAGTGGTTAATCATTGTTCTACAAGCTTTCATAAGCTCATTACAAAGTTTCCTTAAGCTTATATAAGAATTTAAGTCAGTTTAATTTAAAAACTCAAAATTACTCAAAATTACAAAAAATTAGATGAAAAATAAAAAAAAAAGTGAAAAAGATTGAAGAAGAAGCTGCAACAGTGGTTAATTGTGAACTGAAGATGGTTTAGATCCTCAAGGGAGGAAATAGGACAGGTGTTGGTTCATGGTTCTTGGTTCTGAGCAAACTTGATCCTTTTGTAAGCAAACTCTCAAGTTTTCTATTTTTACTATAGCATAGGTATGCATTACTTAACTTCATTAAAATCCAGTGTTTTGAGCTCATAAGATGTTAGTATGGACTAAGTTTTCAGTTTCATGTGTTACTTTGTTAATTTGCTTTGAAATTTCTTCAAAACTGTTACAAAAGGGGTGTTTGGATTAGTGTAATCCTATGTGATCTTGTTGTTGCTTAGTTGTTATTTTTGTTTATTCATACTACACTAGGTTGTTTTAGGTCAGTTTAGGTCTCAAATTCAAGTTTCTAACTGCCCAAAGTCAAATCCCACCCCCTTGCCCCTAGCAGACAACTGTTGGGTCAGTGGGTTCAAAAACCCACCCATTTTGATTAGGAGATTGTTTTTAAAGCTTATTTCAGTCTCTAAATACCTTATTACAACATAATCAATCAGATTTGATCACCCAAAGTTCAAAAAAGTCAAAGTGCAAGTTTATTTAAAAAGTCAAATTCAGTCTCTCTTAAGTTTTTCATTTCTAGGACGGATTTTCTTGAATTGTGTGTTGTGTTTCAAGCTTTGTAATTTTCAGATTTTGTTGTATACCAGCTAGTATTCAAGTTCTCATAATCCACACATTTTTGTGAATTTTTCCTTGGGCCCCACTTGGCCTCAAACACACTTGCAGGCTCAGCTGCTCCCCTGCATCAGCAGCACCCCCACCACCACCACCACTTGGTGGTTTTCTGACCACCCAGTGGGTCCCACAACCCCCCACCTTGCACCATTCAACCCTCCCCATGGTAGGGTTCATCATTTGACCCTTGGTTTGACCTCCTACCCACTGGGCCCCACCTAAATAAGGCCACCAAATCTGTCCCATTTTTCAGTACCAAACAAAGTGCTAAGAGCTTATTATCAGCTTATGTGCTTATTCAGTGGTCCACCTTTGCTTTTTCCAGCTTATACATGTTCCATTAACTCAAGTGAACTAGAAACACCCATTGTGGGTCCCACCACAAGCCATTTTAGCTAATTTCCCCATTTGGTCAACTTTGGTCAACTGTTTCAAGTTTTGGCTTATCCCAGCTTATTTTCAAGTTTCCAAAAAGTTTGTTTTTACAAAAAGTATTTGTTTTTAAGTGTTTAATAGGTTTGTAAAATAAAAATCAAGAAAAATCAAATTTAAAATTAAGTGATAGTTTCTATTTAATGTAATTTAATTTTAATTTTCATTTTTAAATTTTTATTAAGTACTTGTCATTTTTATATTTTTATTAATTATATCTTATATTAAAGTATTTATATTAATTTTCTTAGATTTTTATTTTCTCATTTAGTATTAATTAGAATTAATTTTAGTTTTATTAATTATTAATTAATATTAAGTTTAAAATAGCATAATTAGTTTTTATTAATCAAAACCTTGTTTTTATATTTTTTATAGCTTTTATATGTTATAAAGTAATTTTAGAAATTTTATTAGAATTTTTACTGTTCATTTAGTATTTTTCTTAATTTAAAATAGTTAATTAGTTAATTAGTAATTAAATAGTAATTAATTAAAAGAAAATCCACAAAAAGACAAAAACACTTATTTTTATTTTTAAATCTTATTTTTAGTTATTTTATAATTTTAAGAATTTTATTTTAACCTTTTTAGTATTTAAATAATATTATATTGTATTTTAGTTATTTAAATATTAATAATAAGTATTAAATAGTTTTTAATTAATATTAAATAATTAAATAGTGTAAAAAGTAATTTTAATTTTCTAAAAAGTTTCTTTTATTTTTAGGATTATAAAAATATAATTTTCACTTTTGTAAGTATTTTATTTTGTTAAAACTCGCGTTTTATTTTGTACGTTTACGTTTTATTTAGACGTAACGTACGCGTTTTTAGGTTTTTATCGTTTCTGGTTTTTCTTAGCTTCCCGTCTTATTCACATAGCTTATTTAAGCTATTTCATTGTAGAATCCTTAGTTCAATCACTCACAAATCCCTTTTCATCCAAATTCACCCGATCACGAAACCGTTTCTTAACCATCACACCTCGTCGGGACATACGACCCGGGGAAACCTTATACTTCCGCGGAGCATTGGTTTTAGACGTTTGACTTGGTTGACCATCCCTTGGTCAATTAAGTTGACCGTTTAGCATCAATCAAATTTTGGCGCCGCTGCCGGGGAGGTTGTGCGCGTTTATCTAAACGGTTTTTCTGATTAGTGTCTTTGGAATTCGTTCCATTGTACATTTATCCATCCCTTGTTCATATTTTCCTATTTTCAAAACAAAACCGTTCACGAAAAACTTTTGAAATCAAGTTTTCAACGAAGACAAAAACATTTTTCTTATCATTTGTACAAAATGTTTATCCAAAAACCCAAAAATATTCACCTTTACCCTCTCACACCTTTGATTCTTCATCCCTACCCCTCCCTAGACTTTTGATTCTTTCTATGTCTCATCCACACTTTCTGGTTTGCCAGTGGTGTGGTAATCCTCATAATGGTGGCAATTGCCCCAGCTGTGGCATGGTAGAGTCGGGAAACGGGTCTGTCTATAACCAGAATCCCTATTCCTACCATGACACGACTGATTCATTCCATCAGTTACCACACCATGAGACTCAACAGTTTTACTGTTGTGAGTACTGTGGTGGTTCACATTACAGTTCCGATTGTCAATCGGGAAACACGCTTGTCTATGAGCAGTTTCCTGGTAACGATTATAACTCTATCACACACCACCCACAACCACATCAGTTTTACTGTTGTGATTACTGTGAAGGTCCACACTCTAGCTCGGATTGTCAAACAAGGAATCCATTTCCTTGTAACAATTACGACTCTTCGTTTTCAGACCCACCTCCACAGTACGATATGATTCACACAACTCCTCAAGAAACCGAGCAAGACCTTTTACTAAAGGCTCTTGATATTTTAAAAGAACTTAAGGAGGAGTTGGTTACTACACCGTTTCGAGACTCTCGTGAGAAATCTATGGCAGAATTACTTGCTGAAGAACGAGAGGCTAAAAACGAATTGAGTAGGGAAGAATTACTTGTCTTAGAACAAGCAACTATAACTCGTGCTAAATTTCGTCAAGCTGCTCTTCTAGACTGTAATGATGATAGTGATATTGAAGACACCCTTGATATCCTTCAATTTTATAAGGGTTCGTCAGCTTCATCACTTGTGATTCCTCCCATTGTAAATCAGGGAGAAAATAATGAGACGGGGAAATTACTAGCCGTTGAACAAATGGAACTTGAAAATTCCATGAATGCTAGCTCCTCTCATCTCCCTCAGTCTGTTGTTATCACACCCGAAGTTCACACTCACTCTCTGAACATGGGGGATGAGCATCTTAGCACTATTCCTAATAAGGAATCGGACGAATTAATAAAGTCTAGTGTTGAGATCCTTGTCCCAATCCCGAGAGAGTCACAGGGGACTTTTGATCTTATGTGTGATATTCCTTCCACCCCTAATAATCCAAATGATCAAATTGAGACTGTCTCTGATTCCAGTGATGATTGTTTATCTTATGGAGACATTGAATTTATTGATGCATCACTTCTACACTCCGATGTTGACTTTCTTCTTGAAGAGTTCGCTGATGAACTCTCTCATATGGATCCCATCCCACCAAGGGATGAAAATGAAGTCTTTGACTTTGATGCGGATTTGAGAGAGTTAGAATTCTTACTTACTCGTGATCCTTCGATTGAACTTACTCAGATCAATCCACTTCCTCCGGATAGTGAAAATGATCTGGACGAATTCGAGGCTTTTCTTGCTGAAGATAGTTCAACTTCATATGAAGTTGATGATAATTATCTTGATCCTGAGGGGGACATTCTTTTTCTAGAAAGTTTGTTAAATGAAGATTCATTCCCCCCTCTCCCACCCAAACAACTTCATAATGAGGAAATCAAATTAGTTGAGGAAACTGATAAATTTCCTGAGATCAAGCTCAAGGACTTGCCTCCTCCACTTGAATATACATTTCTTGAGGAGGAAGTTCTTATCTTAATTGCTATTCAGATCTCTCTTCTTTCCTTCACCTACCAGGTGATTTCTCCTCTTCTTCACTCCTTCGGGAGTGAGGACACTATATTTGATCCCGGCATTTTCATGTATCATTATCTTGAGCCGGATACTTATCTCATCGGTGTGGAACTTTCACGTGCTTCATATGTTTGTCCAAACATCTTGAATGAAAGTCCGATTGAGATTGTTCCTTCCACATCATGCTTCCCCAAGGACAAATGAATTCGGGGTCGAGTCAAGCTAGCGACTCGATAAACAAAAACAGTAGCATGTTTATAGGGTTTTCACCCTAAGTATGGGGGAGTCCCCCATGCTATGGTCACAAATGAGTGAAAAACCAAAATGGTGTTTTCCACGCTTAGCTTGTAATGTTGCCCTTTTACGTTCAAAATGTCGGCATAATAGCCGGGATTTTGAATATTGAGGACAATATTCATGCTAAGTGTGGGGGGGTATTCGCTATTCTAGCGAATTTTATCACATTTTACTATATAATACCCCCGTTTTAGCCAAAAATTTCAAAAATTTTAAAAATTTTTCACTGGTGCTTCAAAATTTTTGTGGTAATCAGTCCGCCTTGTCTAAGCGACAAAAGGGATTGGCTAGTCCAGGAGCAAACGGCTCTTGGTAAAGACATATCAAATCCATTGACGGCTTGCAATTTGCCCAAAATTGTGTGGTTCATCAACTCCCCGAAAACAAATGAGTTGGCTAGCCCGCAAGATTATGGCTTGTGGTAAAGGCCGTGGAAAATCCATAATTGGTAATCAGCTCACCAAGATGTTGACTATTCCATCAAGAGCTGGCTAGTCCAGAAGCAAACGGCTTTTGGTAAAGACTACTCAAATCCGTTGACAGCTGGTGGTTTGCTCAAAATCACACGGTTATCAGGTGTGCCACAGTTCTTACACCTGGCTACTCCAGAAGTGATGGCTTTTGGTAAAGAGTTTTTCAAATCCATCAAGTTTTCAAAACAGTATTGCTAGGGACTAGCAATAGTTTAGTGTGGGGGATTGATGAGTGCTCAAACACTCATCATTTTTGGTCTATTCTGAACTGCAAAACATACAAAAACACTCAGTAATGCATCAAAATACTGAAAATATTCCAAAATTGTGTTTTATATGTTTTAGATGCAAAATGAGCAAAAACAGATGAAAAACGTATAAAGTTTGCAAAATTGGCAGTTTCAGTCCCTCAACTTTCATAAAATTACAAAACTAGTCCCTGGATATTCAAAATATAGAAAATTATCACCAAAGGTCATTTTGAAATCATAAAATGTCATATTTAGTCCTTTGGTGAAAAATTGGAAAAGTTTTGAGAATTTACACTTTTGGTCCCTGGAGTTTCAGATTTTGGCAGATTTGGTCCCTGGTGGAAAATTTTGGAAGAAAAGTCATTTTTGGGCCTTAGAAAATCAAAAGTTATCACATTTGATCCCTGGATGAAAACTTTGGGAAAAATACACATTTGGTCCCTACACTTTGGAAAATGGCAATTTTAGTCCTCGGGTGATTTTATTTCGGAAAATAAACAACAAGGGTCCTTATGAAATTATATATTGGCAGAAATGGTACTTTTGTGATAACTTTGGAAAGATGCAACTTTAGTCCCTAAGTTTGGATTAATTGCAAATTGGTCCTTGTTGTTTTCTATTAACTAAATGGACCATTTTAATAAAAATAAAACCAAACAAACACCCCTTTTACCCAATCCATGATCCTGATCCAGTTACCAACCCACCAAGCCCATCACAAGCCCATCCCCTAAACAGATAACCCAACCTGGGCGTTGACCCAGTCAACTCACCCCTAACCTCACCCCCCGTACCACTGTTCACCACCATTAACACTCCCTAATTTCTAGGTCCATGTCCCCCCCTCCTCTGCAATCACTCACCAAACACTCAACCACCCCTCACCTTTCCCCCCTCCTCATTTATTATCCCACCAAACCCACTCAACTGCCCACTTTTCCTTTTCCCGCCAAAAGGTGTTTAAACGGCTTGGATCAAAAGAAGCTATCCTACGGCTCAGATGATGGTGGGAAAGTCAAATGAAGTCTCCAGGGCTATAAAAGAAAAGAAAAGAGAGAAGAAAAATAGTTAGTTTTAGTAGTAGAGTAGTATTAATATAGTTAGTGTAATTTTAATGTCGTATTAATGAATATTTCCTTTTCAAGTGTAATACTAAGCTTATAAATGTTGTATTAGGTGATTCAGTGTATCAAAAACCTGTTTCAGTCTTTAATTTCAATTCCAAGTGCAATTTATGTTCAAGTTCTATGAAAATCTCATTTTAGCATAAAGGTTGTTAAAAGTGGTTAATCATTGTTCTACAAGCTTTCATAAGCTCATTACAAAGTTTCCTTAAGCTTATATAAGAATTTAAGTCAGTTTAATTTAAAAACTCAAAATTACTCAAAATTACAAAAAATTAGATGAAAAATAAAAAAAAAAGTGAAAAAGATTGAAGAAGAAGCTGCAACAGTGGTTAATTGTGAACTGAAGATGGTTTAGATCCTCAAGGGAGGAAATAGGACAGGTGTTGGTTCATGGTTCTTGGTTCTGAGCAAACTTGATCCTTTTGTAAGCAAACTCTCAAGTTTTCTATTTTTACTATAGCATAGGTATGCATTACTTAACTTCATTAATATCCAGTGTTTTGAGCTCATAAGATGTTAGTATGGACTAAGTTTTCAGTTTCATGTGTTACTTTGTTAATTTGCTTTGAAATTTCTTCAAAACTGTTACAAAAGGGGTGTTTGGATTAGTGTAATCCTATGTGATCTTGTTGTTGCTTAGTTGTTATTTTTGTTTATTCATACTACACTAGGTTGTTTTAGGTCAGTTTAGGTCTCAAATTCAAGTTTCTAACTGCCCAAAGTCAAATCCCACCCCCTTGCCCCTAGCAGACAACTGTTGGGTCAGTGGGTTCAAAAACCCACCCATTTTGATTAGGAGATTGTTTTTAAAGCTTATTTCAGTCTCTAAATACCTTATTACAACATAATCAATCAGATTTGTTCACCCAAAGTTCAAAAAAGTCAAAGTGCAAGTTTATTTAAAAAGTCAAATTCAGTCTCTCTTAAGTTTTTCATTTCTAGGACGAATTTTCTTGAATTGTGTGTTGTGTTTCAAGCTTTGTAATTTTCAGATTTTGTTGTATACCAGCTAGTATTCAAGTTCTCATAATCCACACATTTTTGTGAATTTTTCCTTGGGCCCCACTTGGCCTCAAACACACTTGCAGGCTCAGCTGCTCCCCTGCATCAGCAGCACCCCCACCACCACCACCACTTGGTGGTGGTTTTCTGACCACCCAGTGGGTCCCACAACCCCCCAGCTTGCACCATTCAACCCTCCCCATGGTAGGGTTCATCATTTGACCCTTGGTTTGACCTCCTACCCACTGGGCCCCACCTAAATAAGGCCACCAAATCTGTCCCATTTTTCAGTACCAAACAAAGTGCTAAGAGCTTATTATCAGCTTATGTGCTTATTCAGTGGTCCACCTTTGCTTTTTCCAGCTTATACATGTTCCATTAACTCAAGTGAACCAGAAACACCCATTGTGGGTCCCACCACAAGCCATTTTAGCTAATTTCCCCATTTGGTCAACTTTGGTCAACTGTTTCAAGTTTTGGCTTATCCCAGCTTATTTTCAAGTTTCCAAAAAGTTTGTTTTTACAAAAAGTATTTGTTTTTAAGTGTTTAATAGGTTTGTAAAATAAAAATCAAGAAAAATCAAATTTAAAATTAAGTGATAGTTTCTATTTAATGTAATTTAATTTTAATTTTCATTTTTAAATTTTTATTAAGTACTTGTCATTTTTATATTTTTATTAATTATATCTTATATTAAAGTATTTATATTAATTTTCTTAGATTTTTATTTTCTCATTTAGTATTAATTAGAATTAATTTTAGTTTTATTAATTATTAATTAATATTAAGTTTAAAATAGCATAATTAGTTTTTATTAATCAAAACCTTGTTTTTATATTTTTTATAGCTTTTATATGTTATAAAGTAATTTTAGAAATTTTATTAGAATTTTTACTGTTCATTTAGTATTTTTCTTAATTTAAAATAGTTAATTAGTTAATTAGTAATTAAATAGTAATTAATTAAAAGAAAATCCACAAAAAGACAAAAACACTTATTTTTATTTTTAAATCTTATTTTTAGTTATTTTATAATTTTAAGAATTTTATTTTTACCTTTTTAGTATTTAAATAATATTATATTGTATTTTAGTTATTTAAATATTAATAATAAGTATTAAATAGTTTTTAATTAATATTAAATAATTAAATAGTGTAAAAAGTAATTTTAATTTTCTAAAAAGTTTCTTTTATTTTTAGGATTATAAAAATATAATTTTCACTTTTGTAAGTATTTTATTTTGTTAAAACTCGCGTTTTATTTTGTACGTTTACGTTTTATTTAGACGTAACGTACGCGTTTTTAGGTTTTTATCGTTTCTGGTTTTTCTTAGCTTCCCGTCTTATTCACATAGCTTATTTAAGCTATTTCATTGTAGAATCCTTAGTTCAATCACTCACAAATCCCTTTTCATCCAAATTCACCCGATCACGAAACCGTTTCTTAACCATCACACCTCGTCGGGACATACGACCCGGGGAAACCTTATACTTCCGCGGAGCATTGGTTTTAGACGTTTGACTTGGTTGACCATCCCTTGGTCAATTAAGTTGACCGTTTAGCATCAATCACCATATACGAAAAAGAAATGAATACAAAAGAAGAAAACATATCACAACTAGTTCCACATACAAAACCAAAACCAACTCCAAATCCATTGCTATACTAAAAATCTTTTCCAAGAAACAAATCAATAAAGAACACCACCTCACCAGCTCTCATCAATTATGGTAAACGAAAACGTCAACAAGATTACTAGATCTCAGAATGGTTCACCTATTTCCAATCTTTTAAAATATTTTTTGTGAACCTAGCACATCACTAATCTATTTTTTTGGTATTATCCGAAATCTTTATATGAAAGAATAATACAACTCATGTTTTACTCTTATTTCTCATTCGGTTCATGGACAAAAACAAAATCACGATCTCAGTATGTGTTTTGGTTTCAAAACAACTCACAACCGTTAGAAGATTAACCAAAACAAAGTCATCATTGATCCTTTTACTTAACATAAACAAATAAATATATATTGGATCTCAGATTTGGTCAAGATAACATACTGATCCTTATAGATCGTGTATACTTGTACAAAAAATCATCATTGATCTAATGTTTATTTGAAGATAATCTTGCATGTTGTTAATATCCGATTACTTTTAGAAAGAAACAATAACAAGATTGTTATTATTTCTTCTCTCAATCAGTGACAAACGAAAAACAGGATCCAATATACTTACACGAGAACCATACGATCTTGAAACCACTGGAAGAACCAAAGGATTTTGTTTGTGCTCTGCTTTGTTAAGGAAACAACATAAGTGATTTTGTTTGTGCATGATTCGATTATTACAAGAATAAATGAGATGTAAGATTGATGTAGTTGCTTTTGTGGCTGCTATAGTTTGCTTGAATGTGATGTTGACTGCACATTGTGAGATTAGGGTTAGGGATTTGGGTTAAGTGTGTCTTAAATACCCGAAAAATTAGGGTCATATTTTTGGATCGGGTATTATGTATTGCAATGGACCGGGTACTGAGTTTGGATTTGGACGGGTTTTTTTTTTCTTTCTTTTTTTTTGTGCTGGATTTACACGTTTCTTTTCATGATGGGCTGGTGGAGTTGCCCCTTGGGCTGAAATGGTATTAATTTTTTACTTGGGCCAAAATGTGGTGGATCAATTCATTGAGTTTGTTTGTTTAGTTGGGTTATGATGAGCTAAATTCTTTTGTTATACTCAATATGGACCAAAAAATTATTAAATGGTAGTTTGGTTTCACAAATTTGGTGGGATACATTATTGATGCGTGGGAATTGCACCAGGATTTACCTCTTGAGGGATCTCGAGAAGCTTACAACCCTCACCAGACAGTGTATCTGATCGTTGTAGTATAGTATAGTGACAAGTACCGGGGGATTGATCGTTCAACTCAGGAATAGTGTCACTAGGATTAGAAAACCTAAAAACTAGGTCTAGAGGTGAGGGATGATTCTTTTTGTATTTTTTATTTTTTTAAAAGCAAATAAAATCTTGGGTTTTTAGAGGAATGGGCGGAATTAGTTGCTAATCAAATAACCCAATAACTAATATGCAATCAAAATAAAATAACAAAAATGAAAATAAACAAATTAAACTAGTGGTGTGAGCAATATATGGGAGAATTGTGTTTACTTAGATTTCACTACTCCCTAGATATCTTTTACAAGTTAATTACTTGTTATAGTTGCGTGGATGACGGATTGTTTTCCTTAATACCATTCATGGGGTGGCGTACTTACTTCCCCAATTCTATAAGCTCCTACTTCACTCCTATGTCGAGCCGGCTAAGAAGCTCCTAACATGGGATCACTAGAATTCGCTCATGCATTAAATACAACCATAAAAACCTAGTACACATCGGTTCATGTTTCTTAAGACGTTCAAGCAAGTTACACAATGGAGATCTGTCAGTTTTCTTAAGCCTAACATTGAAATCATTCATCCATTACAACTATAAACAAGCAATCAACCTATAATCAACATCTAGGTTTCATTACATCTATGCAAACACACAATAGATCTAGCCTGGCATGTTAAAATCAAGACAAGTGTAAGATATATTCAAACAACACATAGACATATTGAATGAATTGAAGGAAAATTTATCTCAATTGAACATGAAGGGTTTCAAGGGGTGAAAACCCTTGAAAATACTGTTACAAACGAGCTAGGGTTTATTAGGTTCGACCCTAAAATTCTCCACACAAGTTCCTCTCTGATGAATGAAAAATAGAAAAGTATATATAGATTTTAGGAGGTGACGGCGTCAAGAGGAAAAATCTGACGCCGTCATCTCGCTGCTAATAAAGTTCTCGGACTGCCTAGATCCAAAGCTGACGCCGTCATGCATGTTTCTACTCTGGGCCATCACCAAAATTACTCTTGACGCCCTTCTTCTGACGCCGTCACATTTTCTCTGGGCCGTCATCCATTTTGCTCCTGACGCCGTCTAAAAAATCATTCTTGATGCCGTCATCTACTGTTCCCAACAAGGAATTAGGACTTTTCCGTTTTCTTCACTTTTATGCTCCAAAAACGTCCAAAATGCTTCCTTTTCCAGAATTCACTCCCAAAGTACCTAAAATCACAAAAGGAACGATTTAATATTTGATCAAATAAATTCAAATTCCGGTACAAATGACCCCCTAAAAACGGTTCATTTTTCGCCTCATCATATACCCTTACACTTGAGATTTGCTTGTCCTCAAGCAAATGCGCTTTTATTCTAGTCAAAATACAAGTTAGGGGTCATTTAACACTAATATAAAAGTAATTACAACAAATAATCGTTCCACTAAAGACCAAAGACAGGCACGAAGGTCATACACTAGCACCTCACAAATAGTGTTTAGATACTCACATCTCTCGGGTGTAATAAAGTATATATCACAATATGGAAATGGAAAACATCTTTCACTACCTGTCATAGCAAAATAGATTACCATAGGCTTGGGAAAGGATCAAACCTCCACCACATGGCGTAAGCACCTAGGATCAAAGAGGTCTTTCAAAAGGGTTGTTATGTTAGGTGTAGGGATATGGGATACACGGTTTTGTTGGATATAGGCAATCTTTGCTGGTGGCGAGTTAATCATCTTGGTTAATTAAATGTACAATATGGCATTGCTAAGCCAAGACTAGACTCGACTGCAAAATTTCGAAATCACCACCACTTTTTCGAAATCCCTTTTTGACTAGTTTTCGAAATCACAAGAAAAGGCTCCGTTCGTGCTCACCGTTGGATACTCGGTATTTTCTCTCTTGTATAAGAAAGAAATTACTTCGACTTTTGGGCTAAATTTCGAAATTGTATAATTTCAAAATTTCGTTGTGAGATTGGGTTTTCGAAAAATTGCAAAATTTTCGAAATCACTGTTTTTTCGAAAAAAATCCAAAATTTTCGAGAACACTGATTTTTCGAAAAAATTCAAAACTTTCGAGAACTTATATTTTCGAGAACTCTAAGTTTCGCAATCCTTAGTTTCGAGAACTCCAAGTTTCGCAATCCTCAATTTCAAAATCAAACTTTCGCAATCCCATAGTTTCGAGAAAACCTTAAAGTTTCGCGAAATTTGACAAAAGTGAGGTTTTTGACGACCAAACTTCAAACGGCCATAACTTTTGAACCGTAACTCCGTTTTCGACGAATCAGCTGTCAAAACGACCGTGAGATAGAGGAGAACGACACGCTAAATGATTTATTGATTTAGGTGATGTTTCGAGGTCTAAAAACGCTCCGAGAAGAAGTTATTGAGGTTTTAAGATTTTAAGTCAAAATTTTCACCATAAAAACTTGCATCAACTTACTCTAAACACAACTCCTATTTCGTTGGAACGATCCAAGAATCAACTTTATCCATCTACACTTCATCAATGGCAACTCAGCAAGACATTCATGCAGCCGGTGCGGAAAACCGACCTCCAATACTTGAAAAAGGTGGATATCTCCCATGGACAAGTCGTATGCTTCGTTACATCAAAACAAAGGATACCGGGCACCTTATGATCAAATCCATAGAAAACGGTCCATTTCAGCCAAGACAAGTTCAAATTCAAGGTAATCCAAATACAACACCTCCTACTGAACCATTAGTGCATATACAAACAGAAGCAGATTACACTGATGAAGAGAAGGCGCAAATCAAAGCTGATGATATGGCAATGCATTTAATCCAACTTGGATTACCACGGGAGATCTTTGTTGCGGTCGACAGCTGTGAAAGTGCTTATGCTATATGGGAACGTGTTAGAAGAATATGTCATGGAACAGAAATTGGACAACAAGATGTTGAGAACAAACTTCTTACTGAATGGGAGAACTTTACATCCACTTAAGGTGAACAGATTGAATCTTACTACACAAGGTTTTGCACTTTGATGAATGAGTTAATCAGAAACAAGTTGACACCACGAGCAATTGCAACAAACATCAAATTCCTCAATAACCTTCCAGAAGAATGGGGTCGTTATGTTACAATTGTTAATCAAACAAAGGACTTACATCAGGTGAATTATGATCAACTCTATTACTTTCTGAAGCAAAACCAAGCTGAGGCTAATGAAGTTAGGAAAGAAAGATTGGCAAAGAATCATGATCCTCTCTCACTAATTGCTAATACACCAACACCATTACAAGTGAACACTCAACAACCATCATCACCTATTCACAACTACATGCAACCATCATACATTCAACAACCAACACCGGTCTACCAACAACAATTCTACCCACAACAACAACAACAAGTTATTCCACAACAGACATACCCACAATTCCAAGAACCAGAATTCACTGACAATGATGAAGCTGCTGCAGCATTGACACAAGCGTTTGCTTTTCTGTCAAAGGCATTCCAAGGACGCTATTCTACAACAACAAACAACAACCAAAGGATTTCATCGAATACTCACAACAGGTAGATCGCTCAGCCGAGTTTCAATATGGGCAACGGAGGCCAAATGGTTGGAGTTTATGGGAATCAGCAAGGATACACTACTGGATTTAATATGGGCAATCAGAATATTCAGAATGCAGGTCAGTATGCAGGGAATCAGTATGGTCAAAATGCAGGGAATCAGTTGGGTCAGTTAGTTGGAAATAAGAGGGGTCAGAATGTTGGTAATCAGGCAATGGGTAATCAGAATAGAAATTTTGCAGCTCCAGTAGTTGGGGATTTAGGAAATGTGAATCAGGGTAATCCGGTAAAGTGTTTCAACTGCCAGGGTGTAGGTCACATGACCGGCAATTTAAAGCTGCTGATCAATTTCGTCTGGAAATTCATGGGAACTGTACGATTTGGAAACGATCATGTAGCAGCTATTCAGGGTTATGGAGATCTTCAATTTGGAAATTTTTTAATCACTCGAGTTTACTACGTCGTAGGGTTGGGACACAACTTGTTTTCAGTCGGGCAGATTTGTGATGCGGATTTAGAAGTGGCATTCAGAAGAAACACGGTTTTTATTAGAAATTTGGTTGGTGATGATCTCTTAACTAGTAATCGTGGTACAAACTTGTATGCTATCGAAATCAACCAAATGGCTTCTACATCACCAATTTGTCTTATGACAAGGGCAACCGAAACTAAGTCCTGGCTGTGGCATAGACGTTTATCCCATCTCAATTTCGACACCATCAACAAGTTAGCCAAAGACAACATCGTCACCGGACTTCCTAAGTTCAAATACACCATGGAACACCTATGTCCATCATGCGAACAAGTAAAAAGTAAAAGAGCATCATATAAACCCAAAACCGTACCTAGTTCGGAAGCAAGGTTACATATGTTGCACATGGACTTATGTGGCCCAATGAGAGTTGAAAGCATTAATGAGAAGGAGTATATTCTTGTTATTGTTGATGATTATTCAAGATACACTTGGGTAAAGTTTTTGAGATCAAAAGACGAAGCACCAGGCCTCATCATCACCTTTCTGAAGCGTATTCAAGTTCTACTTCAAGCTCCAGTAAGGATTATAAGAACAGACAATGGCACATAATTTACAAACCAGGAGTTAAGAACTTACCTTGAAGATGTTGGAATCACACACCAAACATCAGTTGTTAGAACTCCACAGCAGAATGGGGTAGTTGAAAGAAGAAACCGCACTCTTGTGGAAGCTACTCGCACAATGTTGATTTTTTCTAGTGCACCACTATTCTTATGGGCTGATGCTGTAGCCACTGCTTGTTTTACTCAAAACCGATCCCTTGTCCATCCGAGATTCAATAAAACCCCATATGAGCTAGTGAACAACCGTAAACCTGACATCTCTTACCTTCACGTGTTTGGCGCTTTGTGATATCCGACGAATGATAGAGAAGATCTAGGAAAGTTAAAAGCTAAGGGTGATATTGGAATCTTCATTGGATATTCAGAAAACTCGAGGGCATTCAGGGTGTATAATAGACGAACGAAAAAGATAATGGAGACGATGAATGTGAAGTTTGACGAGATTTCACAGATGGCTTCTGAGAGATACACTCTAGAACCCGCGCTTAATCCGATGGCTTCTAATCAAAACAGATTAGGACCCGCACCAAACATGCAGACTTCTGGACACATCAGTTCAGGACTCGTACATCAAGGAGCTCAGTCAACAAACACGGATAAACCTTCAGAACAAGAACTAGAAAATTTCATCGAGTTAATGTTTGATGAATATTATGGTGGAACTTCGACAAATGCATCTCCACAACATTCCGCTGCACCCGCTCAAAACCATCAACCACCACCACCACCACAAGATGCATCCACAACAATCGAAGCTGAAGCACCAACTACATCAACATCATCAACATCTACTCAAGCAACTCCAGTACTTGAAACTGTTCTACCAAGAGTTGATGAGCAAAACCAAAACATAAACGTTCAAGAAGAACCAACAAATAATTCAAACGATGTTACGTTAGAAGAAGAAGAAGAAGTATTTGAAAACCCGTTTGCAACAGACTCTGTTGAATCTTCTTCAAGGTTACAAGAACCATCTAACACACATTCGTTACAACCAAGGTACCCTTCTACGTTTCAATGGACAAAAGACCATCCAATAGAACATGTTATTGGTGAACCTTCAAAGCCAGTTCAGACAAGGAGACAACTTGCCACCAATCTTGAATTGTGCATTTATGTTCTCTCAATCAGCCTCAAAGAACCAAAGAACATTCGGGAAGCAATGGCAGAAAACCCTTGGATTGAAGTGATGCAGGAGGAATTTCTTCAATACCTGTTACATGATAGTTGGGAACTTGTTGAACGACCACTTGATAAACATGTTCTTGATCTCAAGTGGTTGTGGAAGAACAAACTGGATGAGGAAATGACTGTTATTCGCAACAAAGCTCATCTCGTGGCTAAAGGTTATCCATAAGAAGAAGGGATAGATTTCGAGGAATCATTCGCGCCTGTAGCTAGACTTGAAGCAGTCCGGATTTTCTTAGCCTATGCAGCTCACAAAAACATCACAGTCTATCAGATGGATATTAAGACTGCCTTCTTAAATGGAACTCTGAAAGAAGAAGTGTATGTGAGTCAACCAGAGGGATTCATCGACAAAGATCATCCAGACTACGTCTACAAGCTTAAGAAAGAAATTTATGGTTTAAAACAAGCTCCAAGAGCGTGGTATGACGAACTATCATCTTTCTTGCTCAAAAACAATTTCACAAAAGGAACGGTTGATGACACCTTGTTTATTAAAAAGTTCAAAGATGACATTTTGATCGTTCAAATTTACGTGGACGACATTACTTTTGGATCAACCAATCCTAACCATTCAAAACATTTTGAAAATCTCATGAAAAGCAAATTTGAAATGTCCATGATGGGGGAACTAAAATTCTTTCTTGGTTTATAAATCCATCAATCCCCTCGTGGTATTTTTATCAATTAAGCTAAATATACAATAGAGATTTTGAAAAAACATGGAATGGAAAATCGTGATTCTGTTGGTACACCAATGGTCACTTCACCAAAAATAGGTGCTGATTTGTTTGGAAAACCCATCGATCCAAAAAAATATCGGAGCATGATCGGTTCTCTCATGTACCTGACTGCTAGTCAACCTGATATACAATTTGCTGTTTGTTTATTAGCACGGTTTCAGGCAAAGCCTACCGAACTTCACGTCAAAGAGGTTAAACGTATCTTTCGGTACCTACGAAGTACCATTAACATGGGACTTTGGTATCCGAAGGATTTGGGGTTTCATCTAACAGCATTTTCAGATGCAGACCATGCTGGTGATCAAGTTACAGCAAAGAGTACATCAGGTGGAGCACAATTTTTGGGTGAAAAGCTAGTAAGCTGGTCGTCAAAGAAACAGGATTGTACTGCACTATCAACCGCCGAAGCCGAGTATGTGTCTCTATCTGCATGTTGTGCCCAAGTTCTTTGGATAAGGACACAGCTCACAGATTATGGCTTTACTTTTGACAGAATACCTATGTATTGTGACTCAAAAAAGTGCCGTAGCCATCTCATGCAATCCCGTACATCACTCTAAGACGAAGCCTATCAAAGTCCGCTACCATTTCATCAAAGAACACGTGGAAGAGGGTACTGTTGAATTATTTTTCGTTAAGACTGATTACCAACTCGCCGATCTTTTTACTAAAGCCCTTCCAAAAGAACGGTTTAACTATTTAGTTCGACGAATTGGCATGCGAAGCCTAACTCCTGAGGAGCTAGAACGTCTTCTCGAATCTTCTTGAAAAATGTTTTCAAAATCGCTTCGCTGTAAATATTTTGTAAAAACAAAATACAAAATTTGAAAAACCAACAAAACAAAATACAAAAATATAAAATTTTCAAAAAAAAAATACGAAAACAATATAAAATCCAAAAAATCCAAAAATATTCTTCTCACGACATGTCTCTCGTATAAATCAATATTCTGTACGTTTCTAGAAATGTCATTCAACAATGATACGGACATGTACAGATGCTTGAGCGGGAGTTCTTTTTAATGTTTTTCTAAAACATGTCGTTTCTCAAAATTTTCTTCACAATGGCTTTCGTATACATCAGTACGAAACCCGAACTTAAACAACGACTTCTGATTATTTTCAAATCAAGTACTCGTACGTTCAATGACGAACTCTTTTTCAAAAAGTTCGAGTCTAAACAAACGAAAAAGATTTCAAGCATAAACTCGTTTTCAAATAAAACTCTTGAGCACTTTTTCAAGATTGTTCAAAAGATTTCTCAAAATCTCTCAAAATTAGTGCTCAAGAAAACTCCTTCTAAACCCTTAATCGATTTTAAAATGTGCTATCATTAAAGGGGAGTATAAAAACAAAAATGTTCCAAATTCATGCAAAATCTGTCTTTCTCTCCGAAAGCTTTTTCTTAATCAGTTGATAACAAAAATATCACGTTATGCTATTTTTGAGGGGGAGAAGACATGATTAAAATATGATCAAAGATGTTTAAAGTTTGTGACTGAATCTCAAAAGAGCTTGACTCAGTAAGTACCAATGAATTGACGAAGCTTAAAATGTCAGTAATCGAAAAGACTTGTCCTGGACGGGTAATAATTTCAAGCTAGTCTAACTAGTGATGTAAGCATGTCTCGAATAGGACTTGTCTGAGTAGAGTGTACCGTATCGAGAGACTTTCTTTGGACTTGACCAGGACGGGCAATAATTTCAAGCTAGTCTAACTAGTGATGTAAGCGTGTCTCGAATCGGTCATGTTCGCTAAAAGTGGATCAATTCAAAAGTGCAAACTCCTCTCGCATGTGCAAATTTCTTAAATATTCATGAGCACATGTGAAGGGGGAGTCCTTCAAAATTGCAAAACTCTCAAAGTGATAACAACAATGTGTTTTATTATCATAAACACTTTGAGAGATTTTTCACAAAAAGATTTTATGGTATGTGATCAACAATAGGATAGTCATGGAGTTATAAGGTGACTAAGGTTAGGAAAAACCGTCCTATGATCCGCCAGAGCCGGAGGGATCTACCCAAGGACAATTCCAATAGAGTAGAATTAGAAGTCCTTAGGTATGATTGAAAAAATGAGAAAATGAGAAAGGAGAAAGAAGGGGTTGAAGAATTAAAAAGAAAAGTTATGAAAAGGGTGAAAAGAAATAGCCCTCCATATGTTCAACCTTAGGGCAGACACCGGGTTCAACTCATATGCTACTGGTTGTTACTAAGGTGACACCGGTATTGAAGACAAAGACGTCATTGACCCAGTGACGCACTACACTAAACCTTCTTAAACCACTCAAGTTCTCTTAAAAGAGCTTGTTTCATTCTCACGGGGAACCAGTTTAATCTATCGACCTGTCTCTTAGAGATGGTTGATATTGAAACAGGAGACCTCTCCCTAATCTCCGCATAGGAAACCAAATGTGCACTTATCGAGTCTAGAGCCTCGAGATTCATCAAAAGATCTCATAGGAACACATGATATTTCTACACTGGTTGTTCAACATTAAGGACGCCAGATGTAAACTTAAGAGTCCTACGCAGATCTTAGCAATCTGCCAGAACATTTATGAGAGGATTCACTTTTGTGATTCTCAATGATTGAATGGAAACTCCTGCCAGGGTCAACATCAAATAGCCCTGACAGTAGGTCACTTTGGTAATTCTTTATGGGTTACGCTTAGTGTTCGCGGTGGTTTCAAATGGTCTACAGTCGTGGAGTGATCCCCAGCGACTCACCCAGTCATTGAGCTACTAAGTAGGTCTTGTAAGCTCTCTCGAGAGTATCTGACATGGGAACGGCCTTGGTAAGGACTAGAAGGAGTCTTCACACTATGCTATTGACGATCTCTTGTTCCTTATCTATAAGTACCGGATGTTTTATTGCTAACTGTTTACCTGCAGGGACACATCATCTCTATGGCGACAGATTCCACATGCTCATACATGCATCTCGAAGTCAAAGGAAAGTTATCACAAAGATCAAAGCAAAGAAAGGTTCAAAGAAAGATTCTACGCATTGTGAAAGAATCTACAGAAGTAAAGTGACAAAGATCTGTGTGAAATAACGGGAACCAAAAAATGCATGTATCACAAAGACTGAAGATGTATGAGCATGTTGGAATGGCAGACAACCACCAGAAACGCAGAAGTGACGAATGGCAGATAACTCCACATCACAAAGGAACAAAGAACGATGAAAAATCAGTTATCAAAGATCACAAAGCATGAAGGAACAAAGACTAAAGACTATTCTACAACGACACACAAAGTTAAAGACAAAGAACACGGAAGACCCACTCACGTGGAGCATCATTCGAATGACCACCCCTTAGGGGGAGATTGTTAGCATTAAAAAAATATATATAGAGGTGATGGTCATTCTCATATTGTAACTTTGTGTCGTTTGTTAAGATTAGTAATAGTTTAGTCATTGGGCCTTGGACTTGGCAAGCTAATATGTCATGTGCTATGTTTCATAAGCCTTGTTATCTAACCATGTAACCAAGTCCAAGCCCAAGCCCATAGAAAGCCCATAGGGCATCTCATGTTAAGAACTATTTAAACACCTCAAAGGCTCATTTGAGGTGTGTGCTTGTATGTGTATTTGTGTGTGTTTTCTCTTGAATAAAAGCTCTCATTTTCATCTCTCTCTCTATACACGAATTACATATATATCATACAAGTCACCATCTTTCCATCTTTCCTTCTTATTGTGCTTATATTGTGTGTGATAAAGTTGTGTTATTTAAGGTCCTACAGAACCATCTGGGACCTCATTTTGTAATCTCTGATATTTATATAACTTGAATGATAAATCTTTTAAAACGACTCAATTAGAGTTCCTTTTCTATTATTATGACTGTTGTCCCGTCGAGTAACACCCAAGTTGAATTCCGCTGCATCATTGAATTGGGGGTGATACAGATTGGTACCAGAGCCATGGTTATAGAGAAATGGGTCTAATTGAGACCTAAACTATAACCACACTTACAAGCAAAAACATTTTTATAGCCTTTCGCTCTCCGTGTCTTCCATCCTCCAGACGATTATGGACTTATTAAGCATTTTATACTACACAAACATAATTGCATATTCATATATGTACCCTTAGCATAATTGAGCATTCCCCCGTAAGCATTTTATACTACATGAACATATTAGTATATTGATATATACACTCGAGTTATTTTCAATCATTTTATCTAAACAATGGACTTTACATATCTGCGTATGCCTATTTTAGGGCATTTCGACACAACCACATTCTCCCAATCATGTTCCTACTCCAACATTTTATGTCCAAGATATTGTAACTAATTACAATGGTCTTTCCTATTTCCCAAACATTGTATAATACAATGGTCTTAATCATTTCTCAAATGTTTTCAGTCACACAATGGTCTAACCTACTTCCCAAACATTGTGAATTGCACAATGGTCTAATCTACTTCCAAGACATTGTGATTTGCGCAATGGTCTCTGGAATTATTTCATCACCTCACCAATATCATTTCATATGATATCAAAAACCCATCACAATCTATCGATTTCCAAATAGAAATATGAGATTTCTAAAGGATAAACTAATCCATCATCTACAAAAGCTGAAGTTTCTCTACATTCATCGAAGTTCAGCAACTTTCTCTACATTCATCAAAGTTTTCTTCTGAAACCTTCATTGTTAAAAGTTTGTGATCCTGGCCAAGTATGGACTGTTTTAGAACTACTTAAAACTTCCTTTCAACACATATCTCCCCGTACTATCTTCTATGCAATGGAATGTGAAAACATAGGTTACAAGTCTTGTATGGGCGGGACTTGCAACTGAATTGTTTGACATCGCCTTTGTTTAGTGGACAGTTTCCCTAAAGTAATGGACATATCACAAGTTTGCCTAATTTAGGTATTTGAAAATTTTATCTAACCTCGGCTAAATATAGACTAGTCACCTATATTTAACCTAGGGACAGTGAAACATAGTCTGACTAACTATGTTCGACTTAAAATTTACAAATACTGAGAATAGTTGTACTAGGGTTATATTCAGATTAATTTCCTACTAGAACTCAATAAACCACTAGAATACTTTAAAACTATCTAGAGACACGATAGTGTCTTACCACTCAGCAAGATCTTAACACCTTATTTGGATTATCTAATTTCATTCTTGAAAGTTTTCATTTATAAGATAATCCGAACTACTATCTTCGGATAGTTATCAATTCTTCTCTTCATCCCGTAGAAGTACTATCCTGTTTAGGTCCTAAGAATACCATTCCCTCATAAACCTTTAAAATCTATTAAGATTTTCAAAGCAAACTCAACATCTATACCTAAGAATATTAATGTTAAGCATACGCTACACACTTTTGTTCATCAACATATCACATCAATGTCTTCACAACCGTTGCAACCACAAGCTCATTAACAGATCTTGATGCACTTTTAAAGCTCAAATCATCCTTAGTCACACCACAAGCACCCTCATCAGCTTTACAAGATTGAATATTCATTTTGTACTTTTGGAACACCAGTATCATCTCGTAATACACTACCTTGTAACTCACCGGCTAAGTATGAATGTTGTGTTGGGAATTCTTAAGTAGGATGATTTATAATTATTTGAATGGATTGGGATGCCTTTTCATTTAAATAAAGAAATTGTAAATCACCGAACCATAATTTTATATTCCCCTACTTACATTGTTTGGGATGCCTCTCTATGTAAATAAAGAATTATAAACAAGTGGGCTTATTTGTATCCGAAATAACATAAGTATGAAGTCAATAAACACTAGGTACAACAACAGATTACCTACTAGACTATGATTGCAACTACTATCTCAATTTCCATTGATATTCAACTACTATATCGATTACTAATGATATTTGACTACTATATCAATTTCCATTTATTGGATTCCTATGTCAATTGCTATTGTTGTTCAACTACTATATCAATTGCTATTGACACTTGACAGCTATATCAATTTCTTTTTGATGTTTAACTATATCAATTTCTGAACAACTACTATATCAATTTCTATTAATATTCGACTGCTATATCAATTTCCTTTGATATTCGACTATTATTTGAATCTCTAGTAATACTCAACTATGTTATCAATCTCTACTGACACACCATATTCTAAGACAAACTAAACTACATCACTGGTAATCACAGACTCTAGTCCTCATAAGTAACCACACCTCTTCATCGACACCACTCCAACATATAACACACATAGAACTTCGGGACGAAGTTCCCTAAAGGGGTAGAGACTGTAACAATTCGCATTTTCAGGTTAACTTCTATTCCCAAAAAATTTCGCTATTCATTTTTACTATTCACTTTTACTATTCATTTTCCAAATTTTAATTTTTATTTCATATTCTCGTGTGATAAATCATTTCCATGGTAAAATAAAAGTTTGACACTCATCAGATCAATTTCGCGAAAGTTATTAAGGAACTACACGTTTTAGGGTAAAACGTCATTCAAAAATCCTACGCACAACGAAACTCGACCGCGTTAATTTTCCCCGCATTAGAAAAATGTTTGATACACTCATGATTTATTTGAGAATTAATCATGACTAAGAAAAATGTGACCAAATAAACCCTCGACCGTGAGAAACAGAAATTTATGTGTTTATGCGATTTTACTTAGCCGTAACCTTAGCCTATACATGCACCGCGTTTCTAAGACGATTTGAGCTTTCACATTTTTGGAAAAAGTCAACATATTTTTTCCTCCTCCTTTGACAAAAAATCATTCTTTGATTTTGTAAATCATTCTTTGATTTTTATGCTTACGGTTTTATGTCTAAAAGACATTACATACCAACCGACACTAGACTGAGCCCAAACTAGACATTATAGGGCATTTTAATTCATTATAATCATATTAGAAAATTTACATTTTTCTATTCTCAATTTTACGCAACTTTCGTACGTTTTACGTTTTAAACTTACATTTCCAGCGTTATCAGCGTTTTCACGATCCATTAAACTTATCACTCATTTTTATAAGATAATAATGAGTATATTGATGATTTTAATCATTCCTATAAGTTTCGAAGTTTTAGGATACCCGATTTTAAGTTTCATGACTTTACGACTTACTGTTAGCAGTTATCAGGACTAAACGACCTCCGTAAAACAAGATGATACCAAAAATAAGTCCTTAGTCACTCCCTTTCATATATGAACGTGTATATGGTGATTCATTAAGACCTAGGTGGCTTGGTGAAAAGTCATGTGCTCTTTGGATGATTACAAGTGTTTCTACACTTAGTTAAGTAAGCAAAAGATCTAATATTCAACAAATATTTGCACCTCCTTTGACTATTAGCCTATATATCCTCATTCTAGCAACCAAGAAACTCATTATCCTTCCTTATTTCAGCTTCAAAACTGAACCAACAATAAATATACACATTTATCATCCTTTGATTCCAAGCAACAAGTTATACTACGAAGTTAAAGGCCTAGCTAACCTCTACATGAATCTTAAGTTTATTTAGTGATTCCATGGTTGAATTAGGAGCTACACAAGGGTACTAGGGCTGAGCTAAGATGGTTTTTCACAAGGGTTATATCAAGGTTATCAAGGGTTAGCAAGAGTTGTGTGGAAAGATTGGAAGCTAGGGTTTCTAATACTTGTCCTAGTTCATACTTGAATTCCTTTCTTTAGAAAGCCAAAAGTTGTGAGCAAACCCTAATATATTTTCTTGTTAAATATCATTTTCATGCTATTTATATGTCATTCATACTATATATTGTCTTGTTATTATGTTCATGATGTATAAAAATTGGTAAAACAAATTATGGTATATATATGTTAACTTATGTTAAGATAACAAGAAAACTAGTGACTTTTATGGAGAACCACAACCAAAATAGTATAACTATGATATTGGAAACATACCTACTGTTAAAGGGGACTTAACAAGGAAAACATAGCAATTTGAATCACCTAAAATGAGTACACGAGTCAAAAGTTATGGCCATAAGAAGTTAGCGAAACCAAAACGCCAAAACTGCCAAACATAACCTGTAAACGATCTGACCCTTTTGAAAGTGGCACTCCTGGTCTGATTCATCAAAAACTTAAAACATGAAAGTTGTCCGGAACGACGTTTTCATTCAGGTTCAAAGAAGCTCGTGCCCTGAAAACGCTTTTTGAGTGATATTTTTCTTCAAATTCTTAACAGCCCATTTTTATACCAAATGACCATGTAAAAGTTATGATTAAATGAAACCAAGAGGTCTAATGACCTAAAGCCAAGACCACAACTATGGCTAAGGCCAAGGTTGAGTCTCAAGACCATGGAACAATGACCAAGGTCACGGCAGGGCCATGACTAAAGACCATATAAACTTACCTAGGCGAAAACATGAACTATAGAGTTAATGGCAAAATAAACATGCAATTTGGATCTACTCCATCTAAAGAACCATGAGATCTTACAAATAATTGTCATACAGGATTCAACAAACTCATTCTAATAACAATCTTCATCCAAAAGTAAACTTTCCTAAGTTTATTCAAATATTGGACATGTAACTTTTCGGATCAAAACTTATATATATATATTTTATCAAATACTACAATAGTAAGCCGTCGAGATGAGTTGTGGATTTACGAATTAAAGTGTCCTGGCTCCTCGAACGTTTACTACATGACCTCTGAATTATGTCGGCCCGAACGGTAGTAAGCGATATATAAACTATACATGTTTCATAAACCATTTCTTTTCAAAGACTTGCACTATACTAAGTACTACATCATGGACTAAATGCAAGATATATATAGGCAATTCTTCATATTCTTTACTCCTATCCTAAGTCGCAACATTCTATTATAGGTTGCTCATAGAAACCTTTGCGATTTGACCATCACATTTACTACTTGCTATATAACTTAAGGTGAGTTCATAGCCCCACTTTCCATTACTTAACTGTTTTACAAACCCTTGGGGGGGAATACATGCTATTTTAAACCGCACACAATGCTTTGAAATTGTATGCTACCTGATTGTTTTATTATTACTAAGTACCATCCTTGCTAAAACCAATATCCCTTATTATGAACCATTTAATCACTAGTAATAGTGAGCGCGAATATTGTGAATAGGCCTATTGGGATTGACGAATCCCATTTGTATTGACTAAGTTCAAACAAATGCATTATATTTGAGATTTAGGTATGACAGCAAAGTACCTACCGGGATAACTCCGCCGATTGATATTGGTACCCGTTAACATTTTGGTGTCATAAGCTTAGTGTGATAATAATAACTGTTTTGTTTTCCAACCATTGGTGTGAGTCTATAGCTCACACTACCAACATATTGTGTTTAACCATTAAACAAACTCTATGAATATCACTCAACCTTTGTGTTGACCTCTTAAGCATGTATTTCAGGTCCATGATGATCAAGGATGGCACGGAAGGGCACGGATATTCAAGAGGGCTATAAATTTTATTATCATTCGAAAACTCATCTAATGTAATTTGTAAATATGGAACCATCTGGGACCTCATTTTGTAATCTCTGATATTTATATAATTTGAATGATAAATCTTTTAAAACGACTCAATTAGAGTTCGTTTTCTATTATTATGAATGTTGTGCCGTTGAGTAACACCCAAGTTGAATTCCGCTGCATCATTGAATTAGGGATGTTACATGATATATTTCAAAAGAGAAAAAGAAAATGTGTATGGGATCCTAACATGATTGTTGGTGAAGATCTCTAACGGAGTTGAGGTAACAAAGTTCTAGATTACTAGTTTGGATGATCCTAGTTGTGTGTTAGAGATAATTTGGTGCATGAAGGGTTTCGTGTAATTATGAGGATTGAAGGTTATTGAACTAACTATCACTTATCCAAAGTGAGGAATAGTTTTAAAGTTTGAGTGTAATGATCAATGGGTTGAAGGTTTTTAGACTAACTATCACTGTCAAGAGTGAGGTTTAGTTATAATGATCAAGTATGATGATGTTAATGTGAGGTTTGAATATGAGATGCAAGATAAGTTTGCAATGGTGAGACCTTGTATAGGTAAGATTTGTGAGATTCGTATAAAAGTTGGTGGTAGTGTCCTATGTTGTAGTGAGGGAATCTTAGGGTGTATGTGAGTTAGCAAAAGTTTACAGGTTTTAGGTTAGGGATGCAGGGATCTAAAGTAAACAATGAAAATTCATCAAACAGGGGCACGATACCACTAAATGACGGATGGTACCATTAAATTTAACGATGCCGTAGAGTATTTAACGGTACCGTGACCTTGAAGTCACGAATTTTCTTGTGCAGCCTAGTTCTGGGCACCTAAAGGGAAGTTTTCTAGGGAATAAGAACTACATAAGTGTGTTATTGAGAGTGCTTGTTGAAAGACTATATGAGTGTGTTTTCGCTCCCCCTTAATCTTTGACCATCCGGACAAGATGTATAAAATAAAATAAAGAGGAAAACAAACGTTAACGGAAGCGATGATCTTAGTAATATCATGACAAGTGGTGGATATCATACAATAAACTTCACCTTTGAAGTCACGTAGCTCTTCTCAATTGTAGGACCCTAGAATACTATATCTAACACAAGTTTATCTAAAGATTAAAGAAGAGATAAGTAGACAGAGAGAGAGAGAGATGGTAACTTCTAGAGAGAGAAAGGAAGATGTATTAGATTAAGAGAGTGAAACACATATAGTAGCACCCTAGAAGCAACACCTCCAAATGGGAGCATTTGGGGGTATTTATTGGTAAGATAGGAAGATGGGCCGGGCTTGGGCTTTTGTAATAAACTCTACATAACCTTCTACAATATTAGATTAAACCAAGCCCGTTTACCCTTAACTAAACTACAAGACTATTACAATATTATTAGAAGACTAAATGACTTAATGAATGATCGTCACTTCTATTTCTAACAATCTCCCCCTAAGGGGCGATCATTGAGATCTCTCTTTGATTCCATTGATGATCAACACTTCTATTGCTAACAATCTCCCCCTAAGGGGTGATCATTGAGATCTCTCTTTGTGATCTTGATCTTTGAACTTTGAAGCTTGTTGTCATGAACTTTGAGTCATTGTAGAATAGTCATATGTCTTTCTTCCTTCATGCTTTGCGATCTTTGATAATTGACTTTTCTTCGTTCTTTGTTCTTGTGTGATGTGGATTATGATGTAGTGTCATCTGTCTGTCGTCACTTCTGCGTCTGTGGTGGTTGTCAGCCATTCCAACATGCTCATACATCTTTACATTAGCAGTTCCCTTTCTTTCACTTTGATCTTTGTCTCTTTACTTTGTAGATTCTTCTTATTGGCGTAGAATATTTCTTTGAACTTTGTGTTGCTTAGATCTTTGAGGTAGCTTTCATTGACTTAGTGACGTAAGTATGAGCATGTGAAATCCATCGCCATGGAGATGATGTATAGCTACAGGTAAACAGTTAGCAATAAACAACCGGTACTTACAGATAAGGAATTAGAGATCGTCAACAGCATAGTGTGAAGACTCCTTCTAACCCTTACCAAGGCCGTTCCCATTTTGGATACTCTCGAGGGAGCTTACGAGACCTACTAAGTATCTCAATGAATGGGTGAGTCGCAGGGGATCACTCCACGACTGTAGATCATTTTAAACTATCGTGAACACTAAACGTAACCCATAAAGAATTACCGAAGTGACCTGCTGTCAGGGCTGTTTGATGTTGACCCTGGCAGGAGTTTCCATTCATTCATTGAGAATCACAAAAGTGAATCCTCTCATAAATGTTTTGGCAGATTGCTAAGATCTGCGTAGGACTCTAAAGCTTACATCTGGCGTCCTTAATGATGAACAACCAGTGTAGAAATATCATGTGTTCCTATGAGATCTTTTGAATCTCGGAGCTCTAGACTCAATAAGTGCACATTTGGTTTCCTATGCGGAGATTAGGGAGAGGTTTCCTATTTCAATATCAACCATCTCTAAGAGACAGGTCGATAGATTACACCGGTTCCCTGTGAGAATGAAACAAGCTCTTTTAAGAGAACTTGAGTGGTTAAGAAGGTCTAGTGCAGTGCGTCATTGGGTCCATGACGTCTTTATCTTCAATACCGGTGTCACCTTAGTAACAACCACTAGCCTATGAGTTGAACCCGGTGTCTGCCCTAAGGTTGAACACATGGAGGGCTATTTCTTTTCACCCTTTTTCATAACTTTTCTTTTTAATTCTTCAACCCCTTCTTTCTCCTTTCTCATTTTCTCCTTTTTGCAATCATACCTAAGGACTTCTAATTCTAATCTATTGGAATTGTCCTTGGGTAGATCCCTCCGGCTCTAGCGGATCATAGGACGGTTTTTCCTAACCTTAGTCACCTTATAACTTCATGACTATCCTATTTTGCCATCAAACCATTCATTTGAAAATCTCTCAAAGTGTTTATGATTATGAAACATATTTGTTGACACTATGAGAGTTTTGCAACTTTTGAAGGACTCCCTCTTCACATGTGCTCATGTATTTTTTAAAGAAATTTGCACATGCGTGAGGAGTTTGCACTTTTTGAATTGATCCACTTTCAGTGAACATGACCGATTCGAGACACGCTTACATCACTAGTTAGACTAGCTTGAAATTATTACCCATCCTGGTCAAGTCCAAAGAAAGTCTCTCGATACGGTACATTCTACTCAGACAAGTCCTATTCGAGACACGCTTACATCACTAGTTAGACTAGCTTGAAATTATTACCCGTCCAGGACAAGTCTTTTCGATTACTGACATTTTAAGCTTCTTCAATTCATTGGTACATTCTGAGTCAAGCTCTTTTGAGATTCAGTCACAATCTTTAAACATCTTTGATCACATTTTAATCATGTCTTCTCCCCCTCAAAAATAGAATATCGGGATATTTTTGATATCAACAGATTAAGAAAAAGCTTTTTGGAGAGAAATACATATTACATTTTCCATGAATTCGGAACATTTTTGTTTTTGTGAAATACTCCCCCTCAAAACTCGCATATGTTTTTGAGAGTGATAAACTTTTAACAGTTTAGAGGGAACGAGTCTTCTCGAAGCAAAATTCTGAAAGAGAAAGAAGTTTCAGATTTGTTGAATTTTGCATCAATGTTTTTTTTTTTTTTTTTTTTTTTTTTTTTTTTTTTTTTTTTTTTTACAAAGATTTCTCTTTGTTTGAATAGGAATGTCGCACTGAGGCGTACAACAGTGTCCATTTTTAGGATAAGTGCACTTTGTTGATGAAAATCATTTTTGCGTAGCACTTTCCTTTCTTTGAAAACTTGAGTTCTGCACTGTAAGGAGTACACAAGTCATTTTGATGATGAGCGCCGATTTTGATAGATTTTGAAAATCTTTTTGAAAAATCTTGAAAATGTGGTGCTCAAAATGTAAGAGAATTTTGAAAATCTAATTTATCATTAGATCAACGATCATGGTCTTGAGCTTAAAGATTTTAAAAGTTTTTCTAAAGAAAACTCAAGCCAGATAAGAGTTTGGTTCTCGTTTTAGGATAATTGCTCGAAAAAATATTTGAAATCTTTGTTTTGATTAAGCACTTTCCTTTCTTTGAAGTGCGGGTCCTGAAATGATGTGTCCAGAAGCCATTCGATTAAGTCCTTATTTGAAATTTTTTCGAGTTGTTATACCCGGACTTAAGTTTTGAAAATATTTTACTTTGAAGCACGGGTTGTAAGCTGAAGTACTTACAAGCCATTGTAAAGAAACTTTTGAGAAACGACATGTTTTAGAAAACATTTTCGAAAACTCTCGCCCAAGCATCTGTACATGTCTGTATCATTGTTGAATGACATTTCTAGATACGTACAGAATATCGATTTACAATAGACATGTCGTGAGAAGAATATTTTTGCATTTTTTGATTTTATAATGTTTTTGGATTTTTGAAAATTTTATATTTTTGTATTTTGTTTTTCAAAAAAAAATTTACAAAGAAGATTTGAAGAAAGAAAAAATTAAGCTTGGACAAGTAAGAGTGGAGTTAAAAGTGGAATAAGAAAAGGATTTCCATATGCGATGTTGGCGTAAAGTTCTTTACCACATTGGGTGTATGAACTCTCATCACTTTCACCAGTACCTGCATCCATAGAAGAAGAATTTGTACAAATAACAGTGTTAGAAGTACATGTTTCCTCACATTGAGGGTGTTCACTTTTATTTGTCTTGGTGCAACTATCAAGAATTTTCCCTTTGGGAATCCATCTAAGACCAACTGTATTAAAAACTTTTCCCGTGGGAATCCACCTAAGGTAAGATCTAGACGTAGTTTTCTTATCAGATGCAGCGGAAGTCTCAGTCTTGGAAAAACTACATCCTTTTGGTATCTACCTATAAGGTTTCTTAACCTCTTGCTTGTTATCAACGGGTTTGTTTTGTTTTGGTGTCTTAGTGGATTATGTCTTGACACATTACTTTCTTTTCTTGATAAATAATGCAATACATGCATCATGGTTAGCTGAAAAAACACATTTATGACATGTAGGATAGACAAATTCAACATCCTTGTTTAACACAGCAACTTTTACTTTGTCACTATAGTCTTTTGGAAGGGAATTTTTTTTGTTGCATTCTACGTTCCTAGCATTCTCTTTTGTGCCATTACTCTTAGATGCAAGCCAATCCCTAGTATTTTATTGATTGTTCCTACGTAATGGGTTACTACTACTAGCAGTGCTTTCGAATCTTGTAGAATTCATCACAATAGGTTGTGCACCTAAAATTCCATCATATCGAAGTTATGCCTTTTTCCTAGCTTCTTCTAGATGGTTATTTTGGACCATGTCATTAGAACCAACAGATTCCTTTACTGTTTTTGTGGTCACATTCGGTGTACTATTCCTAGAAGGGCCAGGTGCACTCACATTTGTGTTTCTTTCAACAACCAATTTTTGTTTATCAACAGTCTTTCCAATTTCCTTTTGCTTGGGCAAGGGTTGTGGAGTGACTGGTTTTGTAAAATCCTTTTTCGCATCGACTTTTGGAGTAAACCGGAAAATTGACATTTTTGGTTTTTCAACCGTTTATGAAACATTTGGTGTCTCCGAAGTCGATGGTTTTGCAAACTTAGTATCCACGCCCTTCCTTTTTATGCTTACAAGCTGAGCTCTCAAAAGATCATTTTGCTCTTTCATGTCGTTGTAGGCATGCTCATACGACAATTTGTCATACTTGTATTCCTCTGATTTTCGATCAAGTTGTATGAAAAATGACATGTTTTCTTTTTCAAGTTTAACAAGAGCATTTTCATATTTTGAAACAATTTCAGATGTCTCAGCTAGCAGTCTTTCATCATCGTCAACAGAATATGTTTGTAAAATGATGGACATTATATCAGTAGTCATAACGGCTTTGAAGAGAGAATCATTTAACCTTTCCAAAACATTCATGTTTTCACGAGTTTCATTAGCTTCTTTTACCAGAGATTTGTGGTCTTTGACAAAATCGGCCGTTTCTTTTTAGAAAGCTTGTTCAAAATGGATTACCCTCGCACTGATGTTATACAGTGGGATAGTAATTTCGTTTTCAAACACCTTTTTCTGTTCCTTATGAAAACTAGAATGCCAGTCGTTAATACTGATAGTAGTTTTAGATTTAACAATATTTTGAAGTACTTGAATTCTCTTTTTAACGTCATCAAGAATGTCTCTAGCCTCACTTGTATTAAAAGTGTTGTTAAAAGACATTTGTTCCAGTTTTGAAAGAGATTTGGAAACAACTATGGGTTTAGAAACTTCTGGGCTTTTGGAAAAAGGTTTGGAAAGCTCATATGCTTTTTTTTGTGGAACGAAAGTAATGCCCAAAAGTTTGTTCAATTTGTTGCAATAAATTGGTTTCAAATCAGGATTCTTTCATTTCATTTTATTAATGCTCTCTTCAACCAATTCTATTGTTTCCACAGATTCACGAACAGTAGGAGGATCATGCTTAGTAAACAAACCATTTCCATTAAACAAACAATACTGTTCTTGCTGAGCTTTCTTGAGATTACAAGGAGTTTTGTTCCCTAGAGCCATTTTATGTTTTGTGTGGTAAATCGGATTAGTTTGATTAGCAATCATATTCATTGTTTGACTTGACTAACCCTTTTTAACCACCAATTCTTCTAGTTTAGGAATCTTGTGTTCTGACTCTGTGATTTCTTCCAAAAGTTTATCTTCTTTCTTTGCAAATTCCTTTTTCAACTTATCCCTTTCTTTTTCAAGATTGGTATAAGCTGATTTTTGTTTAGAAAGTTGGTTTTGCAAATATGAGATTTCCGCATTTAAGGATTTGATCTTCTTGAAAGAATTAACATCAAATGTATCAAACTTGATTTGCAAAAGTTTTTCCCTTGAAACGGAATTTTGATAACCAGTTTCTAATTTTGAGAATCTTTCGTTATGAAACTCAAAAGCTTTAACGTTTTTCTTGTAACTCTCAAGCTCAGCAGTCAATTTTACATTCGCGGCCTTAACTTCGCGATTGACCTTTTTCAGATTTTCAATTTCAATGCTGCAATTATTCAATAATGATTCAAAGAAAGCACGGGTTTCCTCATCATTAGCACCATTTTGTGCAACTTGAACTCCATTAGGATCCATATCTGGAGTTTCAAAGTTAACATTGCTATTAACTTGTTCCCCCACATATGTATCATAATTAGGTTCAGGTGGCACATAATGTGGCTTCTCATGAGCAAACGGATTAGCATCATTACCATAATTTGATACCTCATGGAGTGGATCTGAATCATAAGTAGGAGGAAAATCAGAATCACTGCTTGATGTTGTTGCTTGCTGATTTGCCATAAAGTTGTAGGTTTCATTAAGATCTGCGGAATTGTCATTAACTCTTGTTGTAGCTCTAAACTCATTTTCCTCAGCAGTCAACGATATTCCCGATTTTTCTTTATTGGCTAGCATCAACAAGTACTGGATCTTTTCAACCTGGTTGAAATTTCTACCAATGACACTGCTGTGAATTGCTGATGTAGGTTTCTGAATCGAAGTCATGAAACAACAATCATTCCCATTATGATTAACCACATTCTGACTCACAAACTGATCCATCGGATCTCCAACATATTCCCTTTTCTGAATCCCCATCCCCATCTGTGTACTTATTGCATATCTATGTTGATTCCCAATAACATGTTCATTTGCTTGTGTACCTTGATTCCGAGTAAAGTCAGTTGGAAACATTTCTGCTAGAACCTCAAGTGCTTGCTGCTTTTGTCTCAACATTGCTTCATCAAACCTAGCCTTGTAGGCAAGTTGTTCTTCCAACTATTTCTGCTTCACATTCTCAGAATATGGGGAAAAGGTTGGTTCTGGAAGTTTCGTATCAGTTGGTGCAAAGGGATCGTAACTAGGTTCAACAGCCTCAGCTTGTGTTTCTTGCATCGTCAACTTCTCTTTTGGTGTGTCGGAGTCATATGAAGGCTGCTCAGTCTCATTCCATAGTTGCTCAGTCTCAGTAATCATCTTGTCAGTCTTAGGATATGGAGCAAAGAATTGAACAAGAGGTTCCATGTCCATTGATGGAAAGAAATTTTTGAGAAAAGGCATTTTGAAAGTTTTTTTATTTTTCTTTTTTTTTTTTTTTTTTTTTTTTTTAATATTTTAAGAAAATGAAAGATAGGTAAAACTTGTGTAGATGATGGATCTTTGAAAGATAATCAAGGTTGTTTGAAAAAATTAGATGTTTTAGTGAAGTTGAAAGATTCGATCTCGGAATAAGCTTACTCGATAAACCTGACACAATAAATCCTCACTCGATACAAAAGTTTCTAACTCGATAAGTTTGTTGCTTACTCAGTAAAGATACTAACTCGATACAGTTTATGTTACTCGATAGGTTGGCTAACTCGATAACCTAAAGAAATTTCGGCAGAGTTTCGTTTAGGAAAGCCCAAGTGGAATACTTACTCAATAAACAATAAGGTTGAACCAGCCTAACTCGGCAAAAATAATGTAACTCGATAAGCAAACTTGATAAGCAAACTAGATAAGCTAACTTGATAAGCTAAATTGATAAGCTGACTTGATAAAACCCTAACTTGATAAAACCCTAACATGATAAAACCCTAACTTGATAAAACCTAACTTGATAAAACCCTAACTTGATAAAACCACCCTAACTCGATAAAACCATCGTAACTCGATAAAACCACCCTAACGCGATAAAACCACCCTAACTCGATAAAAATTTGCATAACTCGATAGAAAATTGCAAATCCTAACTCGATAAAAACTGTAACTCGATAAAACTGTTCCTAACTCGATAAAACCACCGTAACTCGATAAAACCACCCTAACTCGATAAAAAATTGCATAACTCGATAGAAAATTGCAAATCCTAACTCGATAAAACTGTTCCTAACTCGATAAAATGCCGATGAACAATACCCAAATCCTTAAAAATCTGATTTTTCACCCTAAAAATGATCTAAAACAACCTAAAATTATCCATAGGCAATTGATACCACTTGTAGGACCCTAGAATACCATATCTAACACAAGTTTAATAAAGATTAAAGAAGAGATAAGTAGACAGAGAGAGAGATGGTAACTTCTAGAGAGAGAAAGGAAGATGTATTAGATTAAGAGTGGGAAACACACATAGTAGCACCCTAGAAGCAACACCTCCAAATGGGAGCATTTGGGGGTATTTATAGGTAAGATAGGAAGATGGGTCGGGCTTGGGCTTTTGTAATAAACTATACATAACCTTCTATAATATTAGATTAAACCAAGCCCGTTTACCCTTAACTAAACTACAAGACTATTACAATATTATTACAAGACTAAATGACTTAATAAATGATCGTCACTTCTATTTCTAACATCAATCATTGTGAATATTCAAAGAACATTCATATGATGAGGCATGTGATCACGTGGAGATATCCTAAGGGTTAAGAAGATAAAATCTTCAAGGTTGTAAGGTTAGTGATAAAGTTCTAGTGGGGTTATCTATGTTGATCAAGAAGGGTTATCTCAACTTCTCCTAGTGGTTAGTCGCTTGAGGTGTGAGGAAGATGAGTGGGATGTGGAAGCATTGGTAGTGTAGAGCGAAAGTTGAAAAGTATAGATAAGTTGAGAAGATAATGGATACGGAGTAACCAAACATATGATGTGTTTAGTACCATGCGGAAGTGAAAGGGAAAAGGCTGAGGAATCAGAAGATAGATTAGTGAGACTTTCCGACACGAGGGGAGGATTTATACCTAATAAATTCTTTTTACGAGATGAAAGGTAGTAATAAACGAGAAGAGATGACTTTTATTTTTGCGAGGAAATATATAGGTAGTCATTAGAGCGATGTGAAGGATGACTTAATATTTTCAGTGAAATATCAAAAAAGTCATGAGATGAGATGTAAGGTGATGAGGCGAAAAATGGTCCGTTTTTAGGGGGTCATTTAAGCCCGAATCTGAATTTATTTGATCAAATATTGCCCTAAATCGTTCCTTTTGTGATTTTAGCTACTTGGAGAGTGAATTCAGGCAAAGAAGCTGTTTTGGACGTTTTTGGAGCATCAAAGTGAAGAAAATGGCAAAGTCTCAATTTTCCATGCTGGGAACAGTACATGAAGGCGTCAAGAGTAAACTCATGACGGCGTCAAACCTCAAGAATTAAAATCCGTAGTTGATGACGGCGTCACACACAGGGCGTCAAGAGTAATTTGTGTGACGGCCTTGGCCTTGATGGCGTCAGAAGTGGATCAAGGCCGTCTGAGGAAGTATTTGGCGGCGAGATAACGGCGTCACACCTTTGTTCTTGACGCCGTCATCCCTATTTTCCTATATATAGTTTTCTAGTTTTTCACATTTAAGGAGAGACGTTTTGGAGAAACCCTAAAGACGATTTTGGTGCAACTTTTACAGGTTTTTCAAGGGTTCCAAACCCTTGATACCTTGCATTGTAATTGAGATAAGTGTTCTTTTAATTCAATCAATATGTCTATGTGTTGGTTGTCTATATCTTGTTCTTGTCTCAATTCCATTATGCTATGCTAGATCTCTTTTGTGTTTGCTTAGATCTAATGAAACCTAGATATTGATTATGTGTTGATTACTTGTTTATTCTTGTCTTGGATGAATGATTTATATGTTAGGCTTAAGAAAACTGGCAGATCTCCAAATGGTAACATGCTTGAACGTCTTAAGAAATATGAACCGAGGCGTACTAGGTCTTTATTGGTTGTATTTAATGCATGAGCCACTGTTTACAATCCCTATAGTTGTGCTGGGCATGGTGTAGGAGGAGATAAGAGCTCATAGAATTGGGGAGTTATGTATGCCACCCCATGAATGGTATTAAGGAATACAATCTGTCATCCATGCAATTATAACAAGTAATTAACGTGTAAAAGATATCTAGGGAGTAGTGAAATCTAAGTAAACACATTTTCTCCAATTGCTGCTCACAACCTTAGTATAAATTAGTTTAATTTCATTTTTAGTATTTTATTTTGATTGCATCTTAGTTTTGGGTTAGTTGAATAGCAACTAATTCCGCCCACTCTTCCAAAACCCGAGATTTTACATGCTTTCTAAAAAATATAAAAACACAAAAATAATCATCCCTCACCTTTAGAACTAGTAATTAGGCTTTCTAATCCTAGCGACACTATTCCTAAGCTGAACAATCAATCCCCCGGTACTTGTCACTATACTATACTACAACGATCAGGTACACTGCCTGGTGGGGGTTGTAAGCTTCTCGAGATCCCTCGAGAGGTAAAGCCTGGTGCAATTCCCACGCATCAAGTTTTTGGCGCCGCAGCCCGGGGAATAGTTATTGTCTAGATTAGAATTTCTTTTTATTAGGTCTACTTGCTAGATTCCTTTCTAGTAAGATTTTATTTTTATTTTTAGGTTTTCTTTAGTCTATCTTATTTCATCGTGCCTTTGTTCGTAACTCTTTACCATCCGACATCATGGAAGGTGGTAACATCTTTGAACCCGTCATCCCACCACAACAAAACCCACCATTAGAACCCCTTAGGCCCCGAACCTTAGGAGAGTATTCCCGACCTATCCACCAAGGCTACCGAAACACCATTGAGCTCACCGGAGACAATGTGACCCCCTTGCGATCCGACACCATCCGGTTGGTGCAAAGCGGATGTGCATTCCATGGACTTCGTTCCGAAGATCCAAACCAACATCTTAAGGAGTTTCTTAAAATCGTAGATTCCATAGACCTAGGTGTTGCAACTAGAGAGACTACCCGTTTACGCCTATTCCAATTCTCTCTACGGGATCAAGCTAGTTAATGGCTTGAGCGTTTACCCGCGGGATCCATCACCACATGAGATGATCTCACCACTCGTTTCCTTGCTCAATTTTTCCCACCAGGGAGAACTACTAAGCTTAGGAATGACATCTTGATGTTCCAACAACGTCAAAATGAATCTCTTTATGAAGCATGGACTCGTTTCAAGGACTTACTCCAAAAAGTCCCTCATCATGGCATAGATCTTTGGCTCCAAGTCCAAATTTTTTATGACCATATCGACATCTCCACGAGGCGAACCATTGACCAATCGGCCGGTGGTAAGCTACGTGATCTTAGTGCGGAACAATCATGGGAACTCATAGAAGATCTTGCTCTCTATGACAACGAAAGTTGGAATGATCCCCGTGATTTGAACAAAACGGTCAAGGCAATATCTTTGCCTTCGAACAATTCTAGCACTCCCGACCGTAGGATCATGGAACTTGAGGACCAAGTCAAGTTTCTCATGAAATCTTACGAAGCTCCGAAGCCTTCAATCCAAGTGAACAAAATCAATTCTTCATGCGAATTATGTAGTGGTCCCCATGACACTCGTGATTGTGTGGAACTCCCCGGAACAGCTTTTGCGGACTACGCATCTACGCGTAGCGACGAAGCGGGAGATAAGTGGTACAGTTTCAAGCCCGAGCCAAACACTTATGGTGATTCATACAACCCCTCTTGGAAAAATCACCCAAACCTTAGGTGGAAACAAAATCAACCCAATTCCTCCAATCCGCCTAATCGCTACCAACCAAACGGTCCACCATCCAACCGTACTTTCAACAACTGTAACACCCCCAAAATACCGCAGCGGAAGACTGTGTCATAGGGATGCTACTTCAGGGCACAAAGTACAAGATATAGAAAACGCCCTCTAAATGAGACGTTTTAGAAAAGTTACCATTCGAATAGATAAAAGTCATAGTTTACAAAACAAAGATCCCAAAGTAGAATGATACATAAGTTTTTAAAGTGTATCGAATGGTAAACGATAAAAGTGAAAGTCTCCAAAAGCATGCCCTAAGACTCTCAGCTCCACAAACCTGCTATCGCCTTCCTAACCTGAGATAAACATGCTTAAAGTGTCAACACAAAGGTTGGTGAGTTCATAGAGTTTGTCTTAGTACAGATGAAAAGCCTATAAAGAATGTTCACACAGCAAAGGCATCGTAAATCCACTCAGTTGCAAGTCCCGCCATAAGAGACTTGTAACCTGTGTGTTTACAACCCACTGCTACAATATAATATGATTAAGATATGTATAAGTTCATAACAACAGTTAAGCAATTAGTAGTGAGTCTACACTTCATCTCAGAAGACCTCATGTTTGTATGTATGTCTCAATGGTTGTGTCCAGCAACTTAATCTGGGGCCATTGGAAATCTGTATGTATGTATCCATGGTTGTGCCCAGCAACTTAATCTGGGGCCATTGGAAATCTGTATGTATGTATCCATGGTTGTGCCCAGCAACTTAATCTGGGGCCATTTCCCAAAGTATAATAGTAAGTATGTGTGCATGTATCAATCATGTATGTATGTAATCAAGAATAATGAAATCAAGTATAATGTAATCAAGTATAATGTTATGTGAATCCGTACAAGTAAGCAAGTAGTAGCATGTATCTCCCCCAAAGAGTTGATAGAACAATTAAAAGAGTAGGGGCTATGACTCACCTCGAAGTAATAGTACAATGCAACGGAATGTTAAGGACAACAATGATCGGTTAACTGCCGCAACCTAGTATGAATGATGAATGATCTCATTTAGATCACCAAATGATGTTATGAATGTCCATGCTCATGTTTCTATACCACTCTAGTCTTTGGAAAAACACTTGTGTTATCAAAATATATAATCCAAGAATTTGGAAAAATATTGCTATTAGAAAATATAATAAGCTAGTTGTAATATATATATACTTATATATATATATATCGTATGTTTCCATGTTAGTGTTGAAATCCTCGGGTTGAAATCCTTGAAATATCGCCTTGAAATGACGAAAATATACTTGTAATAACTAATACTTCATTAGTTATAAAGCTTGGTACTTAATATTATTTCTAGCTTATAAATGTACTTCGTAGTTTTTGTGCCACTTTTATTAAAAGCTGTCAAATAAAAATGGTTTTAGCCGATATTCAAACGTGAATATCTTTGTCGTTACTTGTCCGTTTTACTTGTTCTTTATGTCCACGGTTACGTCTTAGTATGTAGTAATATATTTTGGAAAGTTCGGCTCCTCCGGGTTACGTTTAAAGTCTCTTTTTGTCCAATGAAAAACGTCCAACAGCAACTAATTTCCAGAAAATACTTTTCGTCAACAATCTTGCAAAAATCATAACTTCTTCGTTATTAACTCTTTTTAATCCGTTCTTTCGCCTACGGATTCGTTTTTGAAAGTATTTTCTAAAAATTTTGCCAAAGTTTCCTTGGTGTTTACTGATTTTCCAGGTTTTCACAAAATGGGACAGCATGTCTAAAACATGTTCCAAATCAAGTTTTCAAGGTTTATAACTAATTTCTAACATCACCAAACCTCTTGTAATCACCACATAGCTAATCTAATCCTACCATACACCTTCTTAGGGTGCCATGGACTCCTAACCAAGTTATTATAGCAAGGGGATTCATAAATAAAAAGTTAGGGTTTGTATGTTCCATTTTTGACAAAATAAATGGTGGTATAGCTAGTTGTACATGGTTTTTAGCATGGAAATCATGAAATACAAGTAAATATAAGATGTTTCATGTAAAAATAAAGTTGATAACTTACTTGATAAAATGAGATGATTAGATGATGATTATGCTTGGATTTCTTGTGTTTTTCTTGATTGATTCTTGATTAGGCAAGTATAATGAACAAGTTTGGTGCTTTAACTTATCAAAAATAATGGATCAAGGTGTTGGTTTGGTTTTGGTCGTGGGTTTTGGGAGGAAGAAGGAAAGGAAGAAACTTTTAGATCTTGAAAAGTTATGATTATGATTCTTGGTTTATGTTTAGGTATTAGTTTTGAGGTTTATTAATATAGTAATAGAAAATTAATGCATAAGGTTAAGGAGGGGGGTTCATGGCCGGTTTTTCAAAGGTTCAAAGTAGTCAAATAGGTTTTGAGTTACTAATTAATCCTAGTGTAGTATTAGTGTTGTATAAGTAAAGGTTTTAGGTGTTAAATTTAGGTAATCGTAATTAGTTTTTAGTTATAATTGAGTACCGGGTTTGTGAGAAATAAATGTTAACAAAGTTAACCGGGACAAAATAGGGTCATAATAATGATAAAAATATGTTGGGAGTAATTACTGAGTGATCGGGTAATTATTGTTTAGTTTTCACGAAAACCGTCGTTATATTCATAAGTTTACGTTATAAATAAAATAAATTTCCAAAATACTGGGTAACTGAATGTTATAACTTTTATGAGGTTAAAATGGATATAAAAATATGTCGGGACCATAGTGGGAATATTTAGATATATTCGTCATGTATAAACCGGGTGTTAACGTTTACTATAAATACTTATACGTAAAAACGTTAAATGTACTGAATATAGTAATTTGAAAATCCTGAGAGTGGTATAACATGAAAATGCTGTTATGATGATATGCAGACTATCTCCAGTCCGTATGCAGTGTTCTTAACACTAATGAAATGAATTCGCACCTAAACCAATCCGGTTACGCGAATTTGAATACCCGTAAACTAAATTTACGATGAAATGAGTAATGCAAGTGAATGATGAAAACTTTTCCGGAAATGAATAGTGTTTTGTGAATAGTAAATTTCCTAAATGTTTCTCAGAATATCAAAATGACCTCGAAAATGATGAATAGTAAAATGATGAATAGTGTTTTAATGAATAGTTATTTATGAATAGTGTTTTTCCAAAGTTCAGGAAATGACCTGAAATGATGAGTTGTGACAGTCTTCCCCTCTAAAAGGAACTTCGTCCCGAAGTTCAGTTAATGTTAATCAGTTAAATGTGTCAAAGCTTATGTATGTGGGTTTCCTATCCAACTAGGTATGTTCTCGTGGTCAGACTTGATGAGGCAAACCTTCCCAATCCCGAGCATAGTCCTCAAAAGACCTCTTTTAGGTTAATCATTTAGGTAACCGATTTTCACTTAAGCCCACAACCCAATCAAACAAGAACAGTCATGAGATTAAGCTAAATCGGTTTGAGTGATGACTTTAACTTTTAGCTTGATTTTCGCAACCCAATCAAACAAGAACAGTCACTAGAACCAAGCTAAAAATCAAGGTCTGGATTCAACATCCTTGAAAAAGATCTTTTGAAAGATTGGCTCGACTTTGGAATTGCTTACACTAATCAAATTTCTAATGTTAGGGTGACTAAGGTTATTGCTGCTAGGTCTCAGATTAGTCAATGTTGTGTATAGGTCCTATATTAAGACTTAAGTGCTACTAAAATACGATAGTTGTTCAAGAGAATGTACCCGTTGTGCTACCGCGGACATGTTGGGTGATAGGATTTCCTAAGAAGTAAGCTCTGCCAATTGCGGGTGGAATCTCATTGGCCTCATCTCGTGGCCCTTCAATTGCTGCTGCTAAGTTTGGACGATTGCCTCCTTGGTTAAGATTTCTTTTCAACTTAGGACAGTTGTTCCGAAAGTGATCCGGGCTGTTACATTCATAGCATGTCCTTTGGTTGTTCGTCATATTGCCCACATTTGCTAGTTCTCTACACTGGTTTGTAAAATGACTAGACTGTCTGCAAAATGCACACACACGGCAGGGCGCAATCTTTTGATAATGAAAGTTACATTTTGTACATTTAGGATGCTGGCCTAAATACTCTCTCTGACCCGAATTAGTCGCCGCAAAGGTCCTTGCCCTTTTGTTGTCAGTCTGCTTGTTCGACTCGCTTGTTCCCTTCCTTTTATCACTGTCCCTCAAGCTTCCATTTCTAACCATCTCATCTGTCAGAGTCCCTGCTCTCAATATTGCACTCTGAATTGTAGAAGGCTCAGTTGTTTTCACAATCCCACGAATTTCTGGGACAAGGCCATATATGTACCTCTCGATCCTCTTGGACTCAGGGGTAACTAGGTGTGGAACTAGTCTGGCTAATTCATGGAATCGATCTGTATAGGCTGCATGACCAGCCCCTATCATAGAGAGATGATAGAGTTCATCCTCCAGCTTTTGCATCTCATTGTCCGGGCAGTATTCCTCCTTCAGTAATGCCTTAAAATCGTCCCATGTCATACCTACAGCTGCCGCTCTACCCCTAGCTTGAATCTGCGTATTCCACCATGTCAATGCCTTTCCTGATAGTAAGCACATGGAATACTTCACCATTTGATGTGCTGCACAGTTACTAATGTCGATCACCGACTCCATCTTTTCAACCCATCGAGTATACACCAACGCGCCTCCTACACCATTGAAATCAATTGGCTTGCATGACGTAAATTCCTTATACGTACATCCAGTCCTAATGATGTTGTTGCCATTACCATTCTGGCCTATACCATTGGTGTTGTTAATTCCGCTTTCGTGGTTTGCCAAGTTATTCATATGATCGCCAACTTGAGTGACAATAGTGGGGAGAAAGTTTTCAAGTTGTCGAGCGATGATGGCCTCAAAATCAGTATTTCCACCGTCGTTATTATCATTGTTTTCAACTCCGTGACCACCTCCTCTACCTCCACGTCCACCAGTTCTTCCACCATCGTTACTTGGGTTACTAGTGTCATTAGCAGCTCCTCTACCTCCTCTACCTCCACGTCCACCAGTCCTTCCACCCCTTGGTGTTGCGCCTCCTCGAACAGAGCTATGAATCACTCTCTTTGGTGCCATGATTTCCTGAGAGGAAGGACATTTAGTGAACGTCAGAGATGAGGGAAAACCGTTGATTAACCAAAGTCTATACTTCACATCCTCATATATAATACCGTGCTACCAGTTGTTTCCTAAGTTGTGCCAACACCGATCTACATCTGCATAGTCATATGTCCACGTGTGTCGTGAAGCACTTATAATTATGTTGGCCACCACAATTATAAATGTTTCCTTTCACAAGTGTACATATCACCAGGCACACATATCTCAGTGGTAGACGTTGCTTAAATGGGCATCTAGGGAATGTCACGCTTAGTACAAAGGAACAAAAGATTCTCCCTTAAATGTTAAAGTCACTGGGAAGTCTAGTTTCTAACGGTTTCTACAAAGTATCTAATAGCGTGGGTCTAAAAATAAATAAATTACCAGCAAGCGTAAGTGTATGTAAAGTGCAAGGCGATAGGGAGGAGAGTCTACATGTATGTAGTTATAGTCTAGACTCTAAAACAACCTAGTTCTCTATAACCAAGGCTCTGGTACCAATCTGTAACACCCCCAAAATACCGCAGCGGAAGACTGTGTCATAGGGATGCTACTTCAGGGCACAAAGTACAAGATATAGAAAACGCCCTCTAAATGAGACGTTTTAGAAAAGTTACCATTCGAATAGATAAAAGTCATAGTTTACAAAACAAAGATCCCAAAGTAGAATGATACATAAGTTTTTAAAGTGTATCGAATGGTAAACGATAAAAGTGAAAGTCTCCAAAAGCATGCCCTAAGACTCTCAGCTCCACAAACCTGCTATCGCCTTCCTAACCTGAGATAAACATGCTTAAAGTGTCAACACAAAGGTTGGTGAGTTCATAGAGTTTGTCTTAGTACAGATGAAAAGCCTATAAAGAATGTTCACACAGCAAAGGCATCGTAAATCCACTCAGTTGCAAGTCCCGCCATAAGAGACTTGTAACCTGTGTGTTTACAACCCACTGCTACAATATAATATGATTAAGATATGTATAAGTTCATAACAACAGTTAAGCAATTAGTAGTGAGTCTACACTTCATCTCAGAAGACCTCATGTTTGTATGTATGTCTCAATGGTTGTGTCCAGCAACTTAATCTGGGGCCATTGGAAATCTGTATGTATGTATCCATGGTTGTGCCCAGCAACTTAATCTGGGGCCATTGGAAATCTGTATGTATGTATCCATGGTTGTGCCCAGCAACTTAATCTGGGGCCATTTCCCAAAGTATAATAGTAAGTATGTGTGCATGTATCAATCATGTATGTATGTAATCAAGAATAATGAAATCAAGTATAATGTAATCAAGTATAATGTTATGTGAATCCGTACAAGTAAGCAAGTAGTAGCATGTATCTCCCCCAAAGAGTTGATAGAACAATTAAAAGAGTAGGGGCTATGACTCACCTCGAAGTAATAGTACAATGCAACGGAATGTTAAGGACAACAATGATCGGTTAACTGCCGCAACCTAGTATGAATGATGAATGATCTCATTTAGATCACCAAATGATGTTATGAATGTCCATGCTCATGTTTCTATACCACTCTAGTCTTTGGAAAAACACTTGTGTTATCAAAATATATAATCCAAGAATTTGGAAAAATATTGCTATTAGAAAATATAATAAGCTAGTTGTAATATATATATACTTATATATATATATCGTATGTTTCCATGTTAGTGTTGAAATCCTCGGGTTGAAATCCTTGAAATATCGCCTTGAAATGACGAAAATATACTTGTAATAACTAATACTTCATTAGTTATAAAGCTTGGTACTTAATATTATTTCTAGCTTATAAATGTACTTCGTAGTTTTTGTGCCACTTTTATTAAAAGCTGTCAAATAAAAATGGTTTTAGCCGATATTCAAACGTGAATATCTTTGTCGTTACTTGTCCGTTTTACTTGTTCTTTATGTCCACGGTTACGTCTTAGTATGTAGTAATATATTTTGGAAAGTTCGGCTCCTCCGGGTTACGTTTAAAGTCTCTTTTTGTCCAATGAAAAACGTCCAACAGCAACTAATTTCCAGAAAATACTTTTCGTCAACAATCTTGCAAAAATCATAACTTCTTCGTTATTAACTCTTTTTAATCCGTTCTTTCGCCTACGGATTCGTTTTTGAAAGTATTTTCTAAAAATTTTGCCAAAGTTTCCTTGGTGTTTACTGATTTTCCAGGTTTTCACAAAATGGGACAGCATGTCTAAAACATGTTCCAAATCAAGTTTTCAAGGTTTATAACTAATTTCTAACATCACCAAACCTCTTGTAATCACCACATAGCTAATCTAATCCTACCATACACCTTCTTAGGGTGCCATGGACTCCTAACCAAGTTATTATAGCAAGGGGATTCATAAATAAAAAGTTAGGGTTTGTATGTTCCATTTTTGACAAAATAAATGGTGGTATAGCTAGTTGTACATGGTTTTTAGCATGGAAATCATGAAATACAAGTAAATATAAGATGTTTCATGTAAAAATAAAGTTGATAACTTACTTGATAAAATGAGATGATTAGATGATGATTATGCTTGGATTTCTTGTGTTTTTCTTGATTGATTCTTGATTAGGCAAGTATAATGAACAAGTTTGGTGCTTTAACTTATCAAAAATAATGGATCAAGGTGTTGGTTTGGTTTTGGTCGTGGGTTTTGGGAGGAAGAAGGAAAGGAAGAAACTTTTAGATCTTGAAAAGTTATGATTATGATTCTTGGTTTATGTTTAGGTATTAGTTTTGAGGTTTATTAATATAGTAATAGAAAATTAATGCATAAGGTTAAGGAGGGGGGTTCATGGCCGGTTTTTCAAAGGTTCAAAGTAGTCAAATAGGTTTTGAGTTACTAATTAATCCTAGTGTAGTATTAGTGTTGTATAAGTAAAGGTTTTAGGTGTTAAATTTAGGTAATCGTAATTAGTTTTTAGTTATAATTGAGTACCGGGTTTGTGAGAAATAAATGTTAACAAAGTTAACCGGGACAAAATAGGGTCATAATAATGATAAAAATATGTTGGGAGTAATTACTGAGTGATCGGGTAATTATTGTTTAGTTTTCACGAAAACCGTCGTTATATTCATAAGTTTACGTTATAAATAAAATAAATTTCCAAAATACTGGGTAACTGAATGTTATAACTTTTATGAGGTTAAAATGGATATAAAAATATGTCGGGACCATAGTGGGAATATTTAGATATATTCGTCATGTATAAACCGGGTGTTAACGTTTACTATAAATACTTATACGTAAAAACGTTAAATGTACTGAATATAGTAATTTGAAAATCCTGAGAGTGGTATAACATGAAAATGCTGTTATGATGATATGCAGACTATCTCCAGTCCGTATGCAGTGTTCTTAACACTAATGAAATGAATTCGCACCTAAACCAATCCGGTTACGCGAATTTGAATACCCGTAAACTAAATTTACGATGAAATGAGTAATGCAAGTGAATGATGAAAACTTTTCCGGAAATGAATAGTGTTTTATGAATAGTAAATTTCCCAAATGTTTCTCAGAATATCAAAATGACCTCGAAAATGATGAATAGTAAAACGATGAATAGTGTTTTAATGAATAGTGATTTATGAATAGTGTTTTTCCAAAGTTCTGGAAATGACCTGAAATGATGAGTTGTGACAACAACAATCCTTCTAACAACTATGGTAGTACCAACAATCTTGAAGGATTGATGTCAAAGTTCATGGCATCTCAAGAAGCCCGCATAGCTAGGTTTGAAACCGAATTCAACCAACAACAAACGGAGATGACCAACAAGATTGACAACTTGTTGAAAGCCCTCAACAACCAAGCATTAATCACACCTAGGAAGGAAACTAGGGACACCAATAGTGGAATCCAAATTAAGGACCCCTCATCATCCAAACATGTCCACTTTGTCAATGTTGTCACCATTAAGCCGATAGATAAGGAGATAGAGGAGAGTGACAAGGATGAAGTTAGAGTAGAAGCCGATAGTGAGGATGAGAGTAGGGAAGTTGAGGTTAATAAGGATGAGGAATTAGAGGAGGTAGAACCTATAAAAGAATACTTTGATAAGTTGCCAACCAAGGAAGAACGGGAATACCATAAGGATTTATTCAATAGTCCCAAGAGAACATATATCTTTGGCGACCCCCTTATCAAAATGGGAGACCCCTCTAACATTAACATCCCATGTAATATCGGGCACATGCATATATGGAAAGCTTACATCGACCTTAGATCCCCCGTGAACATCATGACTAGGACTTATTACAATTGGGTGATGAAGAAGCAACTCAATTTTAGGATGATGCCCGGTAGGAATCTGATAAGTAATTTTGTAGGGAGAGTTAAGGGATTACATGTGATTATAGGGAATCTCACCTATGAAATCGATTTTATGATAGTGGAAGACATTCGTTCGGTGATAGATGCTTGCCTAAGCCAAATAGTATTCGGAAAACCATTTGTTGAAGCCACTAGGATGAGTTATGATCCGACTTTAGGGATAGTTAGGTTCAAGAAAGAGAATGATGAGGTTGCTTATCAAATGCCCTACAAGATCGAACAATACCGCCTTCTCTCTAATTTCGAAAAGGAACATAAGCAAGGGGCTTATTATAGGAATGAGGAGGATAGACGTAGAGGAGTAGAGTATGTTAGAAATAGGATGCTTGGTTTCTACAAAGAATGCTTGCAACTAGGTCCGAAATACAAAACTGGTTTAGAAGACGACCTAGAGAGTGGAACCAATGATGAGATCACGTAGTAACCAATGACCTCGAGTCTAGCAACAAGACTCGTAAATAAAGAAAAGCGCTTCTTGGGAGGCAACCCATGTTTTGTGTGATTTTATTTGTTTGATTGTTATTTGCTTTCGTATGCATGTTTCATTTTTATTGTTGGTTGATCATGTTTCTCAATTAAAATGTGGAAATACTTTACTATGTTGTTTGGCCTAGTCTTAACTCCAACCTAGAAGTATTTTTGCAAAAGATAAGTGTAAGGGGAAACCCCAAATATGTTTTTAAGAAACAACCCGATCATGATTCTCCACAATATTAAATGAACATGTATATTCGTATTCGTTAGAGTCAAATGCTTGTATTGAGTCATAATGAAGTTTTGCAGGATTTTCCAGTAAGTAGGACCAAGTTTTTCCAGAAATTTTTCGGAAACTTAACATAAGAATTTCTGCAGGTCCATTCTGACGGCGTCATAGTTTTACTCTTGACGGCGTCAGGAGTTAAAATCTGGAAATTTTACCGGTTTTGTTTTTCTAACAGAGTCTTATGGTTTTTGTGAATTATTAAGTTTTATAATCTCCAGGAAATCTGCAAACTTCATTCCACAAGCATTATATCTTATCTTGTTTTCTAGGATTTAGAAACTTATATAGGATGCCGCCAATTTTACGCGAGGTTGTCTTGTCTATTTTTGTCAGGATTTACAGGTTATATTCGACAAGGAGATGATTTATATTCTGGAAGGGAAGCTTTGATTGTTCGTTTTCTTGGAGGAAGATCTAACCTGGCCAACCTATAATCCATACCGAGCGAATCAGGGGAGTATTTGATTTCATTCTCTTTACTTTTTCACATTTACATTCTTTACTTGAACATTGGGGACAATGTTCATCCTAAGTGTAAGGGGAGGGTAAAAAGATGATACCTTACATATGCACTTTCGCTTGAGTTTGTTTTGTTTGATGGTAGATGTGTAATAAAACTATGAGAAATACTTGTTAGTGCAATTTTAGCGCCAAATTTAAAATTTTTTACAACATTTAGGAGTGAAACTTTAGCCATAGCAAGCGTCTCATGGATAGGAGATTGTATGACTAGCACATAACCGTATATTCAGAAAAATTTTCCACCCAAAAATGTGAGGTTCGCCTTTAGATTTGATAGGAAAAGCATTTACTATTAGTGCTTATGAGTGTACCGGTAGCATTTAGATTCTAGAACTTGCGTTAGTGATGCATCCCGAGACCGCTAGTGAGACTACATTCGTGTGGTAGGATTTACTACATGATAAGAGGCATTAGGATCACCCTTGTGTTAAACCCGTATTATAATTACTTGACCATTTAAGTCATATTACTTGGCTAGTTAAGTCAACTAATTTTTCCCACACCCTTAGCGTTGTACTCATTTTTAGTACACGAAACCCCTAGTACACCCCTCCGAGCCTATCTTTTCGTTTCTAACTTTAAGCATTTTACTTAAAGGAAGAATTTGTTACACCCCACTTAAATGTACACCCAAATCGCCTTAGTCTTCCGTGTATGCGCTCATTTTTAGTGCATTATTGTTATTTGTTAAACCCTAAGTTAACTTTCTAATTGATTACATGGTTGCTAAGTCGAGTCATATCCTTGTACATATTGTTTTGGGACGATTGGGACTCATGGGTAAGTACTTATTTTATGGAGTAATGGGGAAGAACATAATATTATTACCCCCATATGTACGTTAATCTTAAAAGTGCTCCAAGTGTTTTGATTTTCTTAATTCGAGTCATTAGAATAGTTGAATGTAAAGTATGTAAAGATTCAAGTGTAAGGGGAATTCTCATCCCCTATGATGTGTTATTTTGGATGGTAGGGTAAGAGTGTATGCAAAAAATAAAAAATAAAAAAAATCGAAAAATCAAGAAAAAATAAAAAAAAAATAAAAAAAAATAAAAAGAGAAAAAACATACGGACTACCATCCCTTTTCATTCTATGTTCATTTTATGTTTTTAGTTATTTTTCATTCATTAGCTTAAGTCGGGTCTATTCTTGGCTTAGCAACGCCATCTTGTACATGTAATTAACCAAGATTGTTAACTCGCCACCAGTAAAACTTTCTTTATCCAACAAAACCGTGTAATTCATATCCCTATACCTAACGTTACAACCCTTTAAAAGACCTCTTTGATAGTTTATCCTAGGTGCTTACGCCATGTGGTGGAGGTTTGATCCTTTCCCAAGCCTATGGTAATCTATTTTGCTATGACAGGTAGTGAGAGATATCTTCCATTTCCATAATGTTATATTACTTTATTACACCCGAGAGATGTGAGTATCTAAACACTATTTGTGAGGTGCTTGTATATGACCTCCGTGCTTGTCTATTGGTCTTTAGTGGAACGATTATTTGTTGTAATTACTTTTATATTAGTGTTAAATGACCCCTAACTTGTATTTTGAGTAGAATAAAAGTGCATTTGCTTGAGGACAAGCAAATCTCAAGTGTAAGGGTATATGATGAGGCAAAAAATGGTCCGTTTTTAGGGGGTCATTTAAGCCCGAATCCGAATTTATTTGATAAAATATTGCCCTAAATCGTTCCTTTTGTGATTTTAGGTACTTGGAGAGTGAATTCTGGAAAAGAAGCTATTTTGGACGTTTTTGGAGCATCAAAGTGAAGAAAACGGCAAAGTCTCAATTTTCCATGCTGGGAACAGTACATGAAGGCGTCAAGAGTAAACTCATGACGGCGTCAAACCTCAAGAATTAAAATCCGTAGTTGATGACGGTGTCACACACATGGCGTCAAGAGTAATTTGTGTGACGGCCTAGGCCTTGACGGCGTCAGAAGTGGATCAAGGCCGTCCGAGGAAGTATTTAGCGGCGAGATGACGGCGTCACACCTTTGTTCTTGACGCCGTCATCCCTATTTTCCTATATATAGTTTTCTAGTTTTTCACATTTAAGGAGAGAAGTTTTGGAGAAACCCTAAAGACGATTTTGGTGCAACTTTTACAGGTTTTTCAAGGGTTCCAAACCCTTGATACCTTGCATTGTAATTGAGATAAGTGTTCTTCTAATTCAATCAATATGTCTATGTGTTGGTTGTCTATATCTTGTTCTTGTCTCAATTCCATTATGCTAGGCTAGATCTCTTTTGTGTTTGCTTAGATCTAATGAAACCTAGATATTGATTATGTGTTGATTACTTGTTTATTCTTGTCTTGGATGAATGATTTATATGTTAGGCTTAAGAAAACTGGCAGATCTCCAAATGGTGACATGCTTGAACGTCTTAAGAAACATGAACCGAGGCGTACTAGGTCTTTATTGGTTGTATTTAATGCATGAGCCACTGTTTACAATCCCTATAGTTGTGCTGGGCATGGTGTAGGAGGAGATAAGAGCTCATAGAATTGGGGAGTTATGTATGCCACCCCATGAATGGTATTAAGGAATACAATCCGTCATCCATGCAATTATAACAAGTAATTAACGTGTAAAAGATATCTAGGGAGTAGTGAAATCTAAGTAAACACATTTTCTCCAATTACTACTCACAACCTTAGTATAAATTAGTTTAATTTCATTTTTAGTATTTTATTTTGATTGCATCTTAGTTTTGGGTTAGTTGAATAGCAACTAATTCCGCCCACTCTTCCAAAACCCGAGATTTTACTTGCTTTCTAAAAAATATAAAAACACAAAAATAATCATCCCTCACCTTTAGAACTAGTAATTAGGCCTTCTAATCCTAGCGACACTATTCCTAAGTTGAACGATCAATCCCCCGGTACTTGTCACTATACTATACTACAACGATCAGGTACACTGCCTGGTGGGGGTTGTAAGCTTCTCGAGATCCCTCGAGAGGTAAAGCCTGGTGCAATTCCCACGCATCATAAGGGATGACTATAATATTTCTAGTGAAATATTTAAGCGGTTATACAAGGGATGTGAAGAATAACTTAATATTTCCAGTGAAATATTTAAAGAGTCATGAGACGAGACGCACGAGATGACTAAAATATTTCCAGTGAAATATTCAAGTAGTCATAAGACATGATTCGGAAGAAAGAGAGTATTAACATACTCTTAACGAGATATATGGATAAATTCAACGGGATTTGACACGAGATTATTAACAGTTCGGGATGACTTTAATATTTCCAATGAAATATTTAGATAGTCATAAGACGAGATTCAGAGGAAGGAGAGTATCAACATACTCTTGGCAATATAGGGTGATGGTTTGTTTTCTATCCTAAAGCTAATGGATAAATTCAATCCTCATTATGTATGAGGTGAGCTTGACGACACAAAATGATGACAAACCTATGAGGATAAGAGGAACTAATGGAAATGAATATACTTGGTCTTAAGGAGTGTATATTCAGACGAGTATAAAAGGAACTACTAAGCACTTATGTAGTAACTCGTGAGTCCTTTGTTACCCGAAGGTTGATGTTTACTTTAAGCATTATGATGAGCGTTTTAACATATGCTTTTAAAAGGCTTGGCTATGATGTTTCGGATATGACATTTAACAATTGCGATCGCAAGTTAAAATTACTTGAATATTTCGGATGCAATATTTAAGTGTTCAAACCTACTCCGAGTTCTACTGGTTTGTATCTAACCTTCCCATGACAAAAAAAAAAGTGTATTATTTGGAAGAAGGCGAAGTGATGACCAGGAAGTTAGGACAACTTCGCTACTACTTTAACTTATAGGTTTTGACACTAGTGTATGACCATATGACTTCTAAGGGTTCATAGTGATAAGCATACCCAATTCCTAATCTGTTAAAACAACGTAGTGTGGGTGAATAGGCAAATCATCTAAAATGCACATAAGGAATAAATGCAAATGTCATTCAAAATATGTAGGATCGAACATATGTTGATTATTGTGATGATTAGGGTGGTCTAGGAAGATGGTAGAACAAGAAAAGCATGGTTATAACTTAGAGAGAGAAAGAGAGAGAGGGGAAGTTTCTAGTGAGAGAAACACCTAATGAGGTGTGTGTGTAATATTAGAAAACAACCAACGCTCTCCCTTGGTGGGAAGAGGGTATATATACACTTACATAATAATGCCCCATGAAACGGGCTGTGGAGTGAGCTGACAGTGGGTAAAGACCCGACCCACTCCACGAATACTATTTACAGTTATATTAAACTAAACTACTACTACTACTACTACTACTACTAATAACTAAGTCTACGAGCTATCTTAATGCTAATAGAACATCGATTAGGTGACCGAGTCTTTTATAGGAATATTTGTATTCCTAACAATCTCCCCCTAAGCGAGGTCACCTTAGAAATTAAGATCTTTCTTCTTCAAGCATTCTTTTGATCTTGTAGCTCGTAGGTTCTGATTCTTCACTTTTAAGCTCACTTTGTACATCAAGCTATGATCTTGTGATTTGTGGTTCCTTTGGCATAAGTGTGATCTTTGAGCTTTCTTTGAGATCATCAGCCACCATAAATCTCCAAGCTCATCCTTAGTTGTATCGCCTTCATTTCATCAGAATTGTGGAGACGTTGTTGTTAGTCTCTTTAACATTCATTGTTGCAAGTCTCTAGAGAGTTATGATCTTCATTTAGAATGAGTAGTCAGTGTGAGCATGAGGCATGGAATGACACGATTCAGGTGGAGTTGGGTATGACCATCGCCATCTTTATATGTTCATGAAATAAAAAAGTTAGCAATAAAGATAGAGAACGAATATGGCTTTGTCATTCATTCTGCGAGGACAGACTACCCTCCGGTTCTGTGAGAACCGACCTGTGATCAAGTAGAGTCTCTGTTAAAGAAGTCTCTCCTTGGCAGGAATTTCCAGCTAGTAGTAATGAATCTTCCAAAGAATCCACTTTGGAATCTTCAAACTAATCATGTTCTCATACCGAAACGTCTCAAAGCAGACAACACGATAGAGTGAATCGGTGAATTGATATTCACTGATTGATGAGAAATTGATTTATAGAAATCACTCGCGTGTCATATAATAAACATTTTTGAGACACGACGAGAGTTTTACACTTTGAATCACATTTCCATAAAAAAATACTTTTGTTTGAAAGATTATACACATTCAATGTGCTCGTAAAATTAGTTTGTGAGCACATTGAAAGGTTTTTGCAAAAGTATCCGTCAATCTATTTCCTGGAACAAGATTGATTCAATGTTGAATTGCCCCATCGTTGCTTTCCAGTTGTCACTTGATCACTGATCCAAAATAGATCTCACATGTCACCAACCAAGAGCTTGAATGATGTTCGCTCTAGAAGGATTTCCATGTTCATCGTGAATATTTTCATATCACTCGGATGTTCTGGCAATACCACAAGGATAATGCGTAGGACTCTAAATATTTTATATTACTTTCCACATTGTGTGAAACAGTAAGCATATTGGAAGTGTGTCCTAGTGAGATTTATGGATGATCTCTTTGGCTCTAGACTCAATAGTGCATTTTGATCCGCTCCTGGAGACTAGGGAGGCGTCTCCTGTTTAGGTATCAACATAGCTCACAATGAGCGGTCGATACATTGCACAGAGTTCCCTGTGAGTATGAAACAAGCTCTTTTAAGAGAACTTGAGTGGCTAGGAAGTTTAGTGCAGTGCGTCACTTGGTCCATGACGTCTTGTCTTCAATACAAGTGTTACCTTAGTAACTACCAGTAGCATATGAAATTGAACCCGGTTTCTACCCTAAGGTTGAATAAATGGAGGACTATTTCTTTTCACCCTTTCTCATTTCATTTCTTTTTAATTCTTCAACCCCTTCAGTGCTTACCGAGACTTCATCACTAGAACCTTGTTGGGTTTGTTCCAGTTCTAGCTCTATCTCAGCCGGCCCTCTTCCCCTTCTCACTTTTCTCTTTTTTTCAATCCTTCCTAAGGACTTCTATTCTATCTAGAGGATTGTCCCTGGGAAGATCCTTCCGGTTCTGGTGGATCATGGGAACTCATACCTAACCTTAATCATTCTTATAACTCCGTGCATTAAAGTAAATGGCTGGTCTTGGTACTTTTCCACTAACGCCTTTTGCTCCCCCTTAATATGTGCATTGGTATTATGAAAGAGTTAAGCACATATGAGGGAGCCTATTATTGAGTCCAAAAGATCACATTTTATCAGATTTCATATTTAAATTACATTCTCTCCCCGATCAAAAATATCAAATCTTTTGAGATTTTGGATCTCAATTGATTTAAATAAGTTAGAAGACATTTTTGGGAGAAAATCTGGTCAGGTTAAACTTTGTCTGATAATAGGAACATCTTTTGCTCCCCCTTAATTTTAAGCGGGGGAATGTTATGTGTCAAAATGGATGAGTTTATAAATGACTTTGAGTTCAACGAAAAACTCATGAAAAATTCATGCATTGACACATAACCATCACAATTTGAAGAGTTACTTGATATGTACAACGTGGAGAGTTTTGATGAGACATAAAATTTGAAATCACTCTCCCCCGCAATCAATGACGCATGTTAAAATTGAAATGATTGATGTCATTGATTGAATGATAAATTTTATGAAAAATTTCAAGTTTGATTGATTTCCAAAATTTTCATGGTACCACCAAGTTTTTCACAAATATTTCTTGAAGAATCAAAGAACGGAAAATATTTGTGAAGAAAATAAGACTTCTCTTCTTTATCAAGAAATAATGCATTGAAGCGTACATTACTCCGAAGAGATATGGATATAAAGTAGTCCATGCCCGGGTGAACTTCACCCAGAGGGAGGAACAACCGTCTTTTTGGCGACGTGCTTTCCGCATTTTGAAAACCGGGTTGCTATCTGAAGTAATAGCAAGCCATAAATTTAAGTCCGGGTTACAGTCTGAAGTAATTGTAAGCCATATTTAAAGAAGATTTTGAGAAGCGACATGTTTTAGAAAAAAAACATTATTTGGAAAAAAAAAAGAAAATAAAAAAATCTCGCTCAAGCATATGTATGTTTCTGTGTCATTATTGAAAGACAATTCTAGAAATGTACATAATATTGATTATACGAGAGACATGTCGCGAGAAGAATATTTTTGGAGTTTTTATATTTTGCAAATTTTTATGGTTTTTGTTAGTTTTATATTTTTCTATTTTTCTTTTAGGTTTAATATATATACAAAGGATACTATACAATTTAAAAAGATGTTGACCTGAATACCAAAATGAGGATATCGTTCAGCTCGTTGTAGAAGTCTGTAGTCAATATCTCTTAAACTTTCACCACCAAAGCTTTCGAGGCTCTTGAATAATCGTCTGTGTTTGAGCCTCCTCAATGTGTAGCTTTGATAGCTTCCCCACAAACCGACAATCATCTTCTTGAGACCACTTCCCCCAAGTATTAGTAGTGATGCGAAAAGTCTCACTATATGAAGCTCAAAACCATGAAGAAAAATGATAACACCGAAGTAACAAGGTGAAACACTGATCATCTCTGCGGTTATCAATCCCGGAATATATGATTAAGCCTGATCACATGACCCTGTTGTACGTCCCCGATGTGCACATTACTCTACGGTTTTGAGCAGTCTTCTATTCGAGGGAAAAGATATCAACATCTTCATTTCAGCAAATGCATTCCAGTTGTCTTACATAAAACAACTTAGTTTATAATGTACAAATGTACCCAACACAAGTCGAAACGATAACACCAAGGTAACAGGTTGAAGCACTGACCATCTCTGCGGATATCAACTCCGGAATAACTGATTAAGCCCGGTCATGTGAACCTATTGTGCGTCCCTGATGTACACCTATCTCTCCCCTGATGGTTGCGATCTCATCGAATACATGAAACATTAACTAGAAGCACTTTACCATAACTCATATTAGCTCATAAGAAGATGTCGATAAGCTATATCATCTCACTCTCCAAATGTACTTCTCATATTTCTTCCCACTGAAAATTGAAGTAATACATACCACAAGTATCAAGAGACCACTTCCCCCAAGTGGTTGAATAATACACCACATGCCATGAGTTAAAACACTGAGTTTCTCTGCGGTTATGACATTTGTCTTCTCGGAATAACTTCAATTAAGAAGAGGTATAAGGTTCATCAAGTGTACTCGTTGTGCATTGAGATGTATGTCTCCTTCCCCCTTGCTGGTTTTGATACCTCAGAATTAGCAACATATTATACACACATATACTTGAAATCTTGTGAGAATAACAAATTTAGCTCAAATTTATCTTGTGAGAATCAACTTACTGGGGAACAATGTGAGCACTTCTAATTAGGGATTAACTCAGACTTTTCACTCTCCCCTAATTAGTGCTCTCCTCCAAACTGACAACCTTTTAGATGAATGCCTTGAATATGAAGAAGTCTTTTGATAATTAATGCATATCGTCTTTAGTCTTCTAGCACGCAACGGAAAATGTAGAAGAGACTATAGACTCGACCTTCTTCAAGATTGTCCATTTAGGGAATAGAATATCAACATCTTCATCTCACCAAATGGCATTCTAGTTATCATACAAATAACTAATCAGCTTGTAACTTACTCATTAGGTGATAACACCAAAGTAACAAGTTGAAACACTGATCATCTTTAATTTTTTTCATAAGACATTACACCTGATCACGTGAACTTGTTGTGCGTCCTTGGTGTACACATTTCTCTCCCGTGCTGATTCTGATGTGTACGTGTAGCATTAACTGGAAGCACTTTATCATTAAGCGTATCAGCCTATGAGAAGATGTCGATAAACCCAAAATCACCAAGTAGTATAATCACACCTCTCCCCCTCAAAAATTGCATATGAGATTGCCATTTTTTATTCACACTTCTCCCCCTCAAAAATTGCATATGAAGTTGCCATTTTTGATTGTACAAGTGATATTGGAAAAAACATGAAGGTCGTTGATGAAAATGGTCAGAAGCAAGAAGATTACTCTTCTTTCCAAGATAAAGCGCACTGAAACGTACACCTTTCTTTTCTTTGAGGAACGGGGCCTGAAGTGTTTTTCAGCAGACGCCAGAATGTTGACAATGAGGACCGAGGCTTGAACTGATTTGTTCAAACGTCATTTTTGAAGAACGAGGCTTGAACAGAAGTGTTCAAACATCATTGTCGTAGAAGAATGAGGCCTGAACAGAACTGAATAGACGTCATAATGATGAAGAGCGAGGCTTGAACTGAACTATTCAAACGTCATCTCTCTCTCTCACCAATCGCAGTTAACCAATTCCGATCAATCCCATCTTGTCACCATCATCATCATACATCAAAGTATAAGCTTCAACTTCAAACTAACCTCACATCTCATTTCCAGTTAGTCATCATCAAAAATCATAATCGAACCCAATCAATTAAATATCACACTTAAACCTAACCGGACCTATGTCTACAGTTGCTGCTCTATACCAAAACATGAGGCTTCATTAAGGGCGTCAAGATCCTTTGAAGGGTCACGGTAGGTTCTACATGACTGATGTTTAGCTAGTGTGTTTCGTTTGATCGAATCAAGAAAAAAAGAAATAACACATTTGTTATTTTCTTTATCTTTCAGTTTCGTACAAAAATTGAAGCTAAGCTTCACAAGTAAAGATCGATGATGTCTTTTATTTCGTGTGTTAGACCTACAAAGGTCATGATGTATCTATGATTACCATGAAAAAAAATAATGAGCAGAGATCTAATTTTATTTACGTTTTCGAGTATTGATTGAATAGTTGTTGATTGTTGTTAGTAACTGTATTTGGTTTTGATTAAAGTTGTATTGTTGTTGCACGATCTGTTCTTCCTCTTCTTCTTTTCTTTTTCATTTATGAGCAACTCGCTATGTTAGAGGAAAAATTGGCAGCATTTTGTTTAGACTTTCTTGATTATTTGTCTCCATTAGGCAACTCGCTACTTTGCTTTGATCAAATTGTATAGCTAGAGGATAAAAGGGTCACTTTCAAGCTGTATTGTCATTTTCCCGTTTAAGCTAAACACCAAACAGCAAGCAGCTATCTTACCAAATCGCTACCAAATGCTCGCTAGCAAGAAATTACGACAAAGTGACCAAATCGCTACTAAGAGAACAAGTACAAAACGACCAGATACCGACCACGTATTTGACCAGTTTATGACCACTTTTTGAACATAAGATTCACGGGTTTGGTACAACAAGATAAGTTACTAAAAGATGAAAGCTGGTAACTGGGCTAAAACCATAAGAGAGTTATGTAACAATGAAGCATATGAATTCTTTTTCACCATTATTGATACACAAGTATTGTATGAACCTGTTATACAAATAAAGTAGAGAGAAAAAATTCCAGTTGCATAAGATGTATCAAAACCAGCTTCAAACACAATATTCGAACCACAAAACCAACATAAATAACAAACCTAGGCTCTGTTACCAAATGTAGGATCGAACATATGTTGATTATTGTGATGATTCGGGTGGTCTAGGAAGATGGAGGAACAAGAAAACCATGGTTATAAGTTAGAGAGAGAAAGAGAGAGAGGGGAAGTTTCTAGTAAGAAAAACACCTAATGAGGTGTATGTGTAATATTAGAAAACAACCAACCCTCTCCCTTGGTAGGAAGAGGGTATATATACACTTACATAATAATGCCCCATGAAACGGGCTGTGGAGTGAGCTGACAGTGGGTAAAGACCCCACCCACTCCATGAATACTGTTTACAGTTATATTAAACTAAACTACTACTAATAATAATAACTAAGTCTACGAGCTATCTTAATGCTAATAGAACATCATTTAGGTGACCGAGTCTTTTACAGGAATATTTGTATTCCTAACAAAGTATGATAATCATTTAGTATTTAAGAGCATGTATAATAGATATGTATATCAAGAGATATAATATCCAAATAGATAATAAAAAAAAAGGCGTTTGTAATAAACATGCATTCAATAATTAAACAATTAATTACCGAGCATTAAGAAAGCCTGAAGGCATCTAGTCATATCCTACAAGAACATGTTATCAATTAGAAACACATATGTGGGATGCAAGTAATTTAGGTTTGCTAAGGAGAATCCTAAATCCTACTTGTTCAAAATGAAATCCTAATGGGAGATAAAGTTCATCGATGTAGACTATCTTTAGTCAAATGTAGCAATGAAAATTTTTCAAGTTAGAGAATGAGTATGAGACTATCACTAGTGGTGCTCAATTCAGGCTAAACACGACCATTTTTACGGGTTATACCAAGAACCCAACTTCTCTCCTGGAAGCAATTCATCCTTTAGGTCAAATTGAATTTCTAGTGCGATAGGTTCTCTAGTAGTCATTCTCATGTTAGAAAAATTCAAATTCCTATATTTGCCTATCGAAGTGTAGTAAAGATTACATTAACTTATTTTGCTACTACACGGCCTAGTATAAATCAACTAGACATATTTCAAAAGTATGTTCATGAAGATGACACATCTTACACAATATCCTAACAAAGGCAAACACAATATTTCAATTTCATGTTTGAGATTTAGAGATTTTTTGGTTTATATGGTGCATTTTATGATCTCTTGGATAAGAACTTTGTTTGTTTAGTTGTTGCATATTATTTTAACATGATTTGGTTTCCTACGACCAAGAGATGCTATAATGTGATACAACGTAGAATCTGCTATATCGAGAGTGTTTCAAGAATACTCTTTAGCATATCTTGAGAGAAGAATCTAGTAAACGTTGTTTACCTCAATAGATCTTGTGAATATTATGTTTGAAATGAGACATATTGTATATTTCAGCAAATATGTTTTTCTAAGAGGAAACTTATCACTCTTACAAATACTTTGTGAAACAAGTATTTTAGTGTATGACCAATTTTACTTGTTTATGCAATGACACATGTTGTGTTTGGTTATTATTCAATTCTAATATCCCATATTTGTTAAACAAGATGCAATGTATTCTCTTGTAATATAACCATTCATGTTACAAAGAAAATAAGATTCATAAGATATAAGTTATCCTTTATCAATCTTTTGATAAGAAAGATACATGTGATCTTCTCAAAGATTGATGACATACATAATATTTAATAACATATTATATATGACACTTTTACGAGACAAGTGATTTTAAGTGTTGAGTCGTTCATGAGAAAAGTTTACATATGTTGTTTGTTTGCTCGTGTTTGGTTTTTCGGAAATGACACATTTACTAATTGCATTGCGAAGCAAATTGCTTGAATTTTTCGGATGAAACATCTAAGTTTTCAATCCTACTTCATTGTGTATTTTATATGTCTTTTAAAGATAATAGTTTTATGTTTGGAACACAACCATTAGACAAGAAGACTCAATATGACATCTTCAACACAAGTGTGAATTATGATCCGATGCCTATTATTTTCATCTTGAGAGGATATCATTATTTTCATATCAACCAAGTTTGATTGAGTATGTAGATTCAAGATAATATATTACGTTATATTTTGATGTTATCGTGAAGCTAGACAAATAATGACTCCAATTACATGTCCATACTCGAAAACTTGTCAATTAGATTCGATGATGACATCAATCATAATTTGAATAATGAATTGATATGTACTCGAAATCCTTCTTGACCCTCATGATCACTCCCTTTTTTTTTTTTTTTTTTTTTTTTTTTTAGAGAAAATAAAAATTTAAGGAATGCGTTCCATTAATTCTAATACTAGTTTTACGTGTGAGGTTAATTGCATATTAACTTACTACTTCGAGATTGTCATTTATTTTTATGTGCGAAAAACTATTTATTATTAAGTATGATATTCTTAGTTTTCGACATATCGTAAGTATAAAAATAATTATTTTAACCATTTTTATACAACATACGTAAAATGCTAAATGTTTAATACATTTTGTGTGTGTGTTAGATCAATGCAAGTTTAATACATTTTCTTTTACTTAAATAATAATGTATTAATATGATCTTTTATCTTGTTTATACAACCCATGGTCAAGAAAGACAAAAGGATGTAAGGTTTTAGAGATCACGTTAAGGATTTAATGAAGGTGTTAAATATTTTGAGTTGATATATTTCTAACACTTAAACCTTTGAAAAAATAATTGTGTAAGACAATATCTTTTGACAGACATGATCAGCCAACTTAGTTTTAATTCCTAAGAAGCCAACTTAAAACTTGCAAGATGTCGAAACATATATGTAAGAAAAGTGGTCTATGCCTATATGAAATGCAAAACCAATCACGCAACTTAGTGCAAGAAGTCTAGTCTAAGTCCTATTGACATATAAACCGGAAAACTAATAATCAACACATAGCAACAAGGCATGTAAAACGCTTATGATTATAGTTATAATTAGCTCAACTAAAGATAACTATAAGTACTCAAAAATATTAACAAACAATACAAACACACAAAGAAAAACTAATAACCATTTAGCATAACACATAAAAATACTTATCGTCATTTTGTGTATTAAGTATAATAGTGTATACTAAGCTTGATTTTATTTGAAAATGAATTACTTTCCACCCCGTTTCAAAATTTGATCAAGTTCAACCCTTTGAGAATATAAATGCATGAACGTGTGATGTTCTCTTTGTAATTTGACCAAAAATTTGCGCAATCGGCCTGACCGGAAAAGACTCTCTATTACGAGTCAAAGACTTTCGTAAATTTTACTTTGCAATTATTTTCTTAAAGTATTTTTAAATGAAAGTAGACTAAATTACGTTTAAAATGATAGGAGGCACGACTACTACGGACTTACGGTTGATTTTATACGAATTTTTTAAAATTGCAAAATTCTAAAAATCAGACGAAGGGACCGTTAAATTTAGCAGTACCGTCCGTATTTAGTGGTACCGTACGTTATATTTAATGGTACCGTGACCTGTTACAACAGTTTTATCCAAATCCAAAATTTTCATTTCAAACAAGTATTTGACCCAAAGAAAAGATGTAAGACTTAATAAACTAGATACTGGGTTTGAGAAAACCTTCAAGCTAGTATAACAAAGTATACTTAACAACAAAACTTGTAAGTATTAAGCATGTAAATACTTTTCATTTTTAGTCTAACTTCATCGACACTTTGATACATGGATCGTGCCTAATTTTGAAAACCATTTGTTTTAAAATTTTGAGCGACGTGGTTCTGTTACCAATTGTGGAAACCGTAGAGGGGGGGGGGGGGTTGAATACGTTTCCATTTAAAAACTTAAATCTTTTGTATTAAACACCCGATCAAGTGTGATGCAATATGGAAAGTCTCAATTATATATCTAAAACAACTAGAGATATTATCAACTAGATCACAACACAAACACAACACAAGAATCGTGTCATAAACATAGTCAACATGATATAAGCAACTAACCACACAAATATAAATGCAATGCAAATATAAATATAAGGTGGTAAGTGCAAAGATGAAAGGTAAAGAGATGAGTAAAGAAAACACAAACCCGGACACGGCGATTTATAGTGGTTTGGTCATGAAGCTCCTCTTCGCCCTACTCCACTCCCCGAGTACCCAACTCGAGAGTTACTTCACTAATCAACAAGCTCCATTCTTGGCGGAGAAAACCATACAACGTCGCTTATATTATTTTCCGACACTAAGCTAGATGTCGAGTACTAATCTTAGCTCGTACCAATCTACCACGATCAACCCGATCCTCACAAATCCCACAAGCTTCAAGATCCACATGATCTATACTCGATCTACCCGATCTACTCACGATCTACCTGATCTTCACAAATCACACAATTAACACTACCTACACGATCTACCCGATCTACCCTTGATCCACTTGATCAACACATAAGCTCACTAGCTACAAGAGATCTCCAATATCTCAACAAGATCACAATGATCCACTCTCACAAGACTAAACAAAAGGTAATGACTGCTTGATGTATATCAAGATACAACAAGCTTACAACTAGTAATCCAAGTGCACTACTCAATGACTCTGACACTTTGTATCTTCTTGATACTTTGTGTTCTTCTCTTGGAATAGAAGAGGAATGAAGGTGATCACTTGAATTGATGATTGGATCACTCTAAAACAAACTAAGACTCTCTAAATGATCAAAGAAAGTGGTTTAACTAAGAAGGGATTAAACCAGAGAAAAGTGGTTGGAAAAATCAGGTTGGAAGTGGAAAATGGTCCACTATTTATAGGCAAAGAGAAAAGTTACCGTTACAGGGGGACGGTACCACTAAATACCCGACGGTACCACTAAATTTAGTGGTACCATGGTACCGTCCCAGACAAAGACGCTCCAAATTTTTTTTTAGTGGTGAAAGTTTATTTGGGGGAGTTTGGAGCTGATTTAGGTAAAAATATTGTTGTTGGGATTTTTGAAATGATTTTCCCAAATAAAACATTTCCTTATAATTCAAAAATAATTTGTAAAATGTATTTTTGAAAAAATGTTTTGTCACATTAAAAATGTGAAGTTTAGAAAAATATAATCCTTTGATCATTTGTCAAGTAGTAGATTTGTTTGTCCATACGTTGAGTAATTTACCTCGGGATGGAAATCTACGACTTTGTTGAAGCATGCTTGAGATGTCGAGAGATGTTGATGTAAGTATGCATTGATGATTTAATCTACTACTTTGTTGAAGCATGCTTGAGACGTCGAGAGATGTTGATGTAAGTATGCATTGATGATTTGTGTAAACAAGTAACTTGCGTATTTTACATTATGCATTACAAGTTACATGTTTGTCATCATTAAAACCGAAGAAACCGTTTAGTTTAAATATCGTAATATTTGCACTAAGAAAAGATCTGGATTAAACCATTATCAAAATTCATTCAAAATATTAAAAAGGGTTAGATTTGGACATTTAAACTGCAAGATGTGACTACGGCGTTAATTCATTATTATTTATTTGAGGTTGAAGCGAATTTTCAAGGGTGTGTGTACTTAGTATCTAAAGATATCGGCATTGGTTGGATGAAGATTCTTAGGGATCCTTGCTCGAGCTTTTAATATGTGCAATGACAAAGACTTGGATATCCAGTTATTTTTGGTGGCTCTTCTTTTCTATTACCACAAAATAACTATCACTTTAAGGAGTTACGTTGTAGTGCTCAGTGTCACAACTCACTTGTAGTTGTCGATATTCAACAGGTGATGTACGTCTTATACTCGATGGTTGGTTGGTTGAAGAGTATAGAGTACTTAGGGATTCGAAGTCGCACGAACTCTGTACACCATTCTTAGTCACACATTAGTGCAAGCTTAAGTCACAAGTTCGGGTTATTTTACTCCACTCTCAAGTTCATCAAATTGGGTTTTTCTCCATCAGCAGTCACGACAAAGAGCCGACATAATGATAATGGGGTTGGTAACGACTTAGCAGAGAGAAGTTAAAAAGAGAGAGATGACATTTGAACACATTAGTTCAAACCTCGTTCTTCAACATAATGACGTCTATTCACATCATTTCAGGCCTCGCTCTTCAACATAATGGCATCTGTAGATAATACTTCAGGCCCCGTTCCTCAACGAAAAGAAAGATGTATGTTTCAGTGCGCTCTATCTTGGGAAGAAGAGAAATCTTCTTATTTATGACCATTCTTATCAACAAACTTCATGCTTTTCCCATGTTCGTATAGTCATCAAGTGGATACATGTGCATTGGATTATATTTTTGTGCTTCACTTATTCTATCAAAAATTGAAACAAGCATATGCAATTTTTGAGGGGGAGAAGGGAAAGGATGAAGAAACTACATGTTGATGATGTTTGTAAAATTCTCATTCGGCTCTTATACGTAGATAGTTACTCCCTCTAAGGTTTAAAACATTTCAACAAGTGCTTTAAGCATATTATAAGCTTAATTGAACTCTTCATTTTCTAAGCCACTGATGAGGATAAAAAAGAGGGACTGCTTCAAGAGAGCTTTAATCATCATCTTCTTCGCAGTAATTTTTGGGCCTAAACACATATTTATGCTGCACCTAATAAATCTCAACCATCATGGAAACTCAACTATGGCAAAAATGTCATTGAATGCCCTTTTTGAGGAGCAGAATAAGCGTATGTCCTTCTCCTTTCGACTATGGCAAAAATGTCATTTGCATGCCATTTTTGAGGGGGAGATAAAGAAGAAGATGGTTAACATCAAGACCCTCAAACGTGATCATGACTGTAATGTATTGAATCTACACAAGGGGATGGTTAGTTTGAGGGGGAGCCAATTCAGAAACTTCACAAGTTCCTGAAGAGGCTCTTTACATACGATGGCCTAATTGAGGGGGAGCAAACTCAATTAGTCATCATCTCATGACTCCTGAATACTTTAGTTCAGGAATTGTGAGGTTTATCAACATCTTCTCACGGGCTGATATTATTATTGATAAAGGGCTTCCAGTTATTGATAAAAGGCTTCCAGTTAATGCTTCATGTACACATCATTATGATGATTCTGATTAATCGCAACCATCAGGGGAGAGGAATGTGTACACCAAGTACGCACAACAAGTTCACGTGATTGGGCTTAATCACTTATTCCAGGATTGATAACCGCAGAGATGATCAGGGGTTCAACTTGTTACTTTGGTGTTTATCATTCCATGTGTACTTCACGGGCTGATTAATTGTAACCATCAGGGGAGAGAAATGTGTACATGAAGGATGCAAAACAGGTTTACATGACCGGGCTTAATCATTTATTCCGGAGTTGATTTCCGCAGAGATGATCAGTGCTTCAACATGTTACTTTAGTGTTATCATTTCGACTTGTGTTGGGTACATGTGTACATTATGGATGATTTGGGATATGTGATATAACTGCAATGCATTTGCTGAGATGAAGATGTTGATATTCTATTCCCCAAATGGACAACTTTGAAAAAGGTCGAGTCTACAATCTATTCTACATTGTCCACTGCGTGTTAGAAGACTAAAGATGATATGCATTTGATTATCAAAAGACTTCTTCATACTCAAGGAATTCATCATAAAGGTTATCAGTTTGGGGGAGAGCCTGAAGTAGGGGAGAGTGAAATGTCTGAGTTAATCCCTAATTAGATGTGCTCACATTGCTCTTCAGCAAGTTGATTCTCACAAGACACATTTGAGCTTATTTTGTTCTTCTCACAAGATTTCAAGTATATGGGCGTAAAATGTGTTCCTGATTCTGAGGTACCAAAACCAGCATGGGGGAAGGAGACATACAGCGGAACGCACAATGAGTACACGTGATGAGCTTTACAATTCTACTTAATTGAAGTTATTCCTGGAAGACAAATGTCATAACTACAAAGAAGATCAGTGTTTTAACTCGTATATCTTGATGTATTATTCCAACTACGTGGGGGAAGAGATGTAAGAAACAGTTTCTGATGATAAAAGAGGTACACAATTGATTGTGTGTGTACTTTGGGTTTTTGAGCTTCATATAATGAGACTGATTGCATCATTTCAACTACTTGGGGGAAGTGGTCTCTGGATACTTTTTGGTATGCATTACTTCAGCCTTCAGTGGGAAGAAAGATGAGAAGAACTATTCAAGCGTGAGATGATACATTGCTGATCTATCAAAGCTTATCCGTGAGAAGGCTCAATTTTAGTAGATTATTGATGAGGCAAAAAATGAACCGTTTTTAGGAGGTCATTTCAGCCCGGATTCGAATTTATTTGATCAAATATTGCCCTAAATCATTCCTTTTGTCATTTTAGGTACTTTTGGAGTGAATTCTGGAAAAGGAAGCATTTTGGACGTTTTTGGAGCATAAAAGTGAAGAAAACGGCAAAGTCTTAATTTTCCTTGCTGAGAACAGTACCTGACGGCGTCAAGAGCAATGCAAGAGGTGGAAGTGGATAAAGTCCGTGACTGTCCAGCGAGTTTTCTACTAAGGACATGACTGCGTCACCATAGGCCGTCATGGTCCAAATGTTAGTGACGACCAAGAGCAACTTTACACATGACGGCGTCAAAAGTGGTCTAGGTAATCCGATTTCATTAAGGGCGGCGAGTTGATGGCGTCAGAATTTTCTTCTTGACACCGTCACCCTGTAAAATCTATATATAGTTTTGCAATTTTCATTCATTATTGTGTAACTTGTAGGGTGCAACTTTGGAGAAAAACCCTAGTCCGATTTTCACAGCTTTTTCAAGGGTTTTTACCCTTTGAAACCTCTTATGTTCAATTGAGATAAGTACTCTTTCAATTCAATCAATATGTCTATGTGTTGCTTGAATATATCTTACACTTGTCTTCAATTTAACATGCTTGGCTAGTTCTCTTGTGTGTTTGCTCAGATGTAGTGAAACCTAGATGTTAATTATGGGTTGATTGTTTGTTTATAGTTGTTACGGATGATTGTATTCGATGTTAGGCTTAAGAAAACTGGCAGACTTCCAATGGTAACATGCTTGAACGTCTTAAGAAACATGATTAGAGGTGTACTATGATTTTTGGTTGTATTTAATGTGTAGGAGAATTATAATGATCCCATGTTAGGAGCTTCTAACGGCTCGCCATAGGAGTGAATTAGGATCCTATAGAGTTAGGGAATATTGTACACGGCCCTATGACTAGTATTAAGGAATACGACCCGTCATCCATGCAATTGTAACAAGCTATCAACCTGTAAAAGATATCTAGGGAGTAATGAAACCTAAGTAAACACAACTTTCCCTGTTATTGTTTACACCACAATAGTTTAATTATATTTATTTTCATTTCTGTTTTTTTATTTTGATTGCATCTTTAGTTATTGGGTTAGTTGGCTAGCAACTAATTCCGCCCACTCTTCCAAAAACTCGAGATTTTAATTGCATTCATAAAATATAAAAATACAAAAAGAATCATCCCTCACCTCTAGACCTAGTTTTTAGGCTTTCTAATCCTAGCGAAACTATTCCTGAGTTGAACGATCAATCCCCCGGTACTTGTCACTATACTATACTACAACGATCAGGTACACTGCCTGGTGCGGGTTGTAAGCTTCTCGAGATCCCTCGAGAGGTAAAGCCTGGTGCGATTCCCACGTATCAATTATTCAGGAGCCTTGAAAGCTTTGGTGATGGAAGTTTAAGAGATGTTGACTACTGACTTCTTCAAAGTGTTGAACGATATCCTTATTTCGATATTCTTGTCAACATTCTCTTAAATTAAATAATATATTTTGTACATATTTATAAAACTTCAAAAAGAAAATAAAATCTGAAAAATAGAAAACTCCAAAAATATTCTTCTCATGACATCTCTCCCGTATTATCAATATTATGTACGTTTTTAGAATTGTCATTCAATAATGGCACAGATTCATACATATGCTTGACCGAGAGTTTTTTTTTATCTTTTAAAATAATGTTTTTTAAAACATGTCGTTTCTCGAAAATTTCTTTTAAAAATGGCTTGCAGTCATTTCAGACTGTAACCCGAACTTAGAATTATGGCTTGCTATTACTTCAGATAACAACCCGCTCTTCAAAATGGGGAAAGCATGTCGCCAAAAAGATGGTAGTTCCTCTCACCGGGTGATGTTCACCCGGGCGTGGATTACTTTATATCTGTGTTTCTTCGATTTAATGTACGTTTCAATGCATTATTTCTAGTTTAAAACGGGAAGTCTTCTTTTTATCAAAACAAATACTTTTCTTTCTATGATTCTTCAGAAAATTATTTGTGTTTCAAATGGTGGTTTAAAACTATATTTGGAAATCAATCGGACTTAGATTTTTCATAAAATTTGCCACTCAATATATGACAAAAGATTTAAAATTTTAATTGAATTTTTAAAATCAAATAGAAAACGTGTCATAGATTGAGGGGGAGAGTGATTTCATATTTTATGTTTAGATCATCAAATGATTTCTTTGTGTGATTCAAGTAGTCGATAAATATTTGTTGTTATGTGTCAGATTATAAATTTTTCATGAGTTTCTCGTTAAACTCCGAATCATTTATAAACTCATCATAGCTGAAAATAACATAGTCCCTCATAATTTGAGGGGGAGTATAAATATGTTCCAATATCGGCTTGTATAAATCAGACACATTTTCTCACAAAATTTTCTAAACTGTTTAAATCAATTGAGATCCAAAATCTCAAAAGATTTGAAATTTTTAATCCGGGGAGAGAATGTGATTTAAATATATAATCTGATAAAAACTAATCGTTGAAGACTCAACCAGGCACTCCTCCCTCCATGTGCTAAACAATTTCGAATACCAATGCACATATTGAGGGGGAGCATTTCTGAAAGATAAAAAACAATTGAGGTACAAATGCTTTGATATCAAATCTCACAAGTACCTTGATTGATTTTCAGTTGGTTTTAAGGTGGAGTGAACAATACCACAAGACCGACCTTGCATTTACTTTATTGGAGTTATAAGGATGGTAGGTTTAGGTATTCGTTCCCACGATCCCGCCAGAGCCGGAAGGATCTACCCAGGGACTAGGGCTGAGCAAACGGACCGGCCGGACCGGACCGACCGACAAAACCGACCGGACCGAGACCGACCGGACCGGACCGACCACATTCGGTCCGGTCCTCGGTCTAAGCCTTTTGCCAAATTCGGTCCTCGGTCCGGTCGGTCCGGTCCGGTCCTGTCCGGACCGACCAAAAACCCGAAAAAACTTGCCTAATTGGACCGGACAGACCGAAGACCGACCGGACCGAGACCGGACCGAGACCGGACCGACCATATTCGGTCCGGTCTCGGTCTATGGTTTTCCGGTTCTCGGTCCTCGGTCCGGTCCGGTCTTGGTCGGTCCGGTCCGGTTTTCGCCCGATGCTCAGCCCTACCAGGGACAATCCACTAGTTAGTGTAGAAGTCCTTAGGTATGATTAAAAAAAGGAGTAAAGTGAGAATAAGGGAAGAGTGTCGACTGAGATGGAGCTAGTACTGGAACAAACCCAACAAGGTACTAGTCATGAAGTCTTGGTAAGCACTGAAGGGGTTGAAGAATGAAAAAGAAATGTAAAGTATCATGGACAGAGTGATATGCTGCACAACCCTCCCTAGCCACTTAAGGTCTCTCAAAAGATTCTTGTTTCACTCTCACGGAGATTCACTCATTACTATCAACTCTCTAACTCCGAGTTAATTGATATCGAAAAGGTGGCAGTCTGCTCTAGCCTCCGACTTCTAAAACCAAAACGCACTATTGAGTCTAGAGCTAAGAGATCATCAATAAATCTCATTAGGACACACTTATAATATGCTTGCTATTTCATACACCGTGAAAAGTAAGAAAATATTCGTGAAGAGTCCTACGCATTATCCTTGTTGTATTGCCAGAACATCCGAGTGATACAAAAGTATTCACAATGAAGATGGAAATCCCTCTAGAGCCAACATCAAACAAACTCTTGGTGGGTGACATGTGAGATCCTTCATGGATCAAAATTGTAACAACATGAAAGAAACGATGGGGTGATTCGCTTTTGAATCAAACTTGTTCTAGGAAATGAATTGACGGATACTTTTGGAAAACCCTTCAATGTGCTCAACTACTATCTTTCGAGCACATTGACTGCGCATAATTTTTCAAACAAAAGTATTTGACATAAACTTGATATTTCTCATAAAACTTTCGTCGTATTGCAAAAACTTTTTATTCAGCAATATGCGACTATTTTTCAAATCAATTTATCATTAATCAATGAATCCTAATTCGCTGGTTCACTCACTCCATGTTGCCTACTTTGAGATGCTCCGGTTTGAGAATGGCTAGTACAACTGCGAAACCCTGTCAAGGAAATTCTTCATAATTCTACCTGATCACAGGCAGTATTTATACTGATTAATGGGGAACCGTGGTTCTTGCAACCCTATTCAACGAAAGTGAACAAAGACACTTTCGTGTGTTTATTGCTAACTGTTGTTTGCAGGAACTCCCGTCGGTTGCAGCTGATGGCAAAATGAGATGTCAATTCATAACCCCATGCTCACACTTCAAATTGATAATTAAAGAAATCATGAAAAGTGAAAGATCAACAACAATGCTTCCGCAACTCTGATGCAAAGTTTCACGATCCAGAAAAGTGTGAGCATGCCGGTCCGATGGTCACAACTACACATGGAGGCGATTCCACAAAGGATGATTTGGAGATTAATGGTGGTTGATGATCTTAAAGAAAACTCTAAGATAACACAAGTCAAAAGAACTTGTGCTCAAAGATCACTACTCACGGTAAAAAGATAACACTATAAGAATGGGATTAAGTCGTGAAATAGCAACGTACTTTCAGCTTTGTATCGTTTTGGTACGTGTACTTTTTTTTGTTCCACTTAATGCAACGTACTTTCGATAAGTGTTCCAATTTTGTACGTTTACTTTTTTAACTTTGTTTAAGTTGTAGAATAGCAATGTACTTTCCATAAGTGTTCCAATTTGGTGCGTGATCCACGTGCCAAATTGGAACACTTATGAAAAGTACATTGCTATTATACAACTTAAACAAAGTTTAAGAAAAATACACGTACCAAATTGGAATACTTATGAAAATTCATTGCATTAAGTGGAACAAAAAAAGTACAGGTACCAAAATGGGATATTTTGAAAAGTATATTACTATTTTACGACTTAATCCCTAGAAGAATCAAAAGCTACAAGCTAGAGCTTTTTTTAACATTATACAGGCTAGAGCTACAGATCAATTTATAGAATGCTAAGATTCAATTTATTTTTTCAGGGGTGACCTCCTTTAGGGGGAGATTGTTAGGATTAAGGAAAAGGTTCGGTCACACCATGTATTTACAGACTTAGCATAGCTCTTAGTTTTGTATATATTAGATTAGATATAGTCACACCGTGGAGGACGGACGGGTCTTTACCCACTGTACACCAGATCCACAGCCCGCAGGACGACATTTATTGTAAGTGTATATATACCCTTTCCCACTCAAGAGAAGGGTTGGTTGTTTTCTCATAATACACAAACTTCAAAGGTGTTTCTCACTCAAGAAAACCTCCCATCTCTCTTATCTTTCTCTCTCTAACAATAACTACGTTTACCATGTTCTTTCATCTTCCAAGACCACCCGATTCCACATAATCAACCATTGTATCGATCCTACTTTATCAAGTGAAGGATGTCGAGAATTTCATATAAAAGAAAATATATGTATGACATATGTATTTGTTAGTTGTACTTAATATATACTCGTGTGTTTCTGTGTGTGTATATATATATATATATATATATATATATATATATATATATATATATATATATATATATATATATATATATATATATATATATACACACACACAAACACACTAGGCGAGTACCCGTGCATAGCAACAGAAATTCCTAGTGACAGACAATTAATGATATGTGATATTCTGGCAAGTGTTTCGTGTAACGTTTAAAATGAGGTATGAAGCCCGCACGTTGCTGCTGAGTGAACTGAGGCGAGGTTGTTGCAGCATTGCCTTTGTGGTGTATTCGAATTTTGGTTTCCGTATATGAGTAGCTTTTTAAACAATAGTAATACGCCTACTCCGTTATTATTTTGTGGGGTGCTCATATTCATTAACAAAATAAGCAGAGGCACATAGGCAGTTTAAAATAAGCAATATCCCAAACACCCCCTAATTTGACCCATCTATGAAGTTAAAATTCAAAAGTAATCTAACTCTTTAAAATAAGCAATATCCCAAAAATATTAAGAAACTTATTGGTAATTGCAAACAACCAAACTATAGTCTCATTGTCATAACAAATAGCTATTCATTTACACACAAAAGAAATGGTTTAGTTGTACCAAATGGTTAAAAATGTACTAAAAAAGCTAAAGCTTAATCCTTTCTTATTAAGAAGTGCAGTCACTTTGAACTCATTAACTATTTGGAAAACTAAGATGTAAATAAAATAGTAATAACCTGGACCATTAGTTTTTCCCCCATCATCCGTAGAAACATAAAGCAATTATGACCAACCCGCCCATTCACCTATTGCACGATGACGCCACCTTATAGTAGTGGCTACTTCATATATCTAGCACATCCACTCGTGGTACAAAAAAGTTATTTTGTATGAATGTTATGTTGCTTGGTTGGAACACAAAATCTGATATGATAGAAAATTATGGAAGATTAAGCACAAAGGTTAAGGTTATCATTCGATTCCAAAACATTAAGTACATATAATTACCAGAATGGCTATATTGACTGAGAATACGCAAGTAGCTTCTTTTATTCGCGTCATTGCTAATGGTCTCATCAATCATATCTTGTAACTGGCATTTGCGCCTTTCAAAAAATGACAATTCCTGTGATAGAGAACATCACAAACTTGTCAGGAAAATGACAACAGGTAGGGTCAAAATGGGTAATATTGTTCTTTAAACATTGTTCCGTACAAAAGTGATAACATCAAAAAAGACTTTAGAGACCTCATTTGCACCCCAACCATACCATACATGTGATTTTAACTCCTTTTAAGAGTCATAATCATAAATAATCAAGCACCAAACCCCGAGCATACCCTACATGTGATTTTAACTCCTTTTAAGAATCAATAAATCATAAATAATTTAGCACTACATTAGTAGAGTAATAGGCATTTAAATTATACGTATGTTTAACAGTCCTTAAAAAACGGTAAACCTTGTGTATGAAATCTACACATGCTAAATAGCTAGCTAATTTAACTTATAACTATGCATTTCAGGCCATAACTTATAACAAATTCCTAGTCGTTCCTAAACTTAAGCTTTCAATTTTGAGGAGGCTATACATATTTCTAAGGTACAGGACCTTTTATGACCTCCTTCGTTGTCAAAACACATTAACCTACCAACTGAATCATTAAAGAATAAAAAGAAAGAAACTGTAAATATATAATCAGCTGGGGTGTTTGGGTTACACTATTATAATGGACATCTTCAAATGGATTTTGCAGAAAATTATTTTGTAACTTCCATGCAGTCACAATACACCGGTTAATAGATATTTGGGTAAGGTTGTCGTATCTTCAGGAAAATAATAATTCAATAAGCACTTCAAATAAGCCTAGTGAAACACCCATTAAGAACTCTAAGTTTCCAAGGCACGAAAAATAAAAGACATTGAAAGGAGCATTTACCATATACTCATGTAAGGAAGATCTCAGCCAATGATAAACTTGGCCTGAAATTTTGAACACATATGGCCCTCTCCCATCGTTTATCGACTATAGTCTCCGAAATTAATTTTCAAAGACAGTCAGGCCCACACGTTCGTTACACACATTACTTCACCTCATGTGTATATGCCGTTGTTGTACCCTCCAAGTCAACTGATGCCAACGTATCAGTAGACGAATGCTTTGTTACACAACTTATGAGATAGAGGTGGTTCTTTATATGCCGTTGTTGCGCTTTCAGGCCTTCTCTTATGCTCCAAAAGATTAAAAGACACATTGGCACCTACATGGAATTATTTTAGGAAAATATGTATATAGCAAACCGAATATCTAAACTTGTCTAGGAGACATATACCGCAATAAATAGAATGTGACGTACCAATTACAGAATAAAAATGACGTCGCAGTTGCATAGAACCATCACGCAACCTGCCCGCATCTACCGTATCGGACGATCAACTCCTTTCATTAATAACTTGCCTCCTTACACACCATTGGACATGTCCATCATTTTTTACTATTTCTCAACACGTCGCCTATTTCTAGTAGAAGCGCAAGAACAAAAAACACCTATATGAAACAATTTTTTAAAAACAAACACGCGTTGTGATAACGACAACACATTAAACATCTTTTGTAGACCAAAAGTGATTCAACACATCTAAAATAACACTCACTTCGAACTTCAACAATGGTCAATGTCATATACTCAATGTTTGTATCAGGACTCAAAAGAGTACTGTGAGAGAACAGCCTACTGCACACCTATACACAATGCTTTTCGAGAAATAAAAAGGAAAATTTCAGACATAAATAATAAACTCCCAAACTATAATGGAGAATAAGGAACACAAAAATCACATGTTGAAGCTAAACTAAAGGGGAGAAAAAAAGTCAATTGCCTCGTAAAGGAATTAACTTACATGTTCAATTATGGGGCGTGTGGATTTGCCTTATCGAACTGAGTATATGATTATTGTGGCCAGAGGCATTATTCTAAGTCTTAAGAGATTTTGCTTCTCACTATCTGATTCATGGCTCAATAACTACTGAATAATAAGTTTCATAGTAGCAGAAATAGTATCATAACTTATGGAGTAATATTAATGAGCTATTTTACACATTCTGTGAACCAACTTTAATTCCTATTTCTGATTTCACTCACCTATTTTTAACAGGAATATCCTTTTTGGTCAGTCTATTTTTAAATGCTTAACACTCAAATAAGTGGTGTTGAAAGTATTTATAGTTTCACACAACAAAAGCATACCTAATACCATCTCCAGCAGCCGGTTTTATTAACGCATATTATGTGCTGAAAATTCTATATCATACAATCACTTTCAAACCGCACGTCTTATACATCAACAGTTACAGAAATATAATTGTAAATCAACTAATTATTGGTTTTTTGTTATTTCACCATAGCATCATTAATGTAACATAAATCATATAGCGGAAAGAACCAAACAAACTTCATAGTACACAAAATATTTTAAGGAATCAATCAAGGTTACCTCAACTAAATTGGAAAACCTTCCTTTTCTTGATGAAGAAGTGATGTTCATCTCCAATGACTAAAATCAAAATTTTTGTTAAGCCCCTGTATTTATATGCTAAACTAAATTAATAATAGCCTTAAATTAAATTTAAGTATTGTGTCAAATATCAAAGACCAAAAGAAAAATAGCAAAATATACCTGTCAAATATCAAAAACCAAATCCAACATAGCCTAAAATTAAATTTAACTCGTGGTGGTGGTTGTTGCTAATGGTGGCGGTCGAGGATGTGGTGTGACAAAGGTGGTGATTGTGTCGGATGACATCGCCACAAGTAGCGGTAAGCGGCGGCTATAACAAAAACCCAGCCTCGACAACCTGAAACTATCTAAACCATCGAAAGATGGTGGCAATATTGGCAAATGGTGGCTGAGATAAGGTTATGATGATGGTGGCGGTTGCGGTTGGTTTAGTGAGAGAGACATGGTGGGTTTTAGGTTAAAGAACAAAAGTGTGGATATGAAATCAAATACGTTGTGTTTTACTTTTACATCTTTCTCTCTCAGATCGTCTATGTGGTTTGTTTAAAATTGCATCTGGAGCCCCTAAAACTTTTCTTTTGCATTTACAGTCCCTATCTTTGTAAAAAAATCACACTTGCACTCTTTAGATTTAACTTCCATTAACTTTTTTCGTTAAACCCCTCATGTGTCATGCACATGAGGGTAAAATAGTCATTTTTTCTCTTTTCTTCAAATGATAAAGTCATCCAATCTCTCTCTTTCTTTATCACCTAAGTGCACTTTTTATTATACAAGTTCTTTTTATTTTTATATTTATAATAAGAAATTTAATTTAGTCAATACATATTCTCTCACTTTCACCTTTTTCTATACCTTCATCCTCAGATCTCCATCTTTCTTTTTGTTTACCCAGCAATCCCGACACTAAAACAAGATCATGAAAAACACAAACAAACCATTTTCCTCAACTCATCATTATTTATTTATTTTCAGAAAAAAAATCAAGATCGCAACCCCATCAATTTCTTCCTCTACTTCAATTTCTGACCAACGTAGTTGTCATAACAACTATTCTACTAACTTGAATCAATCATCGATCCAATCATCACCATTTCCTATGCTACACATATCTAACCATAACCACCGGTACGATGACACACTCGTTATTCAACAAACTACCACAACCTTAGATCGAGCCATCACTATTAACTTCCATCTCTATGGTTAATCGCATTTTAATAAAATTAGGTTGCTTGTTGTTGTGATGACCGATATCTCAATTTTTTAATTTCTTTAAAAAATTGTAATTTGTTTGTTCACAAATGTGGAAGTTCATGATTTTCTTAAGTTGTTTATTATGTAAGGTTGACCAAGTGTTTGTATTTGTAGCAACTCTAACAACAACTATAAGATTAGAACATCAATAAAGAATAAACAACAACTAAAATTTATCACAACAACAAACTTCACAAGACTCATTGTCCCATCTCCATAACAATCAACGAGACCCAAAATGAAAAATACGAAGAAAGAAAGATCTCTGGTTGTATTGTTTCTCAAGCAAAGATCTTTAAAGATTGAAAAACCCATTATCGATCTTTATAAAACCAAAACCCAAGAACAAAAACACTTACTTAGTCCGAAACCCATAAAATACAAAGAATAAAGGATTGTGATTTTGAGTTCAGATTAAAGAAAGAAGAGCAAGAACAACAAGAAATCATTTTTCCACACATATCAACCAATGGTTCAAACTTCAAACCCCACAACAAGACTCAAAACGAGGTTATAGGTATTCAAGTTTTGGTTGAGACTGATTGCTTGAATTTCTTTTTGAGAATGTAAAGAGATAAGTATTTTTGTGGTAGAGGTTGTAAGAAGAAGAAGAAGAAAAACTAAGACAAAAGGATAAGAGAGTGGTGGCTGGGCGTTTGATGAGAAATGAAAGTGAAAATGATAGGAAAGTGTTTGTTTTGTAGGATGAAGAAAGAAAATATGAGAGGAAAAGACAAGTTTACCCTCATGTGCATAGCGTATGAGGGGTTTAACAGAAAAACTTAACGGAAGTTAAAACTAAGGATTGTAAGTGTGATTTTTTGCAAAGATAAGGACTATGAATGTAAAAACAAAAGTTTCAAGGACTCCAAATATAATTTTGAACAAACCACATGGACGATCCATGTAATTTACTCTTCTTTTTTTCTTCCTTTCTTTCTTTCTAAAGCTTTATCTAAACACTATAGTTTAAGTTAATTAAAATATCAAGGCAACCTCTTTTTAAAATATAAATTTAATCTAATACTTTTTATATATATCGTGAGTATTACTGATATATACTATTGTTGTTATATAAACGGGGGTTGTTTATGTTAAAATCGTACTAGTACACCGATGTTGGATCAATATTTAACTCATATTTGTTATAGAACAAATGAATCAGGCGTAGCTATCCATTTTTTTTTATCTAAATTAATAAAAAAATAATTTTCCATTTAAAAAAAACAACATATCTTGCAAACGGTAAATTTTCAAGATACAAAAAATACACGATCGCGACGAGAATTAAATTATCTTTCTATAGATATGCATTATTATATACTTTCGACAATTTTTTTTTTTTAAATTTCTATCTAGAAAAATCACATGTGATTCGTAAAAAATCACATATGATTTAATTTTTATGAATCATATGTGATTTTTACAAATCACATGTGATTTTTCTGGGCAAATTTTTTTATAAAAAAAAGTTCGTCAAAAGTATATAACAATACATATCTATAGAAAGATAATTTAATTCTCGCGCGATGGTATGATTATTTTCGCGTAACGATTAATGATTTGTGAGATATTTAGGTGGCGTTTAGTTGGAAAACATTTTATTTCATTTCCTATTTCTTGTTTTGTAGGAAAAGGGAGGGGAGTTTGATTTCCACAAAACAATGGAAAATTTAGAAAATGCGTTTAGTCTGAAAAACATGTGTTTGTGTTTTCCATTTTGCAAAATTAGAAAACATGTTTAAGTGTTATTGTTTTTGTTGGGAATAAAATGCACAAGTTAAAGAGTCTGCCAGAAGAGCCTGCTAGATGATAGTTAAGCCTGTCTCTTCAGTTTTGTTGATGTTGAAGATACACTAACAGTACCTTCTGGTTAAGAAGGTACTGCTAGTTAAAGAAGGTCCTGCCAGTTTTAACGACAAGTTGTTATATTTTATTTAGAGATATTTAGTTGTATTATTAGTCTTTGTACAAAGTTATACGTTAAGTAGAAGTAGTACCAATGTTGCAAAAATCGTGAATCGGTACTGAGGCGGTCGGGGGGCGATTAGCGATTTTTTACCGATTAATCAGCCGATTTTTGTGACTCGGCCGATTTCCGTGTAATTTTCTCCAAGGTCGCAGACCGATTAGCGATTACTCGCCGATTAATCGGCCGATTCGGCCGATTTTTGCAACACTGAGTAGTACAGAAGTCTAAGTAGATACAATGGAGTGTTTTACCTTGAAAAGTGTAATATTAGGATAAGATAAGTCTCTAATATATTATATTAGACAACTTGACAACTTGTAATAAGGGCTCCTTATGCTATAAAAGGAACCCTTAAGTCACCTTCTTAAATAGTTTTAGATAGATCACATGCACAACAAGTAAGCATACTTGTCAACTAGATCAATCACTACATGCATAACTTCCACCTTTAAAATCCTTTTTCACGTATCAAAGATTCAAGGTTACACTTGTAATCCTGGTGATAGTTTAGATCACCCATATTATTTCATCAATAATATTGAATCGTTTTGTGTTTTTCATGTTGTGTTCATCACTCTAAACTTATCCACGTTTACTTATTCACCACCTTTGTTCCTTTAGTGTGTTTTAGTAAATTCCGCGTGCTAAATCACATTCATTCATAAATATCCCAAACACATAATTGAGATTAACATCCCAAGTGTTTACACAATCAAATCCTTCCACAAGTGGTATCAGAGCAAGGCTGATATTTACGACATAAAAGAACAAAGCAAAAATGGATGTTGAGCACATTCAAACCAATGTGGCTGCAAAACTTCCATTACTCAAACAGAATGAGTTTGAGATGTGGAGACTGAGGGTTGAACAATACTTCCAAGTGCAAGACTATGCACTTTGGGAGATTATTGAAGAAGGAAACTCATTTAAACCAGTAACCACCACCTCCACAGTAAATGATGCACTTGTCACAACTGTGCAAGTAAACCCAACAACCGCAGAAGAAAGAATTCAAAAGAGAAATGATCTTAAAGCCAGGAGTATGCTTCTCATGTCTATTCCAAATGACCAGCTCTTAATCTTTAACAAGTACAAATGTGCTAAAACCTCTTTCAAGCTATTGTGGCTAGATTTGGTGGTAATGATGCCACCAAGAAAACTCAGAAAATACTTTTAAAACAACAGTTTGAAAACTTTTCAGCCACAACAAATGAGTCTTTGGACAGCATGTTCAATAGACTACAAAAGCTTTCTAGTCAGTTAGCCATTCATGAGGTGATAATATCTCAAGAAGACTTAAACTCCAAATTCCTTAGAAGTCTACCCTCTGAATGGGCCATGCATGTCATTGTCTGGAGAAACAAACCAGATATTGATTCCATGAGTCTCAATGATCTTTACAGCAACTTCAAAATAATAGAGCATGAACTAAAGAAGTCTACTAGTTCAAGCTCAGGAAATATGGCATTTGTGTCATCTCATGGTACCTCCAAGAAAGTTGATGAAGAAAAAGATGGTAGAGAAGAAGGTACTGTCAACACAAATTTTGGTACTGCCAGTACTTCCAGCAGTACCAAAACCATTTTAGATGAAACAATTGGTTGTGCTTTCCTAACATCACAACACAATGGTTCCACAGTGACCTTTGAAGATCTTCAAGAGATCAGTGATGATGATCTTGAAGAAATGGACATAAAATGGCAGCTTTCACTTCTTAGCATGAGGGCTAAGAAATATTTAATGAGGACTGGAAAGAAGATTGTCATCAATGGCAATGAACCTGCTGGGTATGACAAATCTAAAGTGGAGTGCTACAACTGTCACATGAAGGGTCACTACTCAAGAGAATGAAGAAGACCAAAGAAGCAGGGTGATAAGGGAAGAGGTTTTGAGAATAAGAACAGGGGAAACAATGAGAACAAAAGCAAGGAAGTGGACATCACTGAAACAAAAGCTATGGTAGCTATTGATGGGCTGGGTTTTGATTGGAGCTTTATGGGTGAAGAAGAGTCATCTTCAAATGAAATGTCTTTAATGGCTCTCTCCAATCCTGAGGTACAAATTACTAAATGTTCTGCTACTTGTGAAGCTTTTAAAGAATTAGAAATCTTAAGAAAGTTTTATGATGAACTGAAAGTAGAAGAAACAAAAACTCATCAAGATCTAGTTAATCATAAGTGTGGTATGGCCAAACTTGAAAAGCAGATAATTCACTTTAGAGAAAATGAACTCACCTTTTCTGACACAAAAGCTATTCTTAATAGAGACATATCTTTTAAAGATGCTGAAATAAACCTGTTAGGAACTGAGTTTGCTAAAGTGAAACAAGCAAAAGATAATATTCAACTAACTGTTACAACATTAGAAAATGCTTCTGCATGTACTAAGAGTATAGTTGAAAACCAAATGAACAAGAAAATCAAATCTGGGATTGGATACAACACATGTCCACCTCCTTATAGAGGAATTCCCTGTCCCCCAGGTGTAGATCTTGCTGAATCAGGTTTACATGAACTCACTCATAAACCACTAGAAAAAGTAAAACCTGTAGAAAATAGTGAACCTTTTGTGAGTGCAAGTGATGCTTCACTCACTAAAGAAAAGGTGCTCACTGATAAGAGCTCAGATGATACATCTATTGATGGTTGGACATTTGATGAGAATGGAAAAGAGACTGTTTCTAAGAAAGGAAACAAAGTAGGACCAACCAGTCCTAAAAGTGTAGAGAGTATAACAAAGACTAAAGTTGTTCTAAAAACAGTTGAATGTTGTGCTAAATGTGATAGCAAACCTAGAGGTAGTCAGAGAAATTGGAACAATCTTAAGTCACACCAACTTGGTGATAATTTTGTTATGTACAATAAAGCATGCTATTACTGTGGTAGTTTTAATCATACTCATGCTTATTGTAACAATTGGGTTTCTGGGAGTACATCAAAGTCTAAAACAAAAAAAAAAAAAAAAACCCAGAAAAGGTTCTGTGAAATCTAACACACCAAAAGTCAATCATACTGTTAGACCAAATGAGCCTGTTTACCCAAAATTCACTACTAAGGGTGCAAGTAATACTTTCAAACATACACCAAGAGTTGTGAAAAGTCTCATTGAAAGGGATTATGTGTTTAAAACAAAAAATTGGAGACCAAAACCTAAAAGTCCTGCTAGACCAAACGGTACTGCCAAAAATGGTACTGTTAGACCAAAAACCACAAAATGTGTTAAAAATAATGTTGTTAAGTCCTCAGCATGTTCGATTTGGAGACCACTCCAATCAAATGGTGCATCAACAGTTCTAAAAAGGTTTGATTACATTGATGCACGAGGCAAACCCAAGTCAGTGATGGCTTGGGTACCCCAAGGAAACTAATATGTGTATACATGTGCCGAAACATTCAAGTGATATTGCTGATCAAGGATATGTAGTTAGTGGATGTTCAAGGCACATGACAGGCAACATGTCTTACCTCACAGACTTCAAATCATTTGATGGAGGATATGTTACCTTTGGGGGAGGAATCAAAGGAAAGATTACTGGTAAAGGTACAATTAAAACCAGTAAATTAGATTTTGAAAATGTGTACTTTGTGAAAGAACTACAGTTTAATCTCTTAAGTGTCTTACAAATGTGGGACACAAAGAACAATGTTCTTTTTACTGACACTGAATGCATTGTACTTTCTCCTGATTTTAAAATTCCTGATGAAAGTCAGATTCTTCTTAAAATCCCTAGAAAGAACAATATGTACATTGTTGATTTAAAGAACATTGTTCCTAAAGAGAGTTTAACCTGTCTAGTAGCAAAAGCCTCATTGGATGAATCTATGCTTTGGCATAGAAGACTTGGTCATGTAAACTTTAAAACAATCAATACAATTGCAAAATATGATTTGGTTAGAGGTTTACCCAAAAAGATTTTTCTAAATGACCAAACCTGTGTTGATTGTCTAAAAGGCAAACAACATAGAGCTTCTTGTAAGCCCAAGACCCATAACTCAATTTCTCAAGCTTTATACATGCTTCATATGGACCTCTTTGGTCCTACATCTGTGAATAGCTTGAATGGTAAAAAATATTGTCTTGTAGTTACTGATGATTACAGCAGATTTTCTTGGGTTTTCTTTTTGAGAACTAAGGATGAAACAAGTGAGATCCTTAAGTCCTATATTTTAGGAATAGAAAACCAAATAGACAAGAAAGTAAAAGTAATTAGATGTGACAATGGGACAAAATTCAAGAATAGAGTTATGGATGAATTTTGCAAAGAAAAAGGAATAAAAAGATAATATAGTGTAGCTAGAACCCCACAGCAAAATGGTGTAGCAGAAAGGAAAAATAGAACTCTTATAGAGGCTGCTAGAACAATGTTAGTAAACTCTAAGTTACCTATTTCATTTTGGGCTGAAGCTGTAGGTACTGCTTGTTATGTACAGAACATGGTTCTTGTGATTAAACCTCATAGAAAGACTCCCTATGAACTTCTATTTGGTAGAACACCATCTTTAAGTTTTATGAGACCTTTTGGATGTCATGTCACTATTCTCAATACCAAAGATCATCTAGGAAAGTTTGAAGGAAAAGCTGATGAAGGCTACATGATAGGGTATTCTTTGCAAAGTAAGGCCTATAGGGTGTATAATAGATGCACTAGGCTAGTGGAAGAAAATCTGCACATAGAGTTTCAAGAGAAACTACCAAATGTTGCAGGCATTGGACTAGATTGGTGTTTTGACATTGATAAGCTTTCAGAATCTATGAATTATGTGCCTGTCACAGGTACAAATACTAATGATAATGCAGGTTTTGAAGAAAATGTTGAAACAAATGAGGATCAAGATTACATATTGATGCCAATTTGGAAAGATTTGGATTCATCTTCAAATAATGAAGAGCCTTCAAATACAACAAATGAAGGTATTGAAGATGATCATGGAACTCAAGATCAAGGGAATCAAGAAATTCTGAAAATGATAATGGTACTGCCAATCCACAAGATGGTACTGCCAGTTCACAAATTGGTCCCGTTGAACATTAAATGTTCTATCAGATGATTCCTTACCAGAAGATGTAGGAATTGGAAACCTTCCAATTTCCTATGATGTTCCTACAACACACAACACAAGGATTCTCAAAGATCACTCCATTGATAATGTGATTGGCAGCATTGATTCTGGGGTTAAAACAAGAACTCAAGTCTTATCTTCAGACAAAGATGGGTTTATCCTAGATGTGTATGAAGAAAAGAACCATGAAGTTGCCCACATATGCCTGTTTTCATGCTTTCTCTCACAAATAGAACCCAAAAACACTACAAAAGCCTTAGATGATTCAAAATGGGTTGAAGCAATGCAAGAAGAGCTTCTTTAGTTCAAACTTCAGAAGCTTTGGGTACTGGTTGATTTGCCCAAAGGTTACAGGGCAATTGGAACCAAATGGGTTTTCAGAAATAAGAAAGATGAAAGGGGAATAGTGATAAAAAACAAAGCCAGATTAGTGGCCCAAGGGTATACTTAAGAAGAAGGAGTGGATTATAAAGAAGTTTTTGCTCTAGTTACAAGAATTGAAGCAATTAGGCTATTCTTGGCCTATACTTCTTTCATAGGTTTCACTGTCTACCAAATGGATGTTAAAAGTGCCTTTCTATATGGTACTATTGAAGAAGAGGTGTATGTTTCTCAACCTCCATGCTTCATTGATGCAGAATATCCAGACAAGGTGTACAAGGTTACCAAAGCTCTTTATGGTCTACACCAAGCTCCCAGGGCATGGTATGAAACATTGGCTTTCTATTTACTGGAAAATGGATTTCAAAGAGGCAAGATTGATCCAACTTTGTTCATCAAAAGAACCAAGAAAGACATCTTGATGGTACAGATTTATGCTGATGACATTATCTTTGGATCTACAAACCAAGAGTTGTGTGTAGAGTTTGAAAAACTTATGCATAATAAGTTTGAAATGAGTTCCATGGGGGAACTTACTTTCTTTCTGGGTCTCCAAGTGAAACAATCAAATGAAGGCATTTATCAGCCAAGATAAGTATGTAGCAGAGATCCTAAGGAAGTTTGGGTTTGTAGATTCAAAGGTTGCAAGTACACCAATGGATCCAGAAAAGGGGTTACTCAAAGATGCTGAGGGTGAAGATGTTGATGTGCACAATTACAGATCAATGATTGGGTCCTTGATGTACCTTACATCATCAAGACCAGATATCATGTTCTCGGTATGTGTATGTGCAAGGTTTCAAGTAAATCCAAAAGTTTCTCATCTCACAGCAGTCAAAAGGATCTTCAGATACCTCAAGGATCAACCTAAGTTGGGTCTATGGTATCCAAGGGAATCATCTTTTGATTTGGTAGCTTATTCAGATAGTGACTATGCTGGTGCAACCCTAGATAGAAAATCCACAACTGGTGGATGTCAATTTCTTGGCTGCAGACTCATATCATGGCAATGCAAGAAGCAAACAATGGTGGCAAATTCTACAACTGAAACAGAATATGTTGCAAGTGCAAGTTGTTGTGGCCAAGTTCTTTGGATCCAGAATCAATTGCTTGACTATGGGTACAATTTTCTTAACACCATTATTTATATTGACAATAGCAGTACTATTTGTATCATTAAAAATCCAGTTCAACATTCAAAAACAAAACACATTGAAATCAGACACCATTTCATAAGAGATTGCAATGAGAAAAGGTTAATTCAAGTTGTCAAAATTGATTCTGAAAAGAATTTTGCAGACCTTCTCACCAAAGCTTTTGATTTAGGTAGGTTTAAATACCTGGTAGCAGGTATTGGTATGATAAATCTTTGAAAAACATGTGTTTTTGTATATAAATAAACAAGTTCTGGCCTCTAAACATGGTACTGCTAGTTAGTCATAAGGTACTGTCAGTACATAATTGGTACTGCTAGTTCAAAGATTGCTCTGTTTTTGTTCATCTTGATGCTTAAATGTTAAACAATGCTATAAAACAAGTGCTTTGCACTCTGTTCTTTTTGTCTACAACTAACCATTTCAGGTTACTCAAGATTGCTAACAAAATCAGGATGTGGAAATGGTAATCAATTCACCAAGTTTTCAAAACTTAAGAGCTGGCTAGTCCAAAGCAAACGGCTCTTGGTAAAGACTTCTCAAATCCGTTGATAGCTGATAGTTTGCTAAGAACTATAAGGTAATCAGTTCACCCAGTTTCAAAAACTTAAAGAGCTGACTAGTCCAAAAGCAAACGGCTATTGGTAAAGACTTATCAAATCCGTTGATAGCTGATAGTTTGCTAAAAACTATAAGGGATGTTTACTAAAATTTCAAAGAGACTGCCAAGTTATATTTCAAAAACAAGGTACTGGTAGTTCAAATTTTAGTACTGGTAGACTAAAATGGTACTGCTACATAGCCGTTGAGTCTGTCAGGTTAAAAATATAGCCGTTGTTTTAAAGCATATTTTTGTGAATTACTCACGTTTTTCTAAAATTAAGGATATAGTTATTATAATAAAAGATCTTTTTGACCGCCTCTTCAATTACTTATCCATATCTTTAATAGTCGGTCAAAAGTAATTTTCTCATAATCAATCCTTATCATAATTTACACTCACCTTTCATCTTCTACCAGTACAACTATAAAATCCCACCATCATAATCAAATTTTTCATCAAACCTTTCACCATGGCTCGTCTAAGTTTTGTCAAACGTCACAACCAACTAGCATTTGTGGAAAAGTTTGATGACAATGAATCTTTTCATCAAGCAGTGGATTTTCAAAACAATTCTTATGTCCGGTTTGCTTTACTCGTGAATCCCACTATTTTTGAATCTCAAATTTCACAATTTTGGCAAACTGCTAAAGTTAACACTCTTAGGGATAGGATTCAAGAGTTAATGGTCAAAGTGGATGGTAGAACCTTGACTTTTACTGAATCATCCATTAGAATACATCTTCATTTGGATTATTCAGATGGCATTAGTCAACTGCCTGATACTAAAATCTTTGAAAATTTGACAAAAATGGGGTATAATGTAACTTCTACAAAGCTTACATTTCTTAAAAAGCATTTTACCCCTCAATGGAGATTTTTTATTCATACCATCCTTTATTGTTTAAGCCAAAAGAAAACCTCATGGGAGCAGTTTAGTGGTAACATGGCTGCAGCTCTCATTTGCCTGGCAACAAACAAGAAATTCAACTTTTCAAAATATATTTTTGAAGGATTGGTTAAAAATGTGGACAGTGAAACAAAGTTTTTGATGTACCCAAGGTTTATTCAGTGCCTCATCAACAAATCCAAACATTTGCTTCTTCCCCCAACCAAACCTTTTAAAACTCCCAAACTTACACACAAGGTGTTTTCAAACATGAAAATTGGTTTTCAAGGAGAAGAAGTACCACTTTTTGAGGAAATGTTACCACAACATTCTAAAGAACCATCCACATCATCTGATTATTCACCACCACACCCATCACCAGTACCATCCATCACTCCAACAGTACCATCAGTCACACCACCATCACCAGTACCATTACCATCTCACCAACTAACATAAACACCATCTGCAACATCACCATCATTATCACATCATAACTCACCACCACAATCTCCTCCACAACAAAGTGTAGATGCTCTGACTGTAAGGGAATTAAAAGAGCAAGTGCAGCTCTTGCAAACTACTCTTGAAAGTCAAAACAAACATTTTACAGAGATCAACACCAAGTTCATTAAGAGGGTTGAGAAATTAGAGTTAAAGGTGAAATTGTTGAAGGGTAAAAGAACATCTCAGTTGGTTGTTTCTAGTTCTTCAAGTTCAGATGCAGAGGGTTTGGGTCTCTCTTCCAAAAAGGGGAGGATGGGTAGTTCTAAAAATGAAGAAGATATTCAATTTCAATTCCATGAAGGAATTCAAGTGATTGATGAAGAGCCTGTTATTCAAGAAACAGAGCCTGCTATTGAAGAAAAGGAGCCTGTTAATGCAAAAGATATTGCTGAAGCAGAGCAAGATACTGCTGAAGCAAAGCAAGAGCCTGCTAGGATTCAGAGGCTATTGGCTATGGAGTTAAAAGGTTCTGATCAAATGTTTTACAAAAGAAAGAGAGGATCACAGCCTCAGGGGAGGTTTCTTGTTCCTGATGAACAATCTGCTGCTCCAAGTCTAGAATCATCTCCAAAAGACAAGGGCAAGACAATTTTGTTTGAAGATGAACCAAAGCCTAAAAAGTTGAAGAAGAGTGAACAAGTTCAGATAGCTGTGGATGAAAAGTTGTCCAAACAGCTTCATGAAGAAGAAGTTATGGGGGCTGAAGAAGAATCAAGAATGCTGCAAGAAAAGTTTGATGCTCAGCTGCAATACATCATTTCCATTGATCCAATTGTAAGGAGTGAAGCTTATACTCTGGTGTGTGATGAGTCTCTTAGCTCAGATGAAATGACAATCAAGCTCAATGATTTCATCACTAAGAAATACAATCAAGAGGCATTGGATGATGTCTGTCAGCAGATCCAGAACAATCAGAAGAAAGGATTTAAAATGCCTCATTCTGAGGCAGATCAGAAGAAATTCTTCAAGATATATCTAAAAAGAGAAGTGAACATGAAGGATCATCAACTCAAAGGTAAATCTTTTGATGAATTGAAGCTTCTATACTTCGAGGCTTACAGAAGAAACAAAACCAGTTTTCTCATGGATACACAAGAAAGGCCTTCCAAAGGAAGAAAAGATAATCAGAAGGAACAAGCAGAGAAAGCAGACTTGCCTCCTGTTCAGTCAAGAGAAATGGTTTTTCATGTTCCACAAATTGTTTTTGCTGAACCTTTACATGCAAGGCATCCAGTCATAGATTGGGAAATCTACAATGACAAGTTTGGCAAAGCATGGAAGATAACAAGAGTTGGAAACAAGGTTGAGATTTTCAAGAACTTTGAAAATCTACTTAGAGCATGTAACAGAATGGATTTAGATGAATTATGGGTATTAGTTCAAGAGAAGCTGAAAACCAAGTATAAACCTGATGCAAAGGAGCAAGAGCTATGGGTGGAGTTCAGCAGATTGTATGATCCAAATCCTACTGATACACATTGGAAATTTCCTTACTATGATTTATCTGTTACATGGGAATACTTCAGCATGAGTCATATTCATCATCTTTCCACTCAGAGTGGAATAGAGCTCTTTATGCTAGGTGAGAAGGAGTATCCTTTAAGCTATGAAGTATTATCAGTCTTGATCTCCAACAAGCTATTATGTGAAGAAGAAACTGATGCAGTCAAAAGATTGAAGGAAAGCATATTGGACCAGTATGAAAGCCTAAGGAGAAATAGATAAAGTTTTTTTTTTTTTGGAAGAGTTCCCTCAAATCCTCAAGGTATGAATTTTATTCACAAGAAACTTGGTTATTTTAAAAGGGAATAACAAGTTTAGGGGAGGATTGTTGGGAATAAAATGCACAAGTTAAAGAGTCTGCCAGAAGAGCCTGCTAGATGATAGTTAAGCCTGCCTCTTCAGTTTTGTTGATGTTGAAGATACACTAACAGTACCTTCTGGGTAAGAAGGTACTGCTAGTTAAAGAAGGTCCTGCCAGTTTTAACAACAAGTTGTTATATTTTATTTAGAGATATTTAGTTGTATTATTAGTCTTTGTACAAAGTTATACATTAAGTAGAAGTAGTACAGAAGTCTAAGTAGATACAATGGAGTGTTTTACCTTGAAAAGTGTAATATTAGGATAAGATAAGTCTCTAATATATTATATTAGACAACTTGACAACTTGTAATAAGGGCTCCTTATGCTATAAAATGAACCCTTAAGTCACCTTCTTAAATAGTTTTAGATAGATCACATGCACAACAAGTAAGCATACTTGTCAACTAGATCAATCACTACATGCATAACATCCACCTTTAAAATCCTTTTTCACGTATCAAAGATTCAAGGTTACACTTGTAATCCTAGAGATAGTTTAGATCACCCGTATTATTTCATCAATAATATTGAATCGTTTTGTGTTATTCATGTTGTGTTCATCACTCTAAACTTATTCACGTTTACTTATTCACCACCTTTGTTCCTTTAGTGTGTTTTAGTAAATTCCGCGTGCTAAATCACATTCATTCATAAATATCCCAAACACATCATTGAGATAAATGATGCGTGAAAACCTTATTTATATCTTTCGATATCTCTATATTTTGACGATCACAAAATGTAAAATCGTCAATCGTATAATTACTACGTAAACAAGTATTAAGTTAGTTTATATCACTATATCTAACTTAATCACTTAAGGTATGGATAAACAAGTGCTTAATACATCTCATGATCAAAGGGGTATTTAATTAACTAACACAAAGTTTATTTAATTATATAAACATATTATATATTTTTGAAAAACACTTTTGGTAATAAAGAAAAATGTTTTATTCATACTAAATATATGAATTCAAATTTTTAACAAAAATCAGTTAGTTTTTCATCAAATAAACTTTCCCCACTAAAAGACAAAGATTTTGGCCGTTTGAGCTGGGCGGCCCCCTTAATTATAAGGGGCGGTCCCCTTAAAATTAAGGGGACCGGCCACGCTCCTCTGTCAGAATCTTTTGCCTATAAATACCACCTTAAACCTGGATTTTGCCTTACCTTTTGCACGAAATTTCCAGATCTATAACTCTCTAAACATCCTCTAAAACCCTTTGATCATTTGTATATTAATCCTTGTTTCAAGTGATTAAATCCCTCATCATCCATTCTCATCCAAAGTGCAAAAGAAGAACACTCTTTCTACAACCAAGTTCAAGAAGTGTTGAAGAGTAGTTATGCATAGTGTATATATACATTCATTTGTGAATATTGTGTTGTGCCTGCTATATATTGTTTAGAAGATATAGAAGTTGTGTAGAAAGTAGAAGTTGATTAGTAGTGAAGTAGGTTAGTTGTGAAGATTGGTGTGAAGTAGAAGATTGATGTGAAGTAGAAGATTGGTGTGTAGAAGATAGGTGTGAAGAAGATTGGTGTGTAGTATATTGGTGTGAAGAAGTTGTGCAGAAGTAGTGATCAAGTTGTGAAGTTGTTGTGGTGTGTAAATTGGTGTGTAAGGTTTTCTCAGCCAAAAGGGAGTTTGTTGACATAGTGAAGAAAACTCTCGAGTAGGTGACTCGGGGAGTGGAGTAGGAACAAGGAAGGTGTCCTTGTAGCCGAACCACTATAAATCCTTGCGTTGTGGTTTGATCTTTCCGACTCTTCTCATTACTTATTTATTTACCTTTTCTATATTAGCTTTGTTAGTTAGTTACCATACAATTGTTCATATAGTGCAAGTATTGAATTCATATAAACGAGAATCGAAGTTTTTTAAAACAAACTTGTGTTTATAAATTTAAAAGGACGTAAAACTATTCAACCCCCCCCCTTCTAGTTTTCCACAATTGGTATCAGGAGCCACGTCTAGCAAGATTTTTAAAATATATTGTATTTTAAAACTTGTAACGATCCATGGAATCTGAAAAATATTTAGAAGGGCAATCTATGCAAAGACCACCACTATTTGAAAGTGATGGATTTTTATATTGGAAAAATCGATTCGAAACTTATGTGAAATCAAAAGACCTAGATCTTTGGCATGTTATTACCAATGGTGACTTTTTACCTATTCAAAATAACCCCAAAACTAAGAAAGATGAAATCGTACCTTTTGAAAAACAAAATGATGATTTAAAAAGAAAACTTGCTAAAAATAATGAAGGAAAAATGGTTATTTACAATGCGCTACCACGTAAAGAGTACGAAAGGATCTTTATGTATGAAACCGCAAAAGAAATTTGGAACTCTTTATTAATAACCCACCAAGGTAATAATCAAGTCAAAGATAACAAAATAGATCTACTTGTTCAACAATATGAGCAATTCACGATTCCGGAAGAGGAATCAATTGATAATGCTTTTGCTAGATTTAACACTATAATCACAAGTTTAAAAGCACTTGATGAGAATTTCTCTAGTAAGAATTTTGTTAGGAAGTTTCTTAGAGCTCTTCACCCAAAATGGCGAGCTAAAGTAGCGGCTATTGAAGAATCAAAGAATTTGTCAACGCTACAACTTGATGAATTAATTGGTAATTTAAAAGTCTACGAAGCAATAATAAAGAAGGACTCCGAAATGGTTAAAGGGAAACGAGAGCAAAGCAAGTCAATCGCCTTGAAAGCTAGAAAGGAATCCAACAACGAAGATAGCTCATCTTCCAAAAGCGAAGACGAAGAATATGCCATGGCCGTAAGAGATTTCAAGAAATTCTTCAAAAGGCGAGGATGATTCGTTAGACAACCACACGATGAAAGAAGAACATCTCAAAAGAATAATGATGACAAGTATAGCAAGAATGAGAGAAAATGTTTCAAGTGTGGTGATCCGAATCACCTTATTGGAAAATGTCCAATGATGACAAGAGATCAAAATCAAAGAGCGTTTGTTGGAGGTGCTTGGAGTGATAGCGATGAAGATGAGAAAGAAACAACAAAGGAAGAAAAGTGTCTCATGGCTAAAACATCAAGTGAGGTACGTTCCGAAACCGAATATTTTAGTGATGAAAATCTATCATTAGATGAAAAAGATTTAGATAGTGAATACAATAGATTATGCAAACTAGGACAACAAGTTATGGCTAAAAACAAATCACTAAAATACATAAACAACCAATTAGAAAATGAAGTACTTGAACTAAAAATTAAAATACATCAACTTGAAAAAGGTAAAGAAACTTTTGAAGAATGTAAATCATGTCAAGAGCTTAGAAGTGAAAACAACAAACTTAAGGAAGAAATTTGTAAACTTGATAAATTTGAAAATAGTAGTAACTCACTTAGTAAAATTATAAGTATTCAAAGAATATCCGGAGATAAAACCGGTCTAGGTTTTAACTCAACCGAAGCCTCAACAAGTGAAGTTAAAAATGTTAAATTTGAAAGCGAACTCAAGGAACTAAAACCTTCAAAATCTAATCCTAAGTATATACTCATAAATGATAGGAAAATACCTCTAGCTAGTAATGAAGAAATAAAACCATTTTATAAACCATCTTTAAAAACCGAAGTAGGATCGTCCAAAACTAAAACAAGATCTAAAACTCCACCACCTAGGAAACCGAATAATTCTTACCCTAGACCTAAAACACCTCAACCAAGAGTAAACCAAAATAGACGAAACTTTAACAATAATCAACAAATGTGGAACTTCAATCCATGGGGAATGTTTCCACCATATATGCACCCAAGTCAAATACAAAACATGTTCGGGACAAATAACTTTGGTCAAATGAGACAATGGGGACCAACGTAAAAATTTTCACCATTCATACATGGAAATCTTTGATGTCATCCCGTGTTCGGACTTTCCCTTGAAGATTTTGAAGTTAAATGCATTGAAGACGAAAGGTACACATTTCTTTTTATTTCCTTGTCAACAAATGCATGCTTAGTTTAGTATCTAGTTTTTATGTGATTATGATTGGTTCATTATTCCCTCTAGTTTTTATACATATATATACTTATTTACTTATACTATATCTAAATATATATATATATATATATATATATATATATATATATATATATATATATATATATATATATATATATATATATATATATATATATATATACATATATATACACTTAGCTATATCTAGGATCTTATAACCTAGAAAATTCATTTGTTGATTTTCTAGAACTAGAAATTGTTCGTTTACGAACCTTTTCTTTTCCCCATTTGCCTTATTGAACTTTAATGTTCAACAACACTCATGCTGATGAAGAGAGATGAGTCGAAAAATCTATGGATGAAAGAAACTCCCGGCTTCCGTTGCATACGTCTCCCTCCTTTATTCTCGTCTTATAAGCCCATACTACATATATATATATATATATATATATATATATATATATATATATATATATATATATATATATATATATATATATATATATATATATATATATATACATATACTTATGAACCTTTCACAACTTTCTCGTGTACTTGACAACTTGATAAATTTCATCCGAAATGATCAAGAAAATTTAATTGGCAAAATGTCAAGTAAAAGTGTCAAGTAATTCCTTTCGTGCGAATACCCTCCAACGTATTTTTGATTAAATATAAATCTAATACATACATATAAATATTTTCTTGTTCTTTCCAGAAACCAAAATCACAAAAATCAAATTTTGGAGGGCGGCCCCCTTAATGTTTAAGGGGACCGGCAGCCAAATGAAGGGCGGCCCCCTTAATGTTTAAGGGGGCCGGCCATCTGATAGCTCAAACCCGTTTTTCCCTTTGTTCCTTTTGCCAAACACTCCACTTTTTCATACTCCCCTTCCCCTGCTTCTGCTGTGACGAAAACCAAAACCCAAAAACATCTCAAATCACTTCCAAATCACATAATTCGGGTTAATTCGCAAAGGGCAAATTCATCTAACACAATCACCATTACGTATTGTAAGTTTTTCATAACACATTTCATCTAATTTTATCTTATTTGGTCATATTCATGATTATGCATGTTTTATAAAATTCTTCAATTTCACAATTTCTTTCGAATTAAGTCCTAAAACTCCATAACCAAATGCTTCACCTAGGATTAGAATGATTAATCAACACTAGAAACTAGTAATTATAAACTATCATGTCGAAAATTTTTGAAAAACTTCATACACTCCTTTTCAAAATTTTTAGTAAACTCATTGTTGAGTAATGATTTGAAAACGTGTTAAAACTAATCACATTATACTTTTGTAACTTGTAAAACTTGAAATTACATTTTTAGACCAAGAAAGATTATATTGGTTCACAATATAGGGGTGTTTGGATTATGTCCAAATAATATCGAAACCTAGTCATTATAATTTTTATAAAACTTTGTTATAATTATAAACCTAAGAATTGCTAATCGGACTTATCAAGATATATAATTCATATATATATTGACATACTAGTGGTATAAGTCACTAGTTAAGGAAGCGTTTGGTTTATTACTAAAAATAACATTTTTAAGTAAAAATACAAACCATATTTTTCAAAAACAAATCACATGCATAAGAAACTCGCAAGAAATAGCTAGTTTTACAATCTAATGTAAATCTAGTAAATTTCATGATATATTAAGATGTTTAAAAGGGCGTTTGGATTTGTCCATAACCACTTATTAAACATCGTAAAGTATATCTAGAACGAGTTAAAAACAATATTAAGGAACATGGTAATCTACTTCTTAAGATTAGTAACGAAGTATGTTTACGTTCCAACATAAGCCTTAACAATATACATATACTTTTATCTTTCTTTATATTTATTTTGGTCTTTTTGTATTGTTGATGTGTTTAGGTGAAAATGCCAAAAGCAACTACCAAAGATCTTTCTCACACTAAAAACTACATTCCTAAAGTTTCCCAACTCCCTACCACATCTCCTTCCATTGGACTTATATATCGTCAAATTGAAGATAGAAATGTTCATGAAGGACGTGTAGTAGATCTTGCTTTTGCTCAATCCGAGTACATAAATCGCTTGTTTTCAAGCATCAACTTCAATTGTATTTAAGAAATAAATGAACCTATCATTCCTCGCTTCATAATGGATTTCTATAGCCAAGTCACCGTCCAAGCCAATGATCTTGGTTTCATCACCATCTCTTTCATGATTCAAAATGAATTTCTCACCCTAACTCTCGAACAATTTGGTCATATCCTCCAAATTCCATTTAGAGGTCAAGCCGTTTTCACAAATGAGTGGGACCTCGAATCCCTTAATCGCTATCGACCAACCTTCGGTCCCTATCTCGACGAAATTCCTCATCCCGACAAAATTCGTCAAGTCCTTGGTGTGGAACGTGCCACCACAAGCCGAAAAATAAAATCCAAAAACGTTCAAATCTCTCCATACCAACTTCTCCTCAAGGAATTAAGCCCCCACATGAAGCGTTGGGAAGAACTCATTCGTGAGAATGCGTTTGGTACTGGAGGTCACCGGGACCATCTCCCGGCGTGCCTTGCTCACAGGTTGTATTGTATAGCTGTCAAAAAGCCGTACAATTTGGCCTACTTCTTTATCAAACGGATTGAGTGTGCTAGAAAAACTCCCAAAGCCAACCTTCCATATGGAATGTTCCTCACTCGTCTCTATCGTCATGTTATAGAGTACTACCCCGATCTTGACAATAGTATCTATGAGTCCATCTACCCCACTCTACGTCCTCTCGCTCAAAAACAAGCTCGACGAACTCGAAGTGACAAGGGTAAACCTCGTCATCATAGCTTTCATGGATCATCTTCAAGGCAAGACGATGACGATGAGGAGGAAAACATCCATGATGCTAGTACCCCTTCGTTTTCTGAGTTCGTTGACAATTTAGAGGATCTTGACTATCCCGAGTATTCTACCCCATCTCCTAGTGATCAAAACGAAGAAGTGCTTCATGAACGTACTACCGAGATGCTTAGAAGACAAAAGAGCTTGCACGAAGAAGTTAGAGGTGGCTTCAAATCTATAGGAAAGACTTTGAAAGGTATCTTCGGGAAGAAAAAGAAATGATATGCTTGGATTATGTTTGTTAAACAATATTTGATTTTTATGTCTTGTGTGATATTTGTCCGAAATACATTCGGAAGTACTTGCAACTTTCTTGGAATAATTGTTTGGATAAATGATTAGTATGTTAACTTGTTTATTATGTTTAATATATGCTTATGAATGCATGCTCTAACTCTTAATTTATATGACTGGCCATCTGAAACAGTTTTTACACTGTTCTCTTTTGCATCTTGTGATCCCTTTTGCTAGTCCCAACTACCATTTCCCTTAAAAACTAAACTGATTTTGGAATATAACATTACAATTTCAAATTAATTCCACTTCTAAACATGTTTTCCCACTATATAATCCCCATGCATGTTTAATTCACATTCCATCATCCTCAAACATTCATCAAACATCATCATGTCATCACCAAGAACCACCTATTCAAACAATGCCAAGAAACAAAAACTTGTCATCATTCCACCCAAACAACTCTTCATTGATCTTACAAATGAAGACAACACCACTTCATCTCCACCACCTCAATGTTCATCTCCTAGTGCACCAAATGCACCCTCCAAAACACCTTCAACAAATGGAAACTCCACTTCCTCCATACCATCCACTTCATCCATTAATGACTACATTAACACCCACTTATCTCCTCCACCAATAGTTCAACCATCACAACATACCGATGAAAACACAACCCTTGCATTAACTCTCTCACTATCACCATTAACACCTCTTGATGCACACTTCTGATCATCCCCTATCAATCCACCAACCTATAACCCCGTCTCATGGAGCTTACTTGAAGCTCATGGTGACACTTGCCTTTGTTGCATCCACAACCGAACAATTGTGTTCGGACTAAGAGATGAAATGCAATACATGTTTTCTCACATTGAAAACTTGTTGCATCCACCACCAACAACAAACTCAACTCCTCCACCACCATCAACAAACACTCCTCCTCCATCACCATCTCCATGTTCACCATCCATTCCTCCTAATTAAACATGCTTGGTGTCTCACAAATAAATTATATTAAACCATTTTGGATGGCAAGCTCTAGAGAGGACTTTCATATTTGAGCTTTGATTTATTATTTCAATGATGATTGTAAGCCTTTAAAGGCTTTTGTTAGTTGCATTACTTATTTCATTTATTGATGTAATGCTTGATGAATTCATTTCACTTAATTAATGATATGGTTATGTTTCGTTTACACTTTTGCATGCTATATACATATATATGTTGCTTGCCACTAAATATTTTTGCAAGATATCCATATCTCGATTCCTTTTGGCCTCAAAACGAGGGGGAGTATACTTCAAGGGGGAGCTTTCATTAACATGGGATAACCTTTTTGATGCTAACAAAAAGGGGGAGAAGTGATATAAACTCACAATAATACTTGAATATATACTAATTTTCGATTAATGAGTTTAAATTTTGTAATCATCAAAAAGGGAGAGATTGTTGACTTAAATGATGCGTGAAAACGTTATTTATATCTTTCGATATCTCTATATTTTGACGATCACAAAATGTAAAATCGTCAATCGTATAATTACTACGTAAACAAGTATTAAGCTAGTTTATATCACTATATCCAACTTAATCACTTAAGGTATGGATAAACAAGTGCTTAATACATCTCATGATCAAGGGGTATTTAATTAACTAACACAAAGTTTATTTAACATATTATATATTTTTGAAAAACACTTTTGGTAATAAAGAAAAATGTTTTTTTCAAACTAAATATATGAATTCAAATTTTTAACCAAAATCAGTTAGTTTTTCACCAAATAAACTTTCTCCACTAAAAGACAAAGATTTTGGCCGTTTGAGCTGGGCGGCCCCCTTAATTATAAGGGGCGGTCCCCTTAAAATTAAGGGGACCGGCCACGCTCCTCTGTCAGAATCTTTTGCCTATAAATACCACCTTAAACCTGGATTTTTGCCTCACCTTTTGCACGAAATTTTCAGATCTATAACTCTCTAAACATCCTCTAAAACCCTTTGATCATTTGTATATTAATCCTTGTTTCAAATGATTCAATCCCTCATCATCCATTCTCATCCAAAGTGCAAAAGAAGAACACTCTTTCTACAACCAAGTTCAAGAAGTGTTGAAGAGTAGTTGTGCATAGTGTATATATACATTCATTTGTGAATATTGTGTTGTGCTTGTTATATATTGTTTAGAAGATATAGAAGTTGTGTAGAAAGTAGAAGTTGATTAGTAGTGAAGTAGGTTAGTTGTGAAGATTGGTGTGAAGTAGAAGATTGATGTGAAGTAGAAGATTGGTGTGTAGAAGATAGGTGTGAAGAAGATTGGTGTGTAGTATATTGGTGTGAAGAAGTTGTGTAGAAGTAGTGATCAAGTTGTGAAGTTGTTGTGGTGTGTAACTTGGTGTGTAAGGTTTTCTCCGCCAAAAGGGAGTTTGTTGACATAGTGAAGAAAACTCTCGAGTAGGTGACTCGGGGAGTGGAGTAGGAACAAAGAAGGTGTCCTTGTAGCCGAACCACTATAAATCCTTGCGTTGTGGTTTGATCTTTCCAACTCTTCTCATTACTTATTTATTTACCTTTACTATATTAGTTTTGTTAGTTAGTTACCATACAATTGTTCATATAGTGCAAGTATTGAATTCACATAAACGAGAATCGAAGTTTTTTAAAACAAACTTGTGTTTATAAATTTAAAAGAACGTAAAACTATTCAACCCCCCCTTCTAGTTTTCGACAACATCATTGAGATTAACATCCCAAGTGTTTACACAATCAAATCCTTCCACGGTTTTATATCTCAATTCACTATTCACCTTAATAATATTATAAAAATATCTTCAAAACACAAAAACAAATATTATAAACTAACCAACAAAATTATAAAATTACTAAAAAAATCTAATACGAGAAAATAACGAATTAAAAAAGTAAAATATAATATCAAATAATGTTTTCGTCTATTTTTTACGTTTTCGTCTGATTTTTTACGTTTTTTTCCATTTTTTGTCTTTTTTTACGTTTTCGTCTGTTTTTTAACATTTTCGTCTGATTTTTTACGTTTTCGTCAGATTTTTTTAAGTTTTCATTCGTTTTTTACATTTTCGTAACAATTTTTTACGTTTTTGTCCTTTTTTAAGTTTTCGTCTGATTTTTTATGTTTTCGTATGTTTTTTTATGTTTTCGTCCGTTTTCTTATGTTTTCGTCTGTTTTTTTATGTTATAGTTAGCTTTTTTTTACCTTTTTGTCAGTTTTTTTACGTTTTCGTCAGTCTTTTTAGGTTTTCGTTCGTTTTTTTATGTTTTTTACGTTTGTCCGCTTTTTTATGTTTTCGTCCATTTTTTTACGTTTTTGTCCATTTTTTTTAATATTTTCGTCCGTTTTTTTTACGTTTTTGTTAATTTTTTACGTTTTCTTTTGATTATTTACGTTTTCGTTCGTTTTTTTACATTTTTGTCTGTTTTTTTACGTTTTCGTCCGTTTTTTAACGTTTTTGTTAGATTTTTTACGTTTTCGTCCATTTTTACCTCTTAGACTGTTTTTTATCCCTTGTTTGTCTATTTTTTAAGTTTTCGTTAGATTTTTTACATTTTCGTCAGTTATTTTTTGTTTTCGTCAGTCTTTTTAGGTTTTCATTCATTTTTTTACGTATTTGTCCGATTTTTTATGTTTTCGTCCGTTTCATTACGTATTCATCATTTTTTCCTGTTTTTGTCATACCTTTTTTTACGTTTTTGTCCGTTTTGAATATTTTTGTCCCTTTTTTTTACGTTTTCGTCAGATTTTTTACGTTTTCGTCCAATTTTTTACATCTTCGTCCATTTTTTTATATTTTCGTCAGATATTTTACGTTTTGTCCATTTATTAATGTTTTCATTTTTTTATGATTTCTTCTGATTTTTACGTTTTCTTCCGATTTATACGTTTTCTTTTGATTTTTCATGTTTTCGTGCGTTTTGGTCTGATTTTTAAGTTTTCATCTTTTATTTACGTTTTTTTTGGTTTCGTTTGACAAAAATGTAAAAAATCTGACGAAAACGTAAGAAAAATGAACGAAAACGTAAAAAATCAAATGAAAACGTAAAAAATCGGATGAAAACAAAAAAATTGGACGAAACCCTAAAAAAACGAAAGAAAACGTAAAAAATCGGACGAAAATGTAAAAAATATGATGAAAATGTAAAAAAACGGACGAAAACGTAAAAAATCGGATGAAAACGTGAAAAGGCCGACGAAAACGTAAAAAAATGGCCAAAAACGCAAAAATTCGAACGAAAACGAAAAAAACGGAAGAAAACGGACTGGGATATTTTAAAGGAAAATAGGTGAAAACAAATATATATATATATATATATATATATATATATATATATATATATATATATATATATATATATATATATATATATATATTCTGGTTTTGTGTATTAAAGTTGGAAATAGGAATTTTCTGTGCTGTAGAGAATTTTATTAGAAAACACTATTTTGAACGCGATTTCTGTTTTCTTTGTTTTCCACAAATATTTTGTGGAAAATAAAGGTGTTTTCTCTCAACTAAACGCACTTAATTTTTTTTTTTATAAATGGTGAAAGTTTATTCTTTTTACTAATTATAATGCCCGCGCACGTGCGGGGTTTTATCTAATTTTTTGAATTATGTATTTTTATTTATTAAGAAAAAATAATTTAATCTTTTTATTTGTTTTATTTATGATTTTTAATTATGTTTTTTTAATAATGCATTATTTTTTAATAATATATTTTTACCTATTAAAAAACAAATTGTTTAGTTTTTGTTATTTGTTTTAATTATGTTTCTTAAATTTGATTTATAATTATTTTTTACGGACGTAGTAACCATGCACGCACGGGAGGTTTTACATACATTTTTAGTTATGTATTAATATTGAATATTGTTAATTTAAAAGTCGTGATATTAATGCTAACTACATATAATTATATTATACATTATTATACCTCTATGTTTTACGCGGGTACGATGCTAGTGTTTATTTATAATGACTACAAATTGGAGATCAAGAGCATTTGTCATACTTGTTTCTTTTTAAAAGCTCGTGATAAATCAACATCATGTATAACATGGTACATAAAAATGTGGATTTGAGCTGCTAAACTCAAGAAGGAAACCATACACAATGAAAATGAGTTAACACAACACGATACATCATAAATTCTGTACAACCAAAGTGACCACTCTAATCCCTAACAATAACATGAATCATCTTCAATAGCCTCAACAGAGCCATCTTGGAGTTCAGTTTGGTGTTTAACTCTCACTTGCATGTTCACATCATGTCAAGAATAACCACTCTAAACTTAAAAACTGGAGATACAAAGAATAGGATTAGCGCTTTCAAAATAACCTACTGTATTAAACATGCCCATGAAGCAGTGAAACAGATAAATAAAAACTCAAAAAATTAAAGAATGCAAAGCATAAGAAATACCTCGATGGTATCACCTAAAGCATCATGTACATTTCCACCAATAGTTTTGGCCGAGAGTTCATCTCTACCAATTGATATGAAATCTTTATTTGAGTTATATGAAATCTAACATGATTGATGGATAGCATCAACAACCCTATGTGAAAAAAGGTGAACCAAAAAACTTCAACTTACACGATTCAACAATTAAACCAACAAGGGATTAAACAAATAATTAAAGCACCAATTAAACCCTAAAAATCAAAAAATCAGAGACAAAACCAAACGTATATATACTATTTTACCCATCAACCCTAAAGCTAAAATCAATAATCATTAATTAATATCAAACGAATCCCAATTTAATGATTAAGAACAAAAAAAATTATACCTTATCGATAGTTTGTAAAAAAAAATTAATAATAGTTAAGAATAACTCGATTGTAATATATGATTTTGGTTCTTCAACATCGTTTAGATTAGGGTTTTGATTTGTGGTTGGATTTGTTTAGGTGGTAGAGTTGGAGTTAGGTGATGATCAGGAATGTTGGTATAGAAGGAAACACTGTGTGTTGTGTGGGAGAAAGAATCAATGTTACCGTGTTTTCTTTTCTAATTTTAAGATTTGGTCCAAAAGTATTAGTTATTGAATCTGCAGTACATGTGTATTTTTTTATCTTTTATACATATCATACGAAAAAACGAATTTTTAACTTTTTTTGTCAAATGAGGAAATAATTAGGCCTTTTTTAATTCAAAATTTTTTAAAAATAATATAATAAAAATTCAATTATTACTTAATAAGGAAACAATCTTTTTTCTGAAATGCAAAGTCCCCACTAGAGGTTTTGTTTTATTATATAAAAGATTTTATTTCGATTAAGAAAAAAAAATGAATTGGTAGCATTGGTTCACTATATTGAACTTTTATCTTAGTACACTGATGACGTATAGTCTATATTCGGGTCACGAACCCGATTAACGAGCATTACTAACGCCCAAGCCCATCACGAATGGGCTATTATTATTTGGACTACCATGCTAACGGTTTTGGGCTCACGATAGCCCAAACCCATATACATTATTTATGGTCTAGATAAGGATCTCTTATTTATGTGATAAAGATCCATAGACCGGATAGGCATTATACGCCGAAGAGTGAGGAGCACGAAATCAACAAGGATTTTTGCCTATATAAAGAATATTAATTCTCATTAAAGGTATGATTTACAACCCTAACTCTTCTATACATACCTAAAACTGATTACTTACTCTCATGCCGGAGGATAATCGTGGGAGACAATCCCACGACAAGCCTAACGATGTTTGTTTGCTTTCTTAGTGCGCAGGTCTCAAGCATTAAGATCTGATTAGTACGCGAACAAGAACCCAAATAAGGAACGCCCAACTTTTGTATCAACAAGTGGCGCCATCCGTGGGACCCTACACTAAGAACTAGAATGATGAAGCACAAAAACTCAAGCCAGCGGACTCCGCAGTTGGAAAAAACACATGGTGACCCCCAGAGGAGGAAGCATCAAGATTCGACCCCTAGGCAGGCCTCTGGAGTGCGCCCGGTCACCAAGAAACAGGCCCTACTGTAATTATCCCAACGGTAGAATTACCCACAGGGACTACCTAGGCCACCACGGTGGCCCCAAGCGCTGAAGATCTTTAGCACACTCTCTTCACTACTCCCCATCAAACGGCACCCACTGTGGACAACACTGTGCCGCCATGCGCGCCTAATCGAGATAGGGGACCTAATGTGGAAACAGATATCCTCGCGGTAGAAAGAGAGGCTCCTGAATTCACACCCAGTAATTTTGTATCCCAAAATTACGAAACCCTAACTGCCCTCATGCAAGAGGAAGCAAAAAGAAGGTCAAGCATGAGCCTGCAAGCCCGGCTCAACTTTGGCCATGAGAGCGAAGCATCCCCATCACGCTATCAGAAGGAGATGCGCAAAAAGGATACTCGCCGACACCCAGTGTTTACCAGACTTAGAAAGAAAGCTGCGGAGGATGAAGCATCTGATTCGCAATACTCGGAGGAGTATGAAGATAATGGAAGGCGTACCAATGTCCACGCTAGACTTGGTAACCGCAGGATGCAGGATAGACTTGGACGACAATGCTCACCGAGTGATAGCTCTTCAAGGTCTGGTAGTAGAAGAATCCATGATAGGCTGGGGAGACGAGCTTTCCCAAGTGAAAGCCCCCCAAGCTCAGACTCTGAGGAAAAACGGCGCAAGCGCCGTAAAAGGAGCAGCTCCTCCTCAAGCGACTCCTCGGACAATGAGGACAAGGAAACAGGACACTGGAAGTCCAAGGGAAGACACCGCGAGGAAGACGACAAAGATATATCCCTTCCTTGGCGCCGCTAAAAGATTAACGCATTCACGCGACGCATCAGCGAGTATTCGGATGATAAGAAAAGGCGCATGCCCTCCAAAATTAGAACATATGATGGGACGGGTGATCCTGATGATCACCTAAAAATTTTCGAATCAGCAGCTACTATCAAAAATTGGCCACAACCTGTGCGGTGCCATATGTTTAACTCCACCTTGGTAGGGAATTCGCGAACCTGATTTAGCAAGTTCCACGAAGAAGCATAAACGGGTTTGAAGAGTTGCGGAAATCATTTTGTTTGAACTTCACGCAAAGAAAGAAGTGCGCCAAGAACCCTGTTGAACTGGCCAGAGTAAAACAACGCCAAGGGGAATCCACAAGTGCTTACGTGGAGCGCTTTAAGGATGAATGTATACACGTCAAGGCGTGTCCTGAAGTGCTAAAAATCTTAGGTTTCATGAATGAGATTAATAACCCAGAGCTCATTAGGAAACTAAATGATAAGGTTCCCCAAACCTTTGATGAACTGATGAAGCGAACAAGGTCTTTTATCCAAGGAGAAGCAGCTGCTGCGGATAGAAAAAAAGGCTACTCAAATTATAGGCCACAAGAACAGCCTAGGAGACAATCCAACGACCAGAGTAGCAACCGCAGCAAGAATTATCGCAGTCAGGGAAGCGGACGAGATAATGACAAATACCCTCCCCTCACGAAGACCCCGAGGGAGATACTTGTAACGGAAGGCGCAAACTTCCCAAAACCTCCACCAATGCGCACCCCAGAGGATCGGCGCGTGGGGAATGGATACTATGAATACCATGGACAAAAGGGCCATACCACCAACGAGTGTGTCCAGCTATGACAGCTAATCGAAAAGTTAGTGAAAGAGGGTAAAATGGATCACCTCGTTAAGAACATCAAAGAAGGAAAGGATAAACAGAAGAAAGGAGGCAAGAAGGAGACACCCGAAGATAAGGCCGATACTATTTACATGATACAGTCATGGCAGCGAAAGACGAGGCTAAAAGTCAGCCAAAAGTTCTCTTTTGGGAATGAAATCTCCTTCCCCACTCTGGCTGCAGACAACGCAGTAGTGGAGCCGCTCACCATTGAGATATATACGGGGGGTCACGATCCACCGCATGTATGTTGATGGAGGAGCATTCGCAGACATTCTATATGAACATTGTTTCAAGAGGCTGCAACCTGAGATACGAAGTCAGTTAATTCTGGCCACGACGTCGCTGACTGGCTTCACAGGAGAGAAGATATGGCCTACGGGGCAATTGTGCTTACTTGTGGTCATTGGTAATGAGCAGCACTCTACGGCAGCTTGGATGAACTTTATGGTAATCAAATCTCCCTCACCGTACAACGGCATTATTGGAAGACCTGGAATATCATCCATGCACGTTGTACCGTCCACAGCACATGGAATGCTCAAATTCCCACTAGATGGAGGTATTGTGACCCTCTACAATACCGCTGTGTCACCTAAAGAATGCAACACGGTGACAAGTGAAACGAGGAGTATTCCAGAACAGTGCGCAGCCAAAGTGTCAAACCTAAAGGTCGCAATTCACCCTGACTACCCAGATCAACAAGTATCAATTGGAGGGTCGCTGTCTGACAAAGGCAAAGCAGCTGTGTACGCACTCCTGCAAAAGAACCTAGATAAATTTGCATGGGAACTAAAGCACATGACAGGAGTACCACGATCCATCACGGAGCACAAGCTAAAAATCCGACAAGGATATCCTCCAATACGGCAGAAAAAGCGCGGCCAGGCTCCAGATCGTGCAAAAGCCATCTGGAGGAAGTACACAAAGTTGTAGACGCAGGCATCATGCGGGAGGTCTACTACCGTGACTAGCTTTCTAATTCAGTAATGGTAAAAAAGAGTGATGGCAACTGGAGAATGTGCGTGGACTTCATTGATCTTAACAAAGCATGCCCACAGGACTGTTGCCCGCTACCAGAGATAGACTGGAAGGTAGAATCTTTGTGTGGATACCCTTTTAAATGTCTACTAGACGCATACAGAGGGTACCATCAAATTCAGATGGCTGAGGAAGACGAAGAGAAAACAGCCTTCCACACAAGTCAAGGGGTCTATTGCTATACAAAAATGCCTTTTGGCCTAAAGAATGCGGGAGCAACATATCAACGGTTGGTGGACAATGCATTTGAAAAGCAAGTAGGTCGCAACCAAGAAGTTTATGTTGATGACCTTGTTATCAAGAGTCATACCGAGGAGGAATTGGTGCGCGACATTGAGGAAACGTTCAAAACACTGGGAAAAATCAACATGAAGTTAAATCCCAAGAAATTTACTTTTGGCGCTTCAGAAGGCATGTTTCTGGGATATTTGATAGAACCTGATGGCATCAAGCCCTGCCCAAAGAAGACAAAAGTTGTCATCAATCTCTCTTCACCACGCACACTGAAAGAAGTCCAGTCATTAAACGGAAATTAGCTGGGCTAAATCGATTCTTGTCTAAATCAGCAGACAAGTCGCTCCCTCTCTTTAAGACACTCACGAAGTGCACAAAAAAGGGAGACTTTCGGTGGACTGCGGAAGCGGAAGAAGCTTTTCAATAGCTCAAGCAACATATAGCAGCACTTCCCAAGCTTGTCGCACCCCGACCAGGGGAAGAATTGATCATGTACTTATCTGCAACTCATGGAGCAGTCACCGTGGTGCTATTGACAGATAGGAACTCCGTTCAAACACCAATATACTTTGTAAGCAAAGCACTCAAGAAGACAGAGACTAACTATACTGCCATGGAAAAGCTGGTCCTAGCTTTAGTATTCGCAGCTAAGAGACCACGTAGATACTTTCAAGCGCACCCAATAGCTGTAATTACAGACCAACCTATCAAGCAAGTTATCTCTAAACCTGACCCATCGGGATGGCTACAAAAATGGAGTGTGTTATTGACCGAGCATAACATCTCTTATAGACAACGCACTGCGATTAAAGGACAGATATTGGCAGACTTCATCATTGAGAAGCCAGATCCTGATACTCCACCTTTAAAGTGTGAAGTAACACCACAAGAACCATGGGTTCTATTCACGGACAGATCTTCGTGCGTGGATGGGTCAGGCGCAGGCCTTATCCTCATTAGCCCAGATGGAATGGAATTCACTTACGCACTGCGTTTTGAATTCACAGCCACAAACAATGAGGCAGAATATGAGTCCCTACTTGCTGGATTACGCATTGCAACTCAAATGGGTGTACGCAAACTAGAGGCAAACGTAGATTCCTGGCTAGTAGCCAATCACGTGCTAGGCGAATATGAGGCTAAAGAGGATAACATGGTCCAATACCTCGAAAAAACCAAGTCTCTAATTCAGAATTTTGACAGGTTCACCATCAAACAAATCCCTAGAGGAGAAAACAGGAAAGCAGATGCGCTTAGCAAGATTGCATCTACAAGCTTTGCGCACTTGTCAAAACAGGTATTGGTGGAAACCCTAAAGAATAAATCAATCTCGGAGATGGAAATATCCACGGTGATAGAGGAACAGGATCCTACGTGGATGACACCTATCATTGAATTCATAAGCAAAGGGATCTTGCCACAGGAACAGAAGGATGCTCGTAGGATACGACACACAACGCAGAGATTTAAACTCCGAGATAGCATCCTATATCGACGTTCATTCCTACAACCATGGCTCCGGTGCGTTGGACACAAATCAATGATGGCGGGACAAAAGCTTGGACAACAAGTTGTGTGATGCATGTATATGTGTGTTTGCGTTTTAGTTAGGATATTGAGCAAAGAACCAAAGATCTTTGCAAAATTATGCCATCATTATTAATGAATAGGTTTCGGTTATAATTAGTAACAAACACCACCAATCTTTACGAAGCAGCACTTATTAATGTATCATTACCTGCAGCCAATTAAATTAAACCTCATCTACAATGCATCTGTGGATTGAAACCCTTCTAAGGGTTTACAGACATTGATGACGGATAAAAGGTCATGGTTCAATGAACGTCTTGTTAGTATTGGTCCGAGGATATGGAAAGATTGGTAAGTCCAAAAACCATGTTTCTAACTTATATGCTTAGAGCTGAGGATACATAAAGTTCATTACATATAACTGGCCGGCTGGTACTAGCATGTGAATTATTCAACTATAATTAAGAAGATGCAACAGTATCAAAACTGTTTGTTTTGATAATCGTCATTAAAAGAAAAGTGTTTAAAAATAATTATTAAAACTTGGATTCACAATGTTTTCCCAACACTCAAGATGTATGAACAATTAATTGAATTAAGTGGGTCGAGATTGAGCAATGTACAAACTTTAATTTCCTATACATGACATGCATATGCATAGGGACATAGGGTCATTGTTTTTTGCTGCCAAGATGGTGCATAAGTTTTGGCATAACAAGAAACGCAATTTGAACATGGTTTTTCTACACCAACTTTAGTCGATCAAAAGAATAAATTTTTTAGATGCATAGTGTACCAGTCCAAGCAGGTTTCAATTCAAAGGATGCCTTAAAACTAATAAGTAAAAGCAACTTAAGGCCGGTGGCTTGTAATAGTGACCGTGAACATGACCGTCAACTCGGCGTCAAGTCAGCTTCTCTCTTCTCAACCAACATCACCACTAATACAATTAACAGCACCACCTAAATATACCCTACTTATACACAAATATACCTTACACTATACTCACACTAGTCACACACACTAATAAAACTGATTTTTCTTTACACACAACTTGGTCGTCTAACTTGTTGGAATTTTATACTCATGACAATCATATATATAAACAATAACATCAAGTAAGAATAGCGGAAGCAATTACAAGATCATATAATGCGTATATTAATTAACCAAATAATAAAGTAAACATACCTCAAGATTTTAGCAAGAACAATAATCTATCTTTGATTATTCTTCAATCAGATCAATAACCTAATTAGGGTTTGTGAATGGATTAAGGAATAAACCTTTACCTTTTTGTTATTAAATGCAAGATATAACCAACAGTGTAGTTATATCGCGTTCTTGTACACACGTACTAATACCAAGTAAACGATTATGCAAGTAATTGAAAACACAAAATGTTTTTAGCAAAACCAAAAGTCGAAAACCCTTTTTGAAGGGGTGTTCGGCCGAGCTTATGAAAAAGAGGAAGAAAGAAAAGAAAACCAAGTTATTGTGTGTACAAGTGTAGAAAACAATGAACCTTGATTTTGAATATATAGTTGAGTTTACTTGGAGCTCAAATTTTAGGTTTGGGAACCCCTAAACCGATCGGTATTCAAGCTCAAGGGGGCTTTCGGATCTTTCTTGACTTTCCAAAAACTCATGCATATTTTGTTTCCTTTTATTTGTCTAATGATTGTTAGTCATTATCCGTTAAATACTAACGGTCGTTAAGTGTTTTATGTTTATTAATAATTATATATAACATTTATAAATAATTTTCTTTTACATGGGTTCTAACTCGACATTGCGAGCCGACTAATCACAGGGTGACTACCCTTTTGGATAGCCCGGAGTCATCGCAGGTGAACCTCCATGGCCTCATGTGGATTAATTTTCTCCCCAAGGTTTGAACCTGGGGCCTCTAGGGACTTTAACCACTTAGAAGACCAAATCCAAACCACTTTGTCACCCATGTGTTTTTTTATAAATAATTATTAATTTACTCTTCATACATAAAGTGTGCAATCCCGTGATCTCGATTTCGATCCTAACACACGTCTATTATTTCATACCTATAAAACTAAGAGCTCTGATTGGTCCCAAACGGTCAACCTAAATTGACCAGGTGATGGTCAACAAGGTCAAACTGCTCAGAGTCAATCTCCGTTGAAGTTTAGTGGCTTCCCCAGGTCGTTATGTCCCGACGAGGTGTGATGGTTATAAAACGGGTTTGTGATCGGGTGAATTTGGATAGGAAAGGGGTTTAAGTGAGTTTGAATGATTACGCTACGGAAAGATAAGTGAGAACGATTAAACACACTATATTAACAATGACTTGAAACTTAAAACGTAATATAAAAACTTAAAATCAGAAATTGCTTATACATAAGCAGAAAAATAAGCCAAACGGCTTAAATAGAAGCTATCACTTTATTTATGTTTTTGGTTTTTCTTTATTTAACAAACTACTTTTACAAACGTAACCTAAATTTAAAAACGCAAAAGTTATTTAAGTAAAACGCGAGTTAAAATTAAAATAAACGCGAGTGCGCGAAATAAAAAGTGAATTTTACGCTACGCAAACCCTACGGACATGAAAATTATATTTTTACGAACCTAATAATAAAAGAAAATTTTAGAAAAAAAAGAAAATTATTTTTTTGACTTTTATATTATTTATTATTAATTAATTACTAATATAACTAACTATAATTATTAAAAATACTAAACTATTTTTGAAAATTACAAAACTTTTTCTAAAATTACTTTATAATAATATTAATCTAAGAAAAATATAAAATTGGACAAAAGCTTATTAAATAAGCTGGAAATCAGCTTATAAGATTATATAAGCAGAAGGGAAACTTGACTACTATATAAACAAGTGGGGAAAGGAGTAACACTAAGAATTGGGTAGCCCAGATGGTGCATGGCTTTGGACTGAGGTTGACCAGTCAACCCAAGAGGTCACAGGTTCGACCTTGGCTTATAGCACATTCCTTTTTCATTTTTCTTTTTGCTTTTTCTTGCTACAAAACTATTGACCAACTATAACTAAGAACTTTTTACAAAAGCAACTTTTCTACAACTCAAAAATAAGCTCTGAGGGAGCTAATGAGCTTATCAGTTCACAAATAAGCCTCAAAAGGAATTTTTATAACTTGAAAAGCCATCAAAAAGCTAAAAGCTAATACTAAGGAATAAGATAAGCTGGAACAAGTGGAATGAGCTTAGAATAAGCTGTAATAAAAAGAAAAGCACCCAAGAAAGGCTAAAGAACCAAAATAAGCAATCCAAATCCCTTGAGGCTTATGCAGGCCAATTTAGGCACTACAAGGCTTAATTGAGCTTATTAAAAGAGCTTGTAGGCCAAAAAGGATTCTGGAATCAACAAGGGGGCCTGAAAGGCTGTCCTAAAAGCCAAAAATTATGTCTTGGGGATCACAATTGAGTCCTGGGGGGGGGGGGGGGGCTAGAAGCTGGGCAATTTGGACAGATACAATGGTACAGGGCATAAGCATGCCCTGCAGTCAGGTTTGAGCACCTGATTAACCCTCAAAGAAAAATTATAAAAATAAGATGATGGTGGGAATCTAAAACCTAGCTGGGGTACTAAAACATATAAAAAAAATTAAAGGTTGAATCCAAACACAAAAATCACAGAAAATCACCCAAGATTTGGATTTTTCACTTACTTATGCAATTTTGACTTTTCACTTTCTATACTACTTTGACTATTGTGATCTTCCAATGAATCTAAGTGACTTATTATGAAGTATTGAGCAGCTAAGAGACAATATTATGCTAAAACAACAACCAATAATCTGTTATGAATACCCTTGATCAATAAATCTCTCACAGTGAACAAAATAATACAATAACAATGAGATTTTGACTATTCATGTAAAACAGTATTATGATGACTCAAATATGCTT